>VZRS01009944.1:125490-191704 GCA_013398055.1 Ifrita kowaldi | reverse complement strand
TTTTCATTTGTTTGTTTGTTTGTTTGTTTGGGTTTTTGTTTTTTGGGGTTTTTTGGTTTTTTGGCTTTTTTGTTTTTTGTTTTTTTCCTGCTCACTTTATTATTGTCTCACAATAAGAATTCTTTTGTGTTGTCTGCGGAGCAGTCACATTTGCTGTGGTTCTCACAGAGCTGTTGGCCACGTAGCTGAGATTGCTTTCCAGAGTGGTGATGAGTAAGAAGCTGTCAGTGCTTACCTTATACTTCAGACCTGACTGCTTCCCTTTGCATTCCAGCTGCTCTTTCATCACCCCATCCCTTAGGTGGTTTATCCAGGTGGGTTGACCCTGGCTGGACACCAGGTGCCCACAAAGGCACTTTGTCACTGCCCTTCTGAGCTGCACAGGGTGAGAAAATATAATGAAAGGCTCATGGGGTGAAAAAAGGGCAGGGAGCGATCACTTACCAGTTACTGTCAAGGGCAAAACAGGCTTGACTGGGGGGAAAAATGTAATTTACTACCAATCAAATCAGAGTATGATAATAAGAAATAAAAAAGAGTCTTAAAGCACCTTACCTCACCCCTCCCTTCGTCTTGGGCTTCACTCCCAAATCCTTTATCTCCTCACCCCCAGCAGTGCAGTTGGGGCTCCCATTTTATCTCCTCATCAATTGGGTGCCTTGACCGAGTCTACAATTTTTTGCAGTAAACTTTTGATTTTGATTATTCCAAATGATTTTCTGTTGTCAGCAAACTTCATCCCTATGCTAGTCAATCATTTTCCAGATCATGTGTTAATCTTTCAAATCCACAGGTCCCCTGTGTGTTTCCCTGCTGTGGAGAACTGATAAGTGAGTTATAATTTTAGAAAACTATAGATTTTTTTCCTGCAATATCCAAACATGTTTCTTTTTGAAGCTTTTCAGTGAACTGTATGTAAAGAATTTGGTGGTCTTTGGTCTTCTGCACATGGCTTTTTTAACCATCAAGTTACAGCTGAGTAGGGACTTGAGTAGGTGTTGAAGGAACCTCCCTTCACCTGCTCTGTGCCTTGTTTGGTTTGGAAGGAGGCCGATGACTGCCTTGTTTGGGACAGATTCAGCCCCTCTTTTGGGATTAGATGGACATTTAAGGATGAATCACCATCAGCCTCGAGGCATTGCTCATAAATGAAAAACGTCTTTTTTTTTTTTTTAGGAAAATTTATGAAGCTGTGCAATGATTTTTTGCTGCAGCTATCGCAATGTTATGATTCTTTAGACAGAAAAATAGCAAGCAAATAACTATTGATCATCTGATAGTCCCCATATTTAGATGCACATAAGTACAATTTCCCTTTGTTGGTTTGCTCTATGGCCCTAGTCTGGCCATCAGGATGAAGTAAAGTTTACATATTTCAGTTTTATGGTCCTTTTTTCAAAGGCAGAACTGTCTGATCAATGCTGCTGTATTTAATATCTTTTGCTGTATTTTCTTAAATTGTATGATAGTGTATGCTGCTGTGGTGGAATAAAACTCTGGACAACATAATGTATCAAAAGTTTATATTGAAATAGTTTTCAGTAGTATTGCAGTGATAGATTTTAATGGCCATCCTGTGAGCTGTTTACCAGATGCATTGACATATTTAGATTGCAGGGTTGTTTTTTGTTGTTGTTTTTGTTGTTCTGCCTTTTTTTTTTTAAGAGAAAACCAAATTCTGTCAATCTGAGGAAAGTTGCTACAGAAGTGATGGCAGGGGGTTGGAATGAGATGATCTTGAAGGTCCCTTCCAACCCAAACCATTCTGTGATTCTATAATAAATTAAGGTATTCCTGCAAGTAGATAAGGGGAGGGTAGCAGTAAATCAGCACATTACTTGTGAGCTAAGATATTTTATTATAAGGCAGATACTTACCCATGTGTAGTTAAATTCAAGGAATCTCACACAGTATGTGAAGTTCAGCTGGATGCGCTGGCTTTCCTTTAATTTGGTACTTTTTGTGCAGGTGTAAGTGGAACCCTTGGAGACTCTGCTTATAAGTATTAGGGGTTGAATTTATATTTTCTTGGAAGTAGCTAAAAGGAAAAATAAAAAAAAAAAGAATATGTGAAATACTTTGTGCAAAAAAATGTTCAGTATAAATGGTGATTAGACCAAAATCCACCTGGGTTTTGAAGACTGGTACATTTATTAGAGTTTTGGTACAGAGGAAACTCCTGTGTGAAAATGCATATATTGAAGTTTATTAAGTTAATATAACATCGTACCTAAAGCTTGAGAGTGTTTCTGCAATGTGAAATGGCCTGGAGTTTTCTATGGCTGTACATTGAAATTGTTCAGGGAGTCAGGCAGGAGTCACACACTGTGGCACTTCTGGCAAATCCCAGCTGCTGCTGTTTGTGTTTGCATTGAGGATGCGTTCTGTGAGCTGCCTCTGTGTACTTGCTACTTCCACTCACACGTAATTTTGGTTTGCTGATGCATTTGGCCACTCCTCCCAGTGCTGGAGATTAGGATCTTAAGAGAATGAATAAGCTTGGCAGGGTTTTGGTCCGATGAGCTGTGAAGAAGATTTTTTGGAAGACAGTCTTGAATCAGGGTGGGGTTTACTCCCCAGTTGTTTCTTCCCCTTGTATTAATGCCAGTTCAGTCCTTTCTCTTCTGGAAGTTGTGATCTCTCAGCTCTGAAGGGCTTTTGAAAGAAGGGTTCATGCTGGATTTGAGGGGGAAAAGCTTCAGTAGTATTTCTGAACTCCACTAAGAAAAACTTAATTGGTACACAAAATCATGAAAACTGGTTTAAAGATTGAATAGAGAGGGCAAACATGGTGTGTTTTTTAGACATACTTTAAAATCACAACATGTCTTTATCAAAGAGGTGCAGAGACAAATTAGTGATGACACCTTTCTGACACTGTAACGTTTGTCACTTTGTAATGAACAATTGACAATTTTGTAGCTTTTAGAGCTATTCATTACCCTATGGACTAAGCCTTGTGAAGTACTTGTTCTGCTGCAGTTCAGGGAGATGTGTTGCTGTGGATGTGAGTCCTAGTACAGATGAAGTTGGCACTTTCCTTCCCAGTTCTACTAGCAGTTATTTTCCAGCAGTTTCGCTCTCCTGTTTACTCAGTTACCTGTTAGTTGAGTTGGCAGCTCCCGTTTCCCAGGGCCCAGTGCAGTTATTATGTGGCTGCAGAATTAATTCCAAAATTGCTTTCAAACGCTTTCAAGTCCTTTTTTTTTTTTCTCTTCTCACCAGTCTTGTTGCAGAGCTGTGGTTAACAAACCTCATTGCAGAACATGCTGGAAGTGGTCCTGTACTGAGAACAGCAGCAAGGAGGCAAAGGGGAATGGCTTCCCCTGGATATACCTATTACCACAAATTGGAATCACAGCTTGGAGTGATTTCCACACTTCTGGGGGAGGTCACTTGCTTCTAGGTACTGCAGGATCATCCCTGCAGTGAACAGTATGGCAGGAAGGCATGTGCTTGTCTAGAAAGTAATTTCCTAAAAACCCTTTGTCCTGCTCCAGATTGCGTGCAAAGTGAACAAGGAAGGAGGGTAAGACAAGAGTGGAGGGGATGCTACTGTCTATTAATTTTATTTTCTTTACCTTCCTTCAAAGCACAAAACCTGAATATTGAGTTGTGCAGTAACAATCTACAACTATTTTCAATATGCATTTGCTTGAAAAGAGTATCCACAGGGCTTCCTCAGTGCAAGGTGTTGGGTTCTTGGGGTGGGAGATCCTGGCTAATCAAAGGGGAGATGATGCCAGATTCTCTTCTCTAAAACCCTGCTAAAAACATCACTGTGATGACATCATTTGGTTGCATTGCTGTAATGCACAGATAAGAGTTTAAAAACCAATTTAAAATCATAAAAGCCAGCATTTTGAAATCTATAGTTAGCTTGGTGCCTGGGTAAATAAATAATTGAAAGCCTAAATAAATAAACAGCTTTCAATGAAGCAAAATCCCAGTGGCTTCCATTGACTCAATAATGGTAGTGGCTAAATTCAGCTCCATGCCATTACAGGTGACTTGAACTCCTTAATTCATTAAATTCCAAATCTCAGAGAAGATTCAGCACTTAATAATGTATTTGCAGGGCTGGATGAAATTAGTTTGCACTTGCATGTTATTTTTCTTCCACTAATAAATTCAGAAATTAGTAACTAGTGCATATGCAGAGACCCTCAGGAGAAAATATTCCAAGGAACAGAGGTTTATAGCATGGGGTGTGCTCATTTAATTTCTGGCTTATAGTGTATTCAGCAGTGATTTTCTCAGAATTTTCTGAGACTTCACAGCCAGACTTCAGGTAAAGAGAAGATAGATTTTTGATTTAGAAGAATGTAAAGACTGGAAGGAGGGATTTTTATGAATTTTATCAGGATGACTGTGCATTTAGACATAGATATTAGAGCCAGCACTTGCAGAAACCTGCTAAATTTGCCAAGAAGCATTAGCAATTAACGTAGTTAATTAACAAGAAGCTATGTTAAAATTAGTTTGTGGGGGGAGGGGGGAAGAGAGAGTGAATTGTAATTAGAAAAAAGAAATCACAGCTTCTACTTAGAGAACTGGTAGGGAAGTTCTCAGGTCTGGCTATTGGGAGAGGCTCTGCATTGCGGCTGTGCCTGGTTCATTCATTACATCCTCAGTTTTCTAGGAAAGAGCTCTTTGGGGTTATGTATCACCATTTCCAAGCATTATTGACTACCCTAATCAAATTTAACTTCTGCAGGCTAACACACTAATAAAAAAAAAGTACAGGTTTTTTTTTTCAGAACTTCTCAGAAAGGTGAGGCTCTGAGTGTTTCTTGAGCATTTAATGTTCAACAAATTATGGTAATTTTTTCCAGTTAAGGTTTTGGATCCTGCTGAGTAGAATTTGCTCAAAGAAAAATGCTGCCTTTCCCAGCTTCTATTACCCTGCATGCTGTTACTAAGCAGAGAGGAAAAATCAAGGCATTTATCTTGGCAAATTGAAATGGGTTTCAAACTAGAAATATGTGAAAGTTGCTAATGAAGTAGTGAATGTATTACACATACCATTTTATTTTCCCAGTGAAAAATGAACTACAATTAATTCAAATAGATTATTGAATAGGCCTGATGTGAGCTCAGGGAATTTTCAGGTCCTTCTCATATATATTTATTTCAAAAAATAAAATTGGGCATATGGATTATGGTGTGTGAAGCAAGCTTGAATCTCAGGTTCACTGTGGCACAACGAGGCACATGATCAATAACCTACATTGCAGATGTTTTAGTGGGCTGCTCCTATGGTGGTATAGAGGAGACATAATTTATCCTGTCAAAAATTATTCTTTCTTGGCTAGTGTAATTAAATATTTCCAGAAAAGGTACCAAACTTTCATAGAAAAGCATCCTCTTGTCTATGTGTTCTGCACAGAGGGGAAAGGATTTCCTGCTGTGTCCTACAGTCAGAATTGTAATAAAATCAATTTAGCTTCAAGAGAAAGCAAATTCCAACCTTGCTGTTGAGGCAGAAATGAGACCTGGACCAATAATAATCTGGACTCTCATTTTGACCATCTCGAGGCTGGGTTTAGGTTGTCAGGGCTCTCAGGTTTCCTCTCTCATGTGCCATTCATCATTCCAGCTGAGGCAAATTCAAATCCTGTGCTCCTTCTACGTTACCTTGTGGATGATCCTCACTGTCCTCACTGTACTCTGAGTATCTGAGTGCACCTGAGGGGTAACAGATGTTTGTGCCAGGGCAGACCAAGGGTTGGATATGCACCAGGTCAGCCATGCTACCAACTGGTAATTTTTAAAGAGGTGCTGGCAAAAGCTTTGCATGGTAGTTTAGGGCACAGATTTTGATAATATTTAAATAGATGGGGCCCAGTCACCAAAGGAATGGGACCTTCTGTTTGTGCCCAGTCAGTTTATAAGTGGCATCACTGAGGAACTCTTTTGTAGATCTGCAGAGACAGTAACTGTGAAGAGCTCTGGGTACTGTATTTATATTTTTAGTATGTGAATGAGGAGTCTGATGGCTCTGTGGCTCTTGTGAAATCCATACATAGGTGGTGAAGCTAGCTTGGTGTCTTCTAAACACCTCAGATCTTATTGCTTATTTATCTGGTTGCATTCAAGAAAGGTTAAAAGAGATAATATTTTTAATCTTTTATAAAATGGTTGGCTTTTTAGTTTAACATAACATTTATTTGACTTTTTAATGCAGTCGATATGCCCTGAAAAGGTCTGTATGTACAAGCAGTTCTATTTAAGGATTGTTAGAAATGACATTAATAGCAAGCCTAGTAGCTTCTGCTTCCCATTCTCCTCTAGAAATCATGATCCTTTGTTTTTGCTGACATAATTACCTCCATATGAGCCAGTTCTAACAAGGCAGAATTAAGAGTTCACATTATAAATGAGCAGCAGGAACAGATGGACTGAGAAAATAGTCAGGTTCCATGCAAATATCAATAAAGGTGATTAGGAAAGCAATAAAAATATTTGGCTCATAAGTTTCTTTGTATTAATAAAGACTGCCTAACTGGAAAAGGCATGAGGCCAGTTGGAGGTCTGGAATGTGAGATGTTCTGCTTCTGCATACTGCAAAGCCAAGTTTTGGGTTGTGAGAAGATGTCACTGGCCTGAGTGGTGTCACACTTCCAGGCCTAATACTAAAATTCTTCATTTTTTGTTTAACTTAAGGGCTGATAGCACCACATTTCATCCAGTGAATCAGATACTGACCTGAGGAGCTTAACTTTGATTAAAACACTGCTGTGACCAGGAAAATGGGATTGGAGTCCTTTTTGACCTGGGTTTCAGTTTTCTGGTTTGTGAACCTCCACCTGCAGCTGCCCTGGCTAAGAGCTTTCCTCCTGTGCCTCTCTCCTTACACTTCCTGGTGGTATCAGTCTTCTGCAGTACCTTGCCTTGGCTGTTTCGTGGTGATGCGGGTGCACTCCTGCATTTCTCTGCACCACATGGCTCTCTGCTCATTAGGAGATCTGTCTGTCCTGCAACCATCAAGAGCCAGAGAGGAGAGCAGCAGTGCCTCTGGCAGCACAGGAGACGTGGAACAGCTGGAATGTACATATCACATGTAATAGCATGTATCTGTATGTTCCTCTGCAGGATTTTTTTTGAGAGAAATTTCATTGTGCATTATGTAGTGTTTGCACGTTTCCTCACAGGTCTCTGGACTCATGGCAATATCAGCACACACTTCTGGATGTTGTTTGCTGGGTTATGTGGAATTGCTGCCCATGGAGTTGACGTGCACGTGCACTGGGAGTTGATTTTCTGGACACCCAAATTTGAGTCAGTAGCTCAGACTGGCCTCTCAGCTATCTGGAAAAATACCTCAGGATTTGTCTGAACATCATTTCATAGCAGAGATATCTGGAAAAACCTCATCAGCCCTTACCTAAATCAGAGGGTTAAGGCCGCCTCCCCCTTTTCCTCACATGCTCAGAGCTGCTAAGAGTCACAGCAATGTCAACATGTATTTTTTGTGGGGGTTACTAAGTATATGTGTAAAATGCTGTATTTACCCTGAAGATGAAAGTAATTTCCCAGTCAGATAAAGCACTGTATGAAAAGGCATTCGATGACTTCTTTTTCCTGTATTACTTATTTACTAATGAATGAACACTTCGAAGAAAGTAAGTCTTCACTCAAAATTCAGTTGTAAATACAGGAAATGCTCATTGCTCTAAGTGAGTCCTTAGGCAGAGTAAAGTGGTATGCAAAGATCTTTGATGTCAATAGGCTTTTTCATTGAATGTTTTAGGTTTGCCTTCCTGGATGAAAATCTCTTGTGACTGCCCCTGACTGGTGTATATATTTCTAGCTCTAAATGTGGGGTCTTGTGATGAATTCAGAGAGGCCTTTGAAAAATAATACTGGGGTGCATTTGCATCTCTTGTTATATTTGAGTCACTTTGAAATACTGTACATTTAGTTATTTTTTCTTTCACTTAATAACATTTTTTTCTCCTCAGTATTAACAATTGGAGTTCAGTCTTGGCTGTAGCCTGGCTTTCCTTGGCTTTGCTGTAACAATGAGGATTTCTAGCCAGAGCCCAATCTCCTTTATGCAGGCTGCTCTGGGAGGACAGGAGAGCTTTCTCAGCTGGAACCAAAGCCTCATGCATTTCACTTAGTTCTTGATCGATTCTGTTGCCTCTCGCTGTTGGTACTGTATTGAAATAGTATTTTTATTGTTGTAAGCTCCTATGTGCTGTGGTGGTTGGCAATCTAGAAATGTGTTAAATAATATTGATTTTTTTTTCCCACTTGGCAAGCATCTCATTCCACTCTGTCTCTAATACTATTTTAAGTATCATTTACTGGTTTTATTTTCTTTCTTATTTATGGCTGAGCATCTCGCAGAGCAAGGGGCTACCACAGTGCCTGGAGAGAAGCTCTGAGACAGAGGGCACTTATAAGAATATACCTTCCAATTCTGCTAACTGCCTTTATATACCAAGATGAGTTTATGTATTATATTCCTATGACATCATTCAGTAGTTGGTGTGTGTCAGAAAAAAAAAAAATTACTTTGCTTTTCAGTGCAGTGCATATAACCTGTCAGGTAGTCACATGACAAATGCACTTCCAGAAAACATTCAGGTGATAAAGCCGTGGTTCCTAAAAGTGATTTTCATTGCAGCTATTAAGAGAGCACAATGGCCTTTTCAGCTGTGGTAATTGTCTCTTTCTGTTGAGACTTGTCTTGAAGTGATAGTGGGAGGTCAGTTTTAAATCAAAAAGAGGTTAATATGGTCGTTTATTGTCGCCATTTATTTATTCCACTTTTGCTCTGTACAGATTTGCAAAGCTCTGCCTTATTTCTGACCATGTTTCCTGAACAAGTGAAATGTTTCTTTGATAAATAGTGCTTCTATCCCAAATTTCACACAACTGTTGAAGCATTTCATGTCTGAGCTTCAGACCTCAGGTCAGGCTGTTACGGTGTCTTCTCTAAACTTCTGTGGGCGTGAGGGGAATGGAGTGAATGTTTTTCCTGAAAAGATTTCTTTAATTTAAAATTCTGAACAAAAATTTTCAGGATAGATTTCCTAAGTATGGTAAAATACTAGCAAATCTTTCTCCATCTGAAAAGTTTGTGTCCTGCTGTATGGGAAGGATGGGGCAGCCACAACTTCTCTGGGCCGACGGTGCCAAGGCCTCATCATCCTCACAGTAAAGAATTTCTTCTTTATACCTAATCTAACCCTGCCCTCTTTCAGTTTGAGGCCATTTCCCCTTGTCTTGTCACTCCAGGCCCTTGTCCCTTCCTCTCCAGCTCTCTTGGAGCCCCTTTAGGCATTGGAAGGGGCTCTGAGGTCTCCCTGGAGCCTTCTCTCTCCAGGTGAACACCCCCAGCTCTCCCAGCCTGGCTCCATAAGGAAGGTGCTCAGCCCTGTTATCGTTTTTGTGAGTGGGTTTTTTTTTTCCCCATAAGTTATCATTAGCTGAAGTGTTAAAAATTCGTCTCAGTCTTCCGAGTAATAAATCAGGTATTTGAAATGAAATATCTCTTCTCAGTAGACACCACACTTCATCTTACTGAGGCGTGATATTATCTGTGTTTGAATGTGGAGGCACTGCTCAGACAAGTTTGTAGCATCACATCTGTGTAAGTTACATTGACACCACAATGTGAATCTCACTCTCTTTTACTGATGTAAACAGAGCCTTTTTCTCAGCTCTGTTATGCAGCTCATTTACAATTTTAACGAAGGAATGTTGGGGTAGTTAAATTTTAGAGATGATGTTCGTGCAGAGTGTTATTTTTGTCTGAAGCTACAGTTGTATGCACGACAATTTACACATGAATGTAAGACATGAATCCTAATTAACTTCTAGTCCAAACTGAACACAATGCAGGCTGCAGCGCCGGGACGATGAGCAAAGGGGAGAGGCAAAGCATATGGTGACATAATGATAATAAAATACTGTGACAAAGGTCTACTTCCAGTATCCATTTGAGTTTCACTGACCTGTGTTTCTAAGCCAGACCTGCCCCTTGGGACTGTCAATAACAGCCAGTGTCTTGATGAATTTTTGCCATAGAATCTGTTTGATAACCTAATTCTCCTCAGTCAATTGATTCCTGACCTGACTTCCGTTCTTGTTTCAAATAGTTTTTGTAATAGCTCAGCTAACTATGGTTGCCAGCAGTTGATACTTATTAAACGTTTTTTTAAACATACCCCAGCATTTTCCCTCCGTCTGCTTTTAAACTGCCCATTTGTGGGGATTCTTTGCATAAATATTTTGTGGTTCATTTGATTCTCTGCATAATTAATTAATTGCTTCTCACTTAGTTTTCTGCATAACTAATCTATTGCCACATAATTAACAAACTCTTTAATTCCTTATTAATTATTTGCTGTTCTTTTGAATATATGAATTAATTGACTTTAAATTTGCCGCTGTGGTGGTTTGACATCTAGTTAATTGTTTTGATTAATAAATTAATTAGCTGCTTAATCTCTCCTTGAAAGTATAACCCCATGACTGCCTTGCAAATGTTCTAGCACCCTTCCCTGCTCTCTTCTCATTCAGTGCTATCATCTCATCCACATCTGGATGCTCAAATTGTTGTCCAGACACATGGATGTTTTTAGTTTATATGTATCCCTCTGATAAAGCCATGTCTATAGCCCCAGTGATGCTCCTTATGTTGGATCTTCCTCCAAATATGATTTTTTTCCATGATACACACTGCTCAGGCACTGGAACCTCCAGAGAGATTTGACTCTGCTTGGTTATGCCAAAAAGGGGAGAATCAGGGAAAAAAGACATTAAGATATTGAGTTAAGAAGACGCATGAAATAAATGTGATACAAGAACAGATTTTGAGAATTTTTGTTGCACACAAGTTGAGGATGTTTATGATTCAATATAACAGCTGAAGAAATTTTTGGTAAATTGATGTGGCTGATAAAGTTCCTGAAACTTCATGTTTATGCATGGTTCTTTCACTAGACCTCGGTGAGGCTGTTTTTCTCTGGTTCTTTATAGTAGAAAGGAACCTTTCCCTTCACACTTTGCTTTATTTATGTGCTAATCTTGGACTTAAGATTTCACATCTGGTTGCTGTAGAAATTGCTGTTCTCTTTGAGAACAGAACCTTCAAAAGAGGAGTTGCCTGAACAAGTAGTTTGATGTTATACATCATGAGTAAGCCAACAAAAAACCATACCTGACATGATGAAAACTCCTTCAAAATGGAATGTTTTATTTAAGTTTTCCACAAGGTGTCAGCTGTTCTTCAAAGGTATTAAATTGTGGCTTCTTATGCAAGTGGAAGAGTGGGAAGTGAAATGGTTTTATCAGATATGGAATGTGAAATGCAAGGGGTATGTTTATGAGCATTGCATTTAACAGCAAGAGAATAACCAGGTGAGAATCCAAATAGTTTGGACTTTTTCTTATGTTTGATGGGCACTGGCCAAATTTATTGCCTGATGTTGATCAATCTACAGACTCAACAGTGGGAGAAGTTACCAGAAATAAAATACTTCTGAAGCACATGAAAATGCCTTAAATCTTACTAAAGAACAGTCAAATGCATGTGATAGGTTATGCTGTTATAATATGTGTGTAAAAATTTGCAGCATGCACGATAGGTACATTATAATATGTTTTAAAGGGATTTTTTTAACATGATCAGGTGCCTGCTGAATATTAGTAAAAAGCTGGAGGTAATAGAGCAGTTCCCAGGAGGTTTTGTCCTGGTGCTCCTCTTCCTCCTGCACATCATCGGCTTTGGCAGCTCCACCTCTGTTCCATGGGGCTGGAAAATCCGACTGTGCATGGACAAACCTACCTGCAGCTGACTAAATTTAGATGTCTTGCTCTGGAGCTGAATCCTACCCCCAGGCAGGATTTTGATTAAGCACTTTGGTAGGAAGGCGCCAGCTGGTCCATGAAAAGTCACCTTTAGCTGTGGTCTCCATGCCCAAACATGTAGGACTCTCTCCTCTGCTTGAAAACACTGGAAAATATGCAGAAGTTGTTAATATTTCAAGGGAGTGGATGGAAGAGTCTGCTAATCTTTTTTTATCTCCAATTTCTCTGAAACTGATTATTGTGAAAAGACACTTGGCAGTATGCACAACCTATGGGCCTGTGTTTTTGCTGGAAGTGTAGAGGTGAAGGATTTAAAATAATTTGCTTTTCTTTATTTACTTTAGGCAATTTGGCTTGAGGCTTTTTCAGGGCTGTTTTGCAACATACTGAGTCGAATTCATAAAGAATCTGAGTCAAATGGATTCCCTGCACATGTAGTGAATAACAATGAAAAACTACAGTCGAGGTTGTTGATATTCTATATTCTGATGCTGTGTTAGTGTGTGATACAGTGAGTGTGCTGCCAAGAATGGATCATCTCTTAGCCCTGTGTGTATCATATGAATATAAAAAGTTATCTAACTTGGTGGACCCAAGCCCTGACAATATTCATATTGGAGATCTGCCTTTGCAAAAAAAAAACCAAACAAACCAACTTTGAGAAGAGATGCAACCTGAATGAAAAATGAGGTTTTAAAAAAAAAAAATTAAAATTGCAGGACAGATGTCATAATGTAAGAGAAATATGTAAGGAAGTGGTATAGGTGGCAGTAATTAAATTTTTTATCATCTCTATGTATATACACACATTTACACTTATCATCAGCATTTCTTACTAGTGAGAAAAAATATGTCAACAGCTCAGTCGTCTACAGGTATTATTAGAGAAGGTGAAATAGCTGAGCCTGCAGGAATATAGTTCCCATTCAGTTCTGTCTCATTGCAGTTTTATGTCGGTATAAATTCACTGATTCAGTGAAATTCAGCCCACACCTTGATTTCTGTGTCTGACTAAAGCTGTGTAAGCAGACGGCTGAAAATTTCTGTTTCCTCTTTATTTACTGCTGATAGAGTATTATTCTAGAATGCTACAGAAGATAACATGGTTATTCCTGTTAATATTTTATTTTTTTAGTAACCTGAACTTCTTTGACTTCCTGTATGTTCAGTAGCTCATTCTCAAATTTAAGGTTACTTTCATAATAGTGTATTTGATTTGAATTTAAGTATTCCTTAGTCTTATTTTTTAAGTGTAGAAGAAAAAATATAAAAACCCTTTAATAACTGATGTTTAAAGATCTGTCACAATTTTGAGATGTTGCTGTTGATTCCATCAGCACAACACTTCAAATAAAACCATCTAAAACAATGGCTTCTCATGTACACAAACATGTTGAATACTGACTGATTTCATTTTTTCCCCTGTGTTTACCTTTCTATCTTCCTGCTAGAAGTAAAAGTTTGTGAAAATAGGTAAAATGTAAAACATGCATCTGTCTTTAGGCAGGATTTGGTGTTTTTACATGTGATTGAGTGGTTGCAATTGACAAGAAGGATGGAGGCAGAATACCAGAAACCACTGATTTATCAAGGGCCTGTGGTGCACCTCAGCTTCAGCGGTCTGTTTTTTAATCATTATATGTACTTTTTAACATCTAAAAGCAGTAAGAGAGGATGCAGTGTTTATACTGGAAGTATATCAGCCTCAGAATTAGATTGGCATTGTTTTAGCAAAACTTTGAAGAAGTAAGTGCTAAGTGAAAATTGGCTTTCTTTGCTGCTTGCTCCTCAGTTAAGAATTTATTTAGAATTTCAATTTGTTGGAAAATACGATACTGGAGAAGCTCAATGTTTAGCAGCCTAATACTTTAATTACCCAATATTAAATTTTGCTTAATTATAGAACAACACATAGAACTGTTTGACATGTGAATAAAACATTACCAGAAGCTTGCTTTTAAATCTAAAAATCCAAAGAAAAAAGCAAATGCTGAGACATTTAATAATGCTCAGATATTTAAAAAAACTGTCTTGAAAGACAATGGAGAGTTTCAATGGAATATTTAGAAATAATTTAGCTGTTATTATTCAACTTATGCAAGAAGCTGAACAGCAAATTATTTTTATATCTGGGTATATGCTGCAATACTTTCAGAGAAAATAACAAAAGTCTGTCTTTGAATTTGTGTTAAAGTAGCCCAGTGTTGTCTTACAGCTTTCCAGAAATTAGAGAGTTGCCAGTACAGGCAACCCAACAACATCCTGCTGCACTTGAGCATTCAGATCAGGTAAAACTGAAAAAAATAAAAGTCTATATTGAAACCCTGAGCTTGATCTTAGAGGGTTTCTTTTGCCCAACTCTTGGGTAGAGCATCGATTACCAAAATAAACACTTGTCTTTTCACTGTGCTTAGAGATTACCTATTCCTCGTAATTCAGGTGTTTGGAAGAGGAGGTAATTGATTTTCAAACCTGTGGAGTAAACTGAAAAGTGCCCAGAGCAGCTGTGGCTGCCCCATCCCTGGAAGTGTTGAAGGCCAGGGCTGACTGGGCTGGAAGCAGTCTGGGACAGAGGAAGGTGTCCCTGCCCATGGCAGGGAGTTGGAACAAGATGATCTTGAAGGTCCCTTCCAACCCAAACTGTTTTATCATTCTATGAAAAATACTGGATCTCTCTCTTATTCATAATGTTTTGGTAAGCTTGTGGTTTGAACATTCCAAAGGACAGCGGTCCTTCTATCTAACATGGGAGGTTGGAGTAGACTCCTCCCGGGTCACTTCTATAGGAGATGTAATATTGTGTGTGATTAAAAATATTCCTGAGTTACACTTGGTTCTGACTTGAGCTTCAAGAAATGGAGAAATCTGTTTCCATTTAATTCTCCTTTCCCACTATCAGGTGAGAGCTACAGAAACCAGAATGAAATTGGTCCTTTAAGGCCCTGTCAACCCTAACTCTGAGTTCCTTCATTTTCTTCAGCTCCTTTAAAACCAAGAGGCTCCAGGACACACAGCAGTGCTGGGTAAACGAAGCTCCACATCAGTGGTATTCTGAGAACTTTGCTTGCTTTGCTTGAGAAGAGGAAATAAAGCACAAAGCAAAACCTTCCACCACGGAGAGCAGCACTCGAGTTCTGCTCCTTCACTGTTTTGGCAGTGGCTGCCTCAGCCACAGAGTGGGGGCTGTGTTAGACCTCATCACTGTGTCCCTCTCTTCTGTCCTCATTCTTTCCTAGAAACAACAGATTTCACCAGGAAAAGTGTCTGTCAAGGAATTAGGGAAAAGGTGAGGGAAATGACATAGGACACAAGGCCTCAGGGAGGATTTTTTTTAACAGGGGAAATAAAAAAAGGTCATTCAGGAAAGAGGAAGAACATGGGGATTTAAGAGTTGCTTTCACAACTTGACCACGTGTTGTATATATTAACATTCAGGAATAGACTTCCTTCTTAAATAGTCATACTATTTACAGCATGCTGCTAAATTTTAAATTCCACTTGTTGGTAACATCGATCCCTCTGGTTATTGTGCTCTTAGCTAAAAAATTGGAATTTGAGCCCTCAGTGGATGGATGCAGCTAAGTATCTGTAGCTTTTCCCCCTGTCTGAGGCACCATCTCACTTCAGCTGAGTCCTGGGCTGCCAGATGCTGTCTTTGATCTGAGCTGCTTCATCCTTAAATCCTTGGGTGTACCACCCTGTCCCAAAGTCAGTGAGTGCTATCTTGTTTCCGAGATTGCTGCATACAGAAAAGGACATAGCTTTTACCTTTATGCACAGAAATAATATGTGGCAGAACTATCAGCCTGAAAGTTGTTGGGTTTGACATTGTCCAGTAGGATGACCAGATTGATTCATTCCTCTTTTTCAAGATTTTAGGTCTTTTCATGAGACTTCTTCCATCCTTGAGTCACTTCTTCAACTGTGATGGCTTTAAGTGGAAAAGGCACAGCAAAATTGCTGCTTTTCCAGTTTGCTTATAAATATTCATCTGCCTTTTGTAGCTGTTATGTACAGTAGGACTAAACTAAAGTACAAGGATTTAGTGCTGTTAAGAGCTGTTCCTTTGCTTCGACTCATTTTACTACCAATTTCCAATTATTTTTTACTCTCCTTCCAACAGATGTCCTCTTTTTGGTCCCCAAAATATCTTCTAAGCTTCAGTTGCCCAGTAGGTATTTTCTTCATAGACAAGTTGACACTGCTGGTTGCTCTCCTGCGTGGTTTTGCATTTTAGTAACAGCCTGTCTCAGTAACTTTGACTTTTCTCCATCGTTTTTTCCTATAATTGTGTTCCAGCAGAGTTGCAGAACATGAATGTCTTTAAGCTGTTAATTAGCAGTGGAAGCAGGAGTGTGTAGTAAGCTTTACAAATTTAACACCTAATTTTTAAATGGTGAAGTTACATTTCAAGTGCAGCAGAAAATAGAAAAAGGAGAAATAGAAAGTTTTCATTTTTACCTTTTCTTCAGAAACCACACGCTGAGGTACAGGAAAGTATCTAAGGATAAATGGGAGAACAGGAAAACAAAGAACTCCTAAGCCTCATCAGGTTGGAATTTAACAATCTGAGAGATTTTCCAAAGATTGTGTTTTAAAAGTTCCTTTGCTGTGAGCAAACATAGCCACATCCCTGGCAGCTTGCATTTGAGTGACAAATGACAATACAGAAGATCTTGAAGCATTTATTAGTCTTAGTTGTGTTTGCATGTTAACACATTTTTTTATTTCCTGAAAATCAGTGAGTTATTTGCACTTCCCTCAGCATACGTAGGACCATATTTAAAGTTGCAAAAAGTTATTACTATTTTTTTTTATAGGCTTGTAGGGGAGGCTCCAACTGATTTGGAGGTGCTGGGATGACCAAGTGCCCCATAAAGTTCCAAGCTCCTGGCAGGTGATTGCAGGAGTCCCGAGCCTGAACTCTCCCTGCAGGCTGTGGGCGCAGCCTGGTCCAGCAGCCTGGTGGAAGGATTTGCTTCCAGCTCTGGTGCTGACCCCCCTGATTGTCCCTTAGCTGGCTTTGTCAAGCTGTGTAATATTTGAAGGTAACTGTTGTAATTAAGGCTGCTGTTATTATTATATTTAGCTGATATTTTGCCTTGACAGGAAGGACCTGAGCTGAACCATCACACATTCTTATTTTCCTCATTTTTTGTGTCTGCTTTGGCACCCCATATAGCAGAATTCATGGCTTTCATACACCCATTTAACATCACTAGGTTTGATAACACACAACAAACCAGAAGGAAAAGGATGGTGATAAAAATCCCTCCAGAGCTGTGAGCCAGGAGACATTCACAAAACCCTATTGCTTTTTGTGGGCAAATAATGAAGAGATTCTATATACCAGCCTTTTCTGCAACAGCTTCTACTTTTGATTTCAAATTGCATCAAATACTAACTTTTTTTTTTGTAATCAGTTTCAAGTCCTGATGGCTTTAAAAAAATTGTTCAGCTTGTTCATGTTCGTGTTTCAGCATGTTCATGTTTTCCTTCTGCACTTCTGCTTGCAGGGTAGTGCACTGGAACTGTGTTTGTATTCAAGACCTCTTGATTTTCCTGCAGTTTCATAAAGCTAAATAAAGGGACAGTTTTAATGAGCTGGGTACTTGTCATTATATTATGAGTAGTGCTTTTTGCAGGTGTTTTCCTTATCAATATGAAAACAATGTTCTGGGCTTAGTGTGCTTATGGCAACAAGTTATGGTGCAAGCACCCAAAAAGGCGAGACTTAGGAGCTGCTCTTTCATTAGGTGATGCAGTTTTATTTATCTCTCTCTGCTTTCTTTTTGCTTGTGGCCATTTGCTGTTGTGGACAGTTTTGGGAGCTGCCTCTTGTAACAAAAAAAGGTTTTTTTGTTAGTCCTATATTTTAAATCTCACATCCTTTGTAAGTTGAAATGGTCTTGTTTGCACCAGGACATAAAGATTTTGCACAGCAGGGGGCTGTCAGGTACCTGTTGGGTGAGGAACCAAAAAGCCCTTCCTTTACAATGGGATGTTGTGTTTCCAAACTGTGTCTTCTCACCGCTGGAGAAAAAACAGTTCTGGTGGATCACTCAGAGCTCTTTCAATGGTACAAAAAGCCACACTCAGACAGCACTGGTGGTTTGGAAATGGAAAAGGAGTTCTCTGTGTGCTCTTGCTGGTGCTGTGATTGAATCATCCTAGGAGAGAGAGAGGTGAATTAGCCCATGGTACGACACCACTGTGGCCAGCCTGGGCAAGAATAAGATTTGGGGCTCAGACAGGCTGAGAGAATTGGGAATGTCCAGCCTGGGGATGTGAAGGCTCTGGGGAGACCTTAGAGCCTCTTTCAGTGCCTAAAGGGGTTCCAAGAGAGCTGGAGAGGGACTTAGGACAAGTGTGTGAAGTGATAGGGCAAGGGAGAATGGCTTTAAATGACAGAGAGAAGGTTTAGATTGGATATTGGGAAGAAATTCTTTTCTGTGAGGGTGGTGAGGCCCTGGCACAGGTTGCCCAGAGAAGCTGTGGCTGACCCATCCGTGGAAGCGTTCAAGGCCAGGTGGGATGGGGCTCTGAGCAACCTGGGCCAGGGGAAGGCGTCCCTGCCTGTGGCAAGGGGGTGGAACTCAATGATCTTTAAGGTCACTTCCAATCCAAACCACTCTATGATTGTATTATATATGTCTAATATTGGATTCCTGTCACTTCTTGGATGGTGGCATTGACCTGAAGTATGAAATGAGGCAGTGGCAGCCCAGTGTTAACCAGGAAGTTTCATAAGACCCCAAGTAAGTGCCTTGCTCTGCTGGCTGGAGGAGCAGGTGTTTTTCCATGGGAATCAAGCTCCCTGCCTCTATGGAACTCTCTTTGCTCATACAAATCCTATAAATATATCCTGAAGAGGCAGTTTAACAACCTGAATGTGCATCTTGTATCCTATCTAGCAAAAATCGGATCTAAGGGTTTAAATTCCTGTATTTGTGATACTTCACTACTAAATAGCATTTTTGTCTTCAAAATATTTTTGAGACTCTGTGTAGCTCATGCGCACAATTTTTGGGATGCAGCTGCTGGGAAAGTATTAAGCCAAAACTGAAAAAGTACACAGAGTGTGCACCAACATGAGGACTCAAAAACTGTCCCTTTATTACTCTGTTTTCCATAAGGAAGAGAGGGAACAAGATTTACTTTCATGTGATAGGCTGGATATTTTTGGTACATATAAACCATTGTTCCCTTGAGAGCTATGTGATTGCCCAAACAGTAAAGAAAGATGGAAATTTTGTTTAACTCTCAGCAGGTGGGTGTGCAGTGCCCAAAAAAAAGTAAATCACCTTGAAATCACAGAGTTAAGCAAGAACAGTCAGCTCACTGCTGTCACGGGCTGTACTCTCAGAAATGGGGAACAAGATGATAGCTCTCCTTGGTTCAAAGCTGAGCTTCAAACTCCAAATATCTCAAGGACTTTGGAAGAATTTGTGTATCTTTTATGTGCAAGGTAGTTAAGGATGCTTGATGTTCATAACAGGCTTCAATATTCAGCTCTCAAACTAGAAAGAAACAGAAATGCCACAAAACTCAGGTTCTTGTCCAAAAAATTGAAGCAGACAGCATGAGGAAAAAGAGTGAAACAGGTTGAATTTATAATGTGGATTACTAATGTTTGCTTGGTCCTAGTCTGGAGAGACAGGAACCCTTGATTTCATGGTCAAGGTTGGTCTGAGCACGACTTTAGGATGCAGAGGATTCTCCTCCAAATTTTGGAATCATACAGGAATTCCTCATAGGTCACTGTCTAAATTTGCAGAGCAATTAAAGACTAAACAACACTGCTGAAGAGGGCAGCAATTTTTTTCTACTTCTTCTCTTAAAACATTGAACTGTTCCCATATTAATGTCTTTCAAAACCTGAAGATTTTTTTTGCTTCTATGTGTGTAGAGTGTGAATCAAGGGTTTTTCTTGTAGCTGTTGTGTGGTGCACCTACCCCAGCTATCAGCTGCTGTATGGAGTGAAGAAAAAGTGGTCTTTATACATGCTCACTGTTAATGATAAAAATAATCAAAGAAGGATCTTATAATCCAACAAGAAAAAAAAAAAAAAAGATGAAGTTCTGTGTCCATTCCTTAAGGATGGTTCCAAGTGGTATGGAAGGTCTGGCAAGATGAGCTTTGATCCCTCTGCTGGTTCCTCAGGGCTCCATCCTTTGCTCAGTATATACAGGATAAATATATAGTAAATAGCAGGAAAAGGCTGATTTTGGTCCATGCAGTAGCAGGGAAATAGTTCTGTGTCTTACCTAAAACTAGAAATTGAAATTGCTATTTCTTGTTTTCTGGATTTAACTTTCTTAATGGTGTCTCTTTGCTGTTCAAAACTTCATCCTTTTCAGGAAAATATGTGGGTCCTCCCACGAGGGGCAATGCAGGAAAAACTCCTTCCACTGATGGTGCAGGGTGTTTCTGGAAATCGTGCCCTGCAGAGCCTGTTCCTCTTCCTGGACAAACAGGGAGCCTCAACTCCTGGCACAGATCCTCAGGTGCATAATCATTCACATGTAATGATTTCATTTGAGGATGTGTTTTATCTAACAAACTCAAACTGAAATGGATTTTATCCCATCACTAAAACTTAAAAGAACGAGAAGTCTCAAAGCCAGCAAACCAGCCTTCAGAGAGAAGTTAACTGTGCTCGTTTTGCAGCAAGCAGCAAGTTCCCCAGTGTTGAAATTTGCTTGCCTAAGGTCAAAGTGAATTGACAACAGATCCCAGAGCAAGACCTAGAAACAGGGTTTCAAGGCTCTAATTACAAGCTGGAAAGGGAATAGTTGTCTTAAGCTGTTTTATTGCATTGCATCGTTGACCTGAACATAGTCAAGAAAAATCAATATTTTCCATAGACTTCTGGAGTTGGCCTTGTGGGTAGATGAGGACAGGCTGCTTTATTTAATGAAGCTGATAGCATGAAGTAAATGCTGTCACAGAGTTTGTCACCACATATTGGAGAGAAAGCAATGATTTCTAAAGAGGCTGCTATTTGCACATTTATTGATCTCTTGGTGGAGCCGTAGCTACTGGTCCTTTTGTAATGCCAGATTATTTTATCAGTGACACATCATGTGTTTCCTCCTCAGTCCATTTATATTCCCCTTAGGCACTGGCAGAGCATGGCAAAACAGCCTCAATTTTCTGGCAGAAGGTGGCATTTTCTTTCAGAGTTGGAGCATTCACCCTCTATTTTTGCCATGCTAAAAATTTCTAATAATTAGAATTTCTATAAAAATAATTAAGAGCTGATGTAAGTCTGGTTATAAAGAGCCAGTGGGTTCTGACTGCTGGCTCTAAGGTTGTTACTTTATATGCCGTGTCTTTCCAACATAAAAATAGGAGACTCTCAATCTACTGTTCAGTGAAGCAAACACTTCTTAGGCACTCCGAGGATCCCAATAAGTCACAAAAGGCTAAATAAAAGAATATACATCATTGTTCTTGACAGCCATAAAAGACAATTTATGACGAGTTTTGGCTCATGAATTTAAACACCAGTGGAATTAAGAAAGCCTCTTACAGTGCTACCAGAATGATGATTGCCAGTTGCAAATGACAGGGCGTTTTAGATCTGCTTGCTGTGCAATGCGAAGTCACTTAGAGAAAGATTGACTTGATGGTATATTTTAATATTGTTAAACAGCTGCATGTACGGTATAATGAGTCCCTAACCTTGTTTGATCAAAGTGAATCAAGCAAACTTGTTAAAGTCCTTAAAGTCTCATAATTTATGAAGTTTAAAAATTATTTTAAAAATAGAGTCTAATTGAGGTACATATTGCCATTTCTGTTTCTTCATGCTCCACAAAGCCAATTAATTCTCTGCGCAAACCAAATGTGTGACAAGGAGGAATTGAGCACAGCTCAAGGGTACTCATATCTTTGAAGGCTTATTTTTGGATGGGATGCAGGCAAGAAACTTTTGAGCCTGTGAAATTCCAGAAGTATCTAGGTGGCACCTAATGCCATCAATGTCTGAGGTCAGGGAGATGGATGGGATGGGGACACTGTCTCAAATAGGGATCTGAGAAGGTGGGTGAGCTGGTGGAGGTCATTTGGTGGTGTGAGTTGACCGTGCAGATGTTGATATTCATTAGCTCATCAGCAGCAAAATCAGTTTTTTATCTGGAGTGGGCAAGCACAGTTTTCATGTGTGACATCTCCTTTAAGGGGGCTTAGAGAGATGCAAATCTTCTTTTCTTAGAGTGTTTCCAGCTGTCACTGCACCACTAGAGGGAAAAGGAGGCTTATCTAGGGAAATCCTGATCCAGATGGCTGGTGGAATTTTATGGCCCAGATTAGAGTGGTGCAAAAGGTTGCATTATCAGCAAGAACTTGCTGCCTTAGAGACAAGTTTTTTAGCTTATCTTTAATATTCATAACTTCCAGATACTTAGATCAGTCCTCCCTCCTAACTCAGAGAAGATAAATAAAACATTTCAGCAGTGGCTTATTAGTGGCATGTGGCATCATCTTAATCCTTTCCCTCCTTGGAGAATTAATGTTTAAAAAACAAAAGTCCCATAAAACATTAGACTTGCACTCTGGTAATTATCTAATAAATATTTGTTTTCAGTTCTTCTGTGTCTGTTACTTGCAGATGTTTGCATCTAAACCAGGAAAATTGTCTATTTACAGCTCACAGGATAATTTCTTTCCTACCTGGCACAAAGGTATTGGTCCTTGTGAGCAGAATAAAACAACCAGTTGCCTCTCTACCCTCTGGGGCTCTTTAATCAGTGTACCATCCTGTTTTCCAGCCAGGGTTTTCTTAGTACTCCCAGTCTGATACTCTGAAGGTAGATATCTTGTTTTGCTGGTGTCTCTGTAAAATGCCTTGAGCACAAAGTCATTATCTGAGAGCTACGAACTAAAATTGATCTGGTTTAGGCTTAGCATAATTTCCATGTCTGGGCTGACCCGAATGGTATTGTCCAACAGGTTTCTGAAAATGTCAAGAGCCAGAGGGGAGGTCCCAGTGAAATTGAAGTTCTTCCTTCCCTCAGAGTAACTGAATTTTCAAGTCCCCAAGCCCTGTAAATAAAAGAGAAAAATTGGTAATAAGAAAGGGAATTAATAGGATAGTCTTTCACACGATTTATATAGCTTTCAAAAACTGTTGCTTTATTGTGTTTAAAAGTGCTGGTCTGCAGCACTTTCACACTAGGAAGATAAGATTAAAAACTTGAAGGGGCAGCTCTGGGAATTAGCAGCCAGAAGAGCTGATGGATTTGAGATGAAATAAAAGCTGCTATTGGGGAAAATTTATTTTGAAGCTAAAATAGTGTGGCTGCCAATAAAGTATTCAACAGACTCGAATGTTTACCTTAATATTGATGTCACATTTCCATTTAGCAGGCAAGTACTTCTTTTCAGCTACTGTTGTCATTATGGAAATCAGCTGAATGAATCTCTGCCATGTAATCCATTATGGGGTAAATTGGAATGTGAGGCAAAGTTACTGTTGGGCGGATGTGAAATCCTGTTAGGATGTGCATGCGAAGTCGTGGTATTGCAGCCCTCTGGAATGCACTGCACTGGGATGGGAAAAAACTCAGCCAGGAGTTAGAACGGTCTTTTAATTAGAAGGAAGAAAAATGAACAGGCACTGATGCATCTGCAGAGCATCTGTCTTTATTAAAGATTTCTCTTACACTGGAGCTATTTATTTTAAACTTGTAGAATTTATAATTAAATACGTCTTTGCAGGGAGTTTTATTTAAGGGAAACAAGGGCACAGGTTCTAGTGTCAGAAGTGGTGTTTTCACCCTTCGTGGCTTTATTTGTAATTTGTTTCTGTATGTCTGTAAACTCTTCTCCCTCCTTCTCTCAAATGTGTCCATGTTCTCATTTATTCTGTGAAAATGGCTGAATTTGTAGGCACATGCATAGAGGTGTTGTCTTATTCACAGTTTTAGTGTGCAGTTGATGCATTGGGGATGAGATTGGGTGGATTGCTTGTGAAATAAGGTACTATTGGAGCATTCCAAGCTCTTACAGCTTTCCAGTTTTTCCCAGAAAATCTTCCCTTTGTGTATGCATTTACAACAAAAATCCCAACTTTGGTACTTTATTTTGAGCATTCCCTGCATGAAGCTTCATGCAAAAGGGGTCAGTGTTACTGAAATAAGGAGAGAAATGCTAATTATTGTTTTTAAATGAATTTGTGTCTTTTCATTGGAAGCTTTCTTTTTTGCCTACAGTTTGCTGTAGGGAGTTTTTGCTAAGGATTTCTCTCTCCCGATATTGTTGAGGTGTCTGTCTTACTTTTTTCTTCCCTTATGAGAGCTTTAGAAGTTCTCTGGGCAAACAAATCGATTGTTACACTACAGTGTGGGAGGATTTTGTGTTGCATTTGTTTGAAAATGTTATTGCTCCTGGAGCTTCATGTTAAACTAGCAAACTTCTGTAGTCCCTGCTCTGTTTTCTGCTCCATTTGCATTTTTCTTTCCGACTCTACAGTAGTGCTAAAAGGAAGTTAATGAAGAAAACATGAGAGTGCTGCAGGAGTGCTGCAGGAATTAACAGTACTGTGAGTAGGAAATGCATATTCTTAGAAAAAGTTTGGTGTCAGCAGAATCCAGGATCACAGGATGAATTATTTCTTTTCTTTTTTTATTTGTTCTCAGGCTATTTATCTACAGTATTTAATACAAAAGGAAACAGAATAAAGTTTCTACCAGAATTTCCAGGAAAAACGAAGAAAAAGACAAGTTTTATTTTTGCCTATTAAGTGAAGCAAAAGCATGCAAAGTAGATTTGGCCTAATTTTTAAAAGTTAACCTATTTTTTTTCTAGGATATGGCTGCTGTGCTGTTCATTGGTAATTAGCCTAGTCAGACCATATAGAATAGTTAATGTTAGGAAGAAGTATCTGTATGTTTTACACCCAGTAGTTCCATAAGGTGCAGTGGATGGTAAAAAATACATGCTTTGCAAGAATCTGTGTGTCTGAACATGAATTCCACCCATCAACAATGTTCCTCTGCAGAAATGAGCTGCATTTTGTGGCACGGGACACAAAGGTGATCAGGGGGCTGGAGAGAAGCTCCACTATGGATTCAGGTTGAGAGAGTTGGGGGTGTTCAGCCTGGAGAAGAGAAGGCTCCAGGGAAGCCTTGGAGGCCCTTCCAGTGCCTAAAGGGGCCACAGGAGAGCTGGAGAGGTACTTTGGACAAGGGATGGAGTGACAGGAGAAAGGGGAATGGCTTCAAACTAAAAGAGGAGAGATTTAGATCAGATGTTAAGGAGAAATTCTTTACCCAGAAGGTGCTGTGGCCCTGGCACAGATTGCTCAGAGAAGCTGTGGCTGCCCCATCCCTGGAAGTGTTCAAGGCCAGGTTGGATGGGGCTTGGAGCAACCTGGGATAGTGGAAGGTGTCCCTGCCCATGGCTGGGGGGTGGAACTCAATGATCTTTAAGATCGTTTCCGAACCCAAACCATTCTGTGATTTTTCCTGAGCTGCAGCAATTCACACAGAAGCACAACACACTAAGGAAACAGAAGGTCCCGTTGACCACAGCTGGTGTTTGGAATGTGTATTGAAATCACCAAATAATCGCAGCATATGCTGGAGGAGGGAAAGCACCCTCTCTCCCACCTTTCAAACACCTCCCCAGCACTGCAGATGCATCACCAAATGGAGCCTTCACATCAGTGCCAAAAATTAAGGACTGAGTACAGCTTGTTGGTACTTCTTAAAAACGATCCTCAGTGCTCTCTACAGAGTCACAAAATTAGTGTTCTAAATGTGGGACAAGCTCAGAGACCCAAGGTGCCAAGTAAGGAGCCAAAGAGGTTTCATATTGACCTGCATGAAACAGCTTCTTTATTCTGTGTTGGGGTTTATCACCTTTGTTAATAGGACAGTAACGGAGCTAATTAAGAGTTGTGTCTGTGTCTTTGCTGTGCTTTGGTGTTGTTCCCATAAGTGGTGATGCTGAGGACTGTTTTGGTCCTGTATCTTTGCCAGCTGAGGAGAAGCACCATAGCTGCACACCACCAATCTCATAGAATCATGGAGTCATTTAGATTGGAAAAGACCATTAAGATCATTGAGTCCAACTGTAAAATTGCCATATTGCTCATATATACTCCTGCACAAGCTGGAGCTTTTCAAAACACAGTGTTCACACAAATAGTTAAATCCATTTAAAATAACCCTTCTTCAGGCAAGTTTCCAGTAATTTTTGTGTATCAACTAATCCTAAATAAGGCAATTTGTATATGGCAACATCCCCTGGAGCCCCCATTTCTATGGGCTGTTTAATGTTTTTTGGTAATCATGTACATTTTATTTCTGGTTTGGTGTTTGTTATAGTTTGAGTTGGGTTTTTTTGAGTTGAAATATTGATCTTATTGTGTTACTTGGTTTTGCCTGAATGATTTTCAAGTATGTAAGGCAGCCCAAAACTAACTTTAAATTTCAGAAATATTACACTTTGTGTGTTAATCGTAAGGACTCCACTGGTAGCATTGGATTTTTTAGGTTTGCAAATAGATTAATGTAAAGCAATTTTGCCAATATTGTAGTGCTGAATTATGAATGGTAAAATCTTTTGTACAGTGAAGTTGCCTGGGGATTTGAACAAAACTCACCCAAAACCCACCTCTTGCAGTTCTGTTCCTGAATTCCTGTAGAAATTATGGTCATTACAGTGCCAAACAGTATTTTGAGACCTGCTGGATGCTCAGGACTTCAGACTATCAGGCAATTTTTCTAATGCTTAAAAATTAAACCAAAGCCTCTTCATTTTTCATTTGAATTTTATTTTAAAAATTGTGATTTTTAAAAACATACTGAAGTCAGGAACCCAAAACAAGACAGTTAAAAGGTCCTTAAATATTCAGAGGAGTGGGATGTTCTCCTCAAAATTTATCCAGGGACCTCTTCATGTGTTCCACAATTCAACAACGACTGAATGAAGTAAGCAGGCTTTGTTTTAACTCCCCTGTGGACACAGGGGAACTCCCAAGAGAAAATGAGGGTGTCTTTTCTGCACAGACCTCTATCTATCCTCTACATGTTGCATCCAAGCCTTGAAATTTATCATGTCACCATGGTTTATGCCCTGGCTCTTATTATAGAAGCAAAACTTTTTACGTATGAAGGGAAGGACAGAATGTGTTTTATAGTTTACGCAATCAGTTTGAAGTGTTTAAAGTGCTTCAGAACCTGTTTCCAGTAAAAGTTCATATAAAATGTAAGAATTTTGGCATTAGTTTCTTTGTCAATGCCTGGGAAGATGGTAAAGAAGAGTCCTTATCTGATGGTATGTACATCTGCAGGGGCAAGAGGACAAATTGAATGTGTTATATTGGGAAAAAAAAAGCTTCTGAAGTGCTTTTTGTGCCTCTTCAGATCTGCAAGAGAGGCATGGAACAAGACTTGGAAGACAGCATAGTCTGACTAGCAGATAAATATAGAATGAAACAAGAAGACTGGTATGCGTGGGATCATAGAACATCCTGACTTGGAAGGGACCCACAAGGATCATTGAGTTCAACTCCTGGCCTTGCACAGGACAGCCCAAGAGTCACACCATGTGCCCAAGAGCATTGTCCAAATTGTACAAATGACTGACTCTGTCAGTCTTTGTACTGTGGCCACTGCCCTGGGGAGCCTGTTCAATGCTCAGATATCCTCTGGGTGAAGAACCTTTTCCTAATATCCAACCTAAACCTCCCCTGAGACATCTTCATGCTAAACATACCGTCATAGTTAAAAACAGGGATCAGTGGTTTGATAAAGTTTCCCGCTGCTGTGGCACGGGCAGCTCTGAATTACCGTGATTAAATGAGAGAGTGTTGTCCAAACACAGGTGAAATGTTTCATCTCAGCACGTTACTTTCACAGCAGTGGTGTCCCATGTTTGTAAAATGCTACCCTGCATCCTGGCAATTCTCCAAACAGGACTGGGTGCTTTAGAAAGGATGTTGTTAATGACTTGGAGGCTTCTTCAGCAAAGGATAGGAGGAGGAGAAAGTCCCTTTCATGGGACATCTCACTTTGCTGTAGTTAGGATGGAAGTGTTGACCATGCTTTAAATATTTCGTACTTACCAGAATGAGGTGAAAAAATAGATGTCATCTTGACACACGCAGGCAATGCATATACACAAGGTAAGTGGTACATGCGGTGCTTGTGCTTTTGTCTTGCAGTGCTGTTGTATTCTTAGTGTTCAATTTCATAGTGTAAGAAGAGAAAATGTATTTGGATTCAGAGTAAATCAAGCCACACTTAATAAAGAATGTTTTTCTGTGTCTGGGCATTCTGGGTAGCAGATCTAAATATTCGTGCTACAGGAAAAAATTGTATGCCTTAGACTGTCAGCTGTACTCTGCCCTTCCACCCTTCCTGCTCTGAATATATTCTGTATCTGAAGCCCCAGGCATCAGTCTGACTCCCTAAAAATTATTCTTGTATCCTGAAATTTTCAGCCCTTGTTATCTGAAGGAACTGGCAGTCATGACCAGAAGATGATTCCCGTGCTTAGATTCTGTACTTTTGTTTTCAGTCATTTGTTATTTGTGCTGTTTGGTGGCAGAAATAATCAGTGTATTTGGCAATTGCTGCTATCACTGATGGTTTTTCTGACAGTGTACCTGGTACACAGTGTTGCCTATCTCTAAATTGACTATCCTCTCATTCCCACTTGTCTTCTGATAGAGATTTCCTCGCTTTGCCCTGCTTCCATCCCCTGTTTGCTCTGTAGATCTTCCAATTGAAGTTTGGATGCTTCACCCCTGAAGCCTTGAAGAGGTTGCAAGGAGATTGTCGAGATGATGAGAAGTGTGAATTGAGATGGGAGACTTTGATGTGAACCACAGGTGTGCTGGGACTTGGGCACTTTTGGCAGTGCTCAGTCATCTCTCTCCATGGGTGAGAACCTGGACTAATCTATTTTCACACTCTGGCTTTTTTTTCTGTATTCATATGAAGTTGTTTTGGTAGTTGGGGTTTTCTCTCACTTGCGAGAAGAGCAGAGTTCAAAGTCCCCTGAGGTGTATCAGAGGTGTAGGCAGAGAATGAGCAGGCGTGGGAGCCCCGGGGACTTCACTGCCCAGAAAACTCTGCAAGACAAGTCCTGCTAAGAAGAAACTGAGGTTTTGTTTAATTATAGCAGCAGGCAGCACATGATGTAGTGGGTAACCTGTCCCTCAGGGGTGATTTCTAATGCATATCAGAAGTTTCAACATTCATGAACTCTGAGCAAGCTGTGGGAAAGTTGGGCACTGTACTAAATCTTCATAAAAATCAAATGCAGGCCTAGCATTTGCAAAGAGAAACCAGGTCAGAAAGCCAGCAGAGGGGATATTTCACTGCAGACACGTGTCCTATGAAATCATAAAGTTCGCTGAATTATCCGATGTGCTGTGATTTAGCACTGGACCAGGTTGCCCAGAGAAACTGTAGAACCCCATCCCTGGAAGTGTTCAAGGCCAGGTTGGACGGAGCTTGGAGCAACTTGGGATAGTGGAAGGTGTCCTTGCCCATGGCATGGGGTTGGAATGAGATGATCTTGAAGGTCCCTTCCAACCCAAACCATTCTAAAGTTCTGTGAGTCCATGATCTCCCAGATTGACACAGCACAATAATCTGTTATATACCAGCAAACTCTTAAACTCTTGGTGATGAGAACAGATCTACTCAGAGAAGCAGATGAGTGGCTTGGCTTGTCCTTTGGGCAGAGCTGGGCTCCAAAAATCAGCTTGCTATGTTAGACAATCCTATGAAAATAGCCTTTTCTTTTTCTTTCTTTCTTTCTTTCTTTCTTTCTTTCTTTCTTTCTTTCTTTCTTTCTTTCTTTCTGTCTTNTTTTTTTTTTTTTTTTTTTTTTTTTTTTTTTTTGTTAAATGAAGCTAAATCTTTCATTGGCTTTAGAAGAGAACAAAGTCTACAGCATTTTCCCGTCCCTGATACAGTAAAAATTCAAGAAAGTCTACATATGGATTTTGTTTTTAATCTAACCTTGATAATGTTGGATTTGAAGAACTGGATGAACTGTGCATCAAGCTAATGCTGATGATAATCCCCCAAATCAATACTGAAAATGCCTTGCTTATTTAGTAGAAATGTCTTAATTGGGACATTCAAGGAATAAAACAAAATTAACCACTTCCTCCCAAAATATATTTTGAAAGGTGCATGTGTTTTCTGACTGAAGTGATTTATGTGAGAAGGGATTTAATTTAATTTCAAGTCTTTAGGCAATCATCTCAGCAGAGAGCAGAATCCTATTCTTGCACACCTATACTATGAATTCAGTTGTTATTCCCTGCATTTATTAGTATTTTTTGACTGATACCTGTGGAATGAGGCTTTTGCTTATCTCTGTTCACCCCTACTACATTTTAACCTATTGGGTAACCAAACCTAAATTTAAAAACAGTTGAGAAGGACTCAAATGTTGTTTAAAGATCTACCAGTTTTACAAAAAATGGGAGAAAAGGACCCCAAATGGTATTGAACTTCGGAAGAATCTGGAGAATTTGTCTGGTTTGTGTGGATGTGGTTCTTAGGGACGTGGTCTAATGGTGAACCTGGAATTGTTAGGCTGATGTTTGGACTCAATGATCTTAGAGGTCTTTTCCAACCTTAATGATTTTGTGTTTGGCAGCAGCTATTTGTAGGTCCAAATTAACGCCAGTGCTTAATTGTTTCTGCTTAGTGAAGGTGACCTTGTAATGGAGAGGATGGAGAGGCAGAGCACACATGTCCTTTGGCATTTCTCCTGTTTGCTCTGGTGGTTTTTAGCAGCTTGGACAAGCTATTTTGTGTCTCAAGGCAAGCTCTGAACAAAAGGTGTCAGAAATAGTGGCTGTCTGATGTGGACACCTGAAGTGCATCAAGGGCTCCTGCACAAGGCCTTGGCTGTGCTTTACTTTCTTCTCAACCTCTTGTTTTTAAAACCAGTTCACTCTGCTGGTTCTTTACTAGATGATATTTTTGTTTCTATTGTTCAACACAAAGCCTGGTTACTGTTGTAGGTAAATGCTGAACAAAATTATTCCCTTAGGATTGATCAGCAGTATCCGATGGTAAAGTGTCTCTCTAATAGAAGTACCTTCTGTACCTACTTAAAAACTGAACAAAACTCACATTCTAAAGCCTACTTTAAAACTCAGGTACATGCCAAGAGCTGTTTTGCTTGCTCCTGTCCTTCAGTGCAGGCTGAATTACTTGGCTTTGCTTTTTGATACTCCTTTGTGCAGTAAAGGATTGTGCATTCGAGTTTGTTGCGGAAAGGGGACCCCATCCTTTACAAACCAGTACAAAGTGATTGACAAGGCTCAAAAGACATCAAGAAAGGCAGTTTATTAACAGGAAGGTGAGATGAGCAAATGATTAGTTGTGATGGACATCGAGTACAGAATAACAAAAGATATCTGTGTTTTTTTTGCCAAAACAGTTACGTTTTATTCTTTACTAAATGTAGCTCTTAAAAATAAAAAAAACACCCTCATCAGTTGTTCTGAATTTTGGTGAATAATTCAAGCTTCTGCTGAGATGACAGTGAGCTGTACTGGGCTGGTGATGTACATTAATTTCTTGGCTGGTGTAATGAGGCATAGAGTTGTCATGCAGGGTCACTCTGGGCATAGGAAATGGTGCCAGTCGGAAGTGATAACTTGCATTCTGTCCTGCCCAGGTGGAATCGCAAAGACTTGGCTGCACCAGCCCGGGCTGTAGCCAAGAGCTCATCATGCATGCAGGAACTTGAAGGATCAGATGGTGCCTTCTGTGAATGGCAGGGAAGCAGAGATTAGTGAGGAACAGATATAGTTCGTATGTCAGCGTGTTTCATGTTTCCATTCTTTATTCTTGACTTCATAATTCAAATCCATTGATATCTATCATGCCATTGTCTGCCTATTTCTTCAGCTTACTTGGCTGCATTTTAGCCTTCGTTGGTATTGCAGTCCCTTCACTGCTGTGCTCTTGACACAGGCCGAGGATGCATCATTTAGCATGATCATGGCTTTTGCTTTGTTCAGTGAAATGACGACAGTGGGATGATGTATGTTGTGCTAAATATATCCTCAGGGTTTAAAAATGGCATTTGGTTGGACATATGGGGCAGTGCTGTACGACATCAAAAGTCATGCTTAAAAAGATCACGCTTCTTCATAAGGATCATGCATTTCTGGCAGTTCTCAAGGTGTGTTACAGATCCAGTTATTTTTGTCACTGATGTGAATGAATTTCACAACCTGCTTCCTTGGGACCTGACCTGAACTGTCATATGTGGTAAAAAGATGTTCAAGCCTGTATGTCAAATACTGGAGGACATTAATATAATCAAAAAGAGGTCTTTTTATTTTTAAAAGCAAATCAGAGTGTTTTCTTAATACCTGTTTAAGAACTCAGTCATGTGTTAATTGACAGGCCATAAACACAGGCTCTGATTTTTAGAAGTGCTTTGTTTTTCGTGTCTGATTGGCCATATGACTTTGAGCTGTCATTGAAAGGCTTCTTTGCTGGAATCAGTGAGTTAGTGAGATTCAGTGCAATATGCTTTGGGTTAGTAGAATTTTTCCATTACTCAGTTATCATAAAAAATGTGAGGAATTATTCTTGGCGCTTTTTGTAGTGAAATGAAAAGAATAACTGTTATTTCAAAGGCATCCTGCATTATTGATGGTTAATCACAAATAGCTATTTTGAATTTAGAAATAAATTCATAAAGAAAAAAACCCCTGTAAATCCATTTGCCAGTAGAATCCAGACTTAGGCTTTTGAGAAGATGCTTCATGTTTCTTCTCATGGGCTGCACACAGCTGGCACCTGGCTGTTCACCTGTTCAATTGCTTTTGAATCAAATTCATGTGGGTTTTTTCAATGTAATTTTAGTATGTGCTTGTGAGTGAATTGCTCATTGACTGGTGTATGACAACCTTAAATGCAGTTTAGAGGTGCAGAGTCAATCCTCACACACTTGCTCAGCCACACTGGGACACGACAGATTGGCAGCATATGCAAAGTTATTTGGAAATACTGTTTTGGCTTCTATTTGAGCTGCTGGACAGTGATGAAAAAGGATGGGAAAGAAAAGATTTTTTTAGGGGGGGGCAGCCCAGAATCCTTCATCCCATAGGGCTTAGAAGAAAGCGTGTTATCCCTGGGGAAATAACATGGCTCTCTGGAATGGCAAGGTCACTGAGCTGAAGGCCAGCACTCACATGGTCCTAGCTGGGGAAGACAAAGACACAGTGAAAATAAGGAAAGGAGGAAAAAATGGCTTTCATTCTCAAAAAGAGCCTTGCTTTTCAGCCTGGTTTCACTTGCAATAGCAGAAATCAGTTACTGCAGAGCTTTGGGGAAGGTATTCTGGTGAGTTCTTTTAGTGTAGCTCATATGATGCGTTCACCTCAGGAAGAAACAATTGCAGGAATGAGTGGCAAGTAGAAATAAGTTGTTCTGAGCCTGGCAACACTCATTACCCTGCTTGAAGCTTCATTTGAGAGCTCCAAAGTTTAGCAGTGAAAAGGCATCTGGTGACTACAAGGTGAGTGAGATCTAGTGAGTCATACTGATCTTTTTTCACTCAAAGATGTTTCCTCGAAAAAAATGCCTGTGCCAAACTGATTGTCCCAAACAGATTGAAGTTTCTCATGTCTCTCTGTTCTTCCCCTTCTCCTGTTGTGGTACTCACATTCTACGTACTTGTATAAGGATTTTGCCCATTTTGAATTTCTGCTTCTTGAAGCAAAAGAAAAGGTTTTGCTATCATAAATGAGGGATTTCTCATTCCCATGCAGAGAACAGATCAAAGTTTTATTTTGGTTGCTTTGTCCTTTATTCACAAAGAAAGGGAGGAGTACAAACACAGATTTATTCATTTCTAACAACTGACTGAAACTATGGTCTGGTGATGAATTGAGAAATCATTTAATCAAACTTTGTCCTGATGGATTTTCCTGTGATTTGTTATGCTTAGGGGCTGGGGGAAGAGGAAGCAGGAAAGCTTTAGCATATAGACTAAACTGAGTTTGTGAGTGCTTAAAAATGGGAAGAAAGTTCTCTGTCAGCCTTTTTGTGGGAAGTTAAAGAAGCCCCAGGCATGTTGAGGAAGCTGTTGAGATTACGTAGTAATGAATAATACATGTGTACCAGTGGAGAGATCTCACTGCTGATTATTTAAGTGAATATTTCTGTGGCCAAACTAGTTGTGAAATATGCAGAGGATTTATTATTAGCAGAAGTGAGGAAGAGAAGATTGGACAAAGCTGTTGAATGGTGAGAACGGAAGTGATTTATTACAGGAGTGGTTAACCACACCAGTTGCATGATTTTTGGAAGACTGGCCCTGTGTGTTTGAAAGCAAAATTGTTATCATGAGCCGCAATGTAGAGATTCTTCAACATACCTGTCCTGGAGAATCTTACCTGGAAGGTAATCCAGAGCATCACAGCCATTTTCATTGTCTTTCCCTTTTTTCTTGAGTAATTGATACTTTTTTGTCCCAAAAATGCAACACAGGGAGAAGTGTGGGGTTCCTGACACAGATTTTTCATGCTGGGGGCAGTGGGAGAGGCAGACTCCCACATTTTAGGAGTATCCAAGAAAGGCAGAACCAGTTCTTCACCCTGTGACTGTTTCTTCAGGAAGGCTGACACTTGCATTTCACTTAGAGACAAAATCAGGGTTGTGGCTTTCAGTGAAACAAAACTGCTTCCCTGCTGTTTGAAAGGATTTTGCTCTCAGTGAGGGGTAGGATGTAAATATGCACCTGTCACCTCCACATTTCCTTCCAGCTGAGCTCAGTGCCTCCTCTGGAGCTTCCCTGGATCTGTGGAGTCCATGCAGCAGCAGCAGCTCATCAGCCCGGGTGTCCTTCACACTCCCCATTCAGGTGTGTGACTCCAACCAGTGTGAAATTAGATGATGAGAGGAAATACTCTAATGTAGATCTGTTTATAGTTGCCTTCAAGTATTACCTCAAACAACAGCACTGTGCTTAGTCTTCCATTTTTCACTTGTTTGGACTTTTTTAAAAACTAAAAGTGGACAGTGAGGTAGTCATCAAAAACAATGATTTTAATATGCTGGGGGTATGATTTTATTGTAGTTTACTTTCTGTACCTCTTTTTGACTCATGTAACTCTTAGAGGAAAGGCAGAAAATGCATTTAAGGTTCCTTATTTAAGAATTTTACTCTAGTGTATATTAATGACAGAAGCTGTGGGTGCAGTAGCTGGGCAGTCTGAATTCCACTTCTTCCACACAGCACAGCAAGCATCCCCCAAATCCAGCTCAAGGGGAGTAACATGAAGTTCTTCCACATGTGCATTTTGATTTGGGCCTTTGTTTTTGTGTTAAGGTCCCCTTGGGTGTTATTGCACCCAGTGTTATTTCAGCTACCGTAGTGCCCAGCCTTTGGATGCAGGATGCAAAAGACATTAGGGAATTCAGGGTGTTGGAGAGATTCATGGTAGTGTCCTTCAGCTGCTCATAAATGCTGTTAACTGACCCTCTTGGCACTCTTTGTACCCTTCTGATATCCTATGAACTGAAATCATTGTAGTGAACATCCTTGCTCATGTATCAAATGCTTCACACATGGGTTCCAGTTCATCATTTGATCAGATAACAAGAGCTTTGGCTTCACTTCTAAAACTGTGTGGCTCTCACTTCTCAAACCAAGTTCTACATTCTCTCCTTTGCTTTAATTTTTTCAGCTTTTCAGCTAATTGCCTCCTTTTTTCCCCTTACGTGATCTCTAACATATATTGTAGCACTTTTAGCTCATGTTTAAGATCATGTAGATTCCTTATCAGAACTGTTTTGTTTGAATTCAGATTGAAAGGGTGATTTTCCTTTCCTGAACCTCTGTTGACCAGACTGTAACTCCATGAAAATCCTGTACCAAACCTTATTTTCTTGCACCTCACTTTAGTTTGTGTGCCTTGGCCCTCAGCTTTTGTGTTTTAGTTCTGCTTTTGGTTCCAGAGAGCTTCAGGGGTTTTGAAGCTCATTTATAAATTTGCTTCATCCTCAGAGTGTTTGCCTCAGACATTGTCATGTTCTGGTAGCAGAAGACTTAATCTTGTACATTGTTTAGTTAAATGGTGATGTTACTGCTGGGAATTCATTCTAAAAAGTACTGCATGTGATTTTTCTCAAATTCTTTACAAGTATGACACAAAACTCTTTCTAAAATTGCATCCTGAAAATGTGACAGTGACCAGGAGCTGGAAATTCAGTTCTAGACAGAGATGTGGCACTTTGGCACTTATTGTCTCTGTTCATCACTGCATATTATTCATAGCAGAATAAATGCCACATTGGTTTGCCATGGTTCTTACCATCTCTGGCTTCTTTGAGTTCCCTTCCTCTTCTGTACATCAAAAGCGATGCACAAATAAGCATGGTTTATAAATAGAATGAAGTGGAGATAATTGGTGGGACTGGGGAAGAGTTTTCAGCGTTCTCATGGCTTAGTTCACTGGTGACAACTAGATTTAAGTTCAAGAAAAATGATTTTAACAAGAATCTTTGCAATTTCTTCACATTGCTGCCTGTCCAGGAAATGGCTTCATACTTCAGAGCTTTCATGTGCTCGTCTGTGTCTTGCTTTTGGGTGAATTAATGGAATTGACTCTGTAGTTTCATTGAGCAGATGTATTGCTTTTCTGTTTAGTTGAAGTTATATGAAAGAATTGAGGAAGGAAAAAGCTGTGCAGCCTTTTTGGGAGCAGAAATTGTTAGAAGAAATATTCCTAGAATTATGTCATAATAGTTTATTTGAAAGAACGTGTCAGTTGTAATGGAACCAAGACCTTACTAGATATTGATTTTTGTTTTGTGTGCTTGCACATTATTTAGAGTAGCAAGTTTGTGGTTTGTTTCTCTGTGGGTTTTTTTTCTTGTTCTTTTGGAGTCTTCTAACAGGGTAGTCATCAGTAGAAAATCCTTTTCAGAAACATACCATAGAGAGATGGAGACATCACAATTAACTCAATGTGTAAAACAGCTTTAAATGTGGCTGACCAAGACGATGGATTTAAATCAGCCTGCTGATAAGATTTAGGCATCGACATGGGACAAAAGGTATTTTTGGGAACAGCAACAATAGAGCCTGAGGACCTGTTTGGTTAATCCCCTCTGTGGTTTTACCAATTGCTTTGTCCTCCTGACCTTCAATATTACATTGTTTAGAGCAGCCTTTTGTATGAGGTTGGAAGAAGTTGTTTCTCTGGTTATTTATGAAGGTGTTGGTATGTTCCTATAATTTCAGCTTCCACTGATCTGCAGACACTTTGGTGGCCCCATGGTGGTCGTGCAGTCCCGTCTCCCACTCAGGGAGAGCTGTTCCCAGCAGCCAGGTCAGATGTCACTTGTCTATCGGGGAGCTTAAACTCTCCTCAGAAGTTCCTGCACCTTGATCTCCATCCTTCCAATCACCCATCCCTGACCCTCTAGAAGAGCTTTTGGATGAACTGTTCTCCAGCTGCTGACTCTGACTGCTGAGTTTAACCACAGCCTGTGTGAGGCCAGCTGCACCCTCTGAGTGTGAGCGTTTCAGGACTCAGGACACACAGTTTGTACCAGGCACCAAGTAATAAACATCCAGTGCCTCGCTGCCAAGATTGGAGCACTAGGGAGGAATTGATACAGCTGAGAGAACCAGATCATTTGAAATAACAAGTCATGCCCTATGCTGGAAAAAAAACCTGAGAAAATAAATCCAAAGCTCGTCTTTGCAAAAGATTGACTCCCACCTCATTTAAAAGTCTGATTCATTGTGTACTGCCATGCAGCAACCAATGGCTACTACAGTAACATGAAGCAAATTCAACTCTTTTTCACCCAAAAATCTATGTTCTTTTGTTCTGCTTTTGCTCTCTAGCCCAGTCTTTCCTCACTCTGTGTGGTCATTCACACTAAATCTTCTAAGGAAAATTTCTTCATCCCTACAATAAGACCTGGATGACAGGAGTCAGTTGATGGTTTTAGAGGCTGCATAACAGAAGAAGGGTTATATAGAATAATAAAATCATAGAATATCTCAAGTTGGAAGGGATCCATAGGGAGCATCAAGTCCAAGTCCTGCTCCTTTCAGAGCTAACTAAAACTAAACCATAAGACTTGACTTAAAGCATCATCCAGACACTCCTTGAACTCTGGCAGGCTTGTGGCCGCTTCCAGATACAACTCCAGTCATCAGCTGTAACAGTAAAGAGGGGGAAAAGTGACCTCAGTGCCCTAACAGCAGAGTGTGATGGCTGCAAGAGGAGATGCAGAAACATTGTATATGGAATATAGTTACGATTGGTTCTGGAGGCCGGTATTTTCACAGAGCAGTATTTTCCAAGACAGTGGCCTTCTGACAGCTGAGTTACAAGAAAGCAGCTGGGTTTTGTCAGGGTAACATGCTCCAGGTCTACTGGAAGGTGTTATTTTGTATGAGGTGAATTTTCCTTGGCTGTTGTCAGATTGCAATAATTTGCAGTTACCCTGGAAAGGAGGAAAACCTGTCTCTTCTTGCTGTGTAGCGAGTTCTCCGCATCCTGTTGATGTGGAAGAAGTAAACTTTGGAATCTGTTCAGTGTTGCCTGCTCACCCTCCCTGGTTAAGCAGGGGCTGACCAGGGTGCTTGTTAGGTCACAGCTGCGGTCTTGTGAAAGGTGGCTACAGGTTGTGGTTAGAGAAATCAGTTTTCTCTAGCAATAGGTAACAAAGTGAAATACCTCTTCCAAGAGTCCTCTGTGATCTATAATCATCCTGCTTGTCTGTGTCTGGGCTTTGCTATGCTGGAAGTAGGAGGCAGCACTTGAGGTTTTAATTTGGTGCTGTTAGGAGAGTGCAGTCTGAACTGATGTGTCCAAAATAAAAAATTATGATGAACTTGCAGCCACTGGACAGATACTGAGCAGAAGCAATTGTTAGCATTTCCAGATTATTATATATTTAGAATCTGAATAAACTAAATCCAGGATGAAGGATTACAGCAAACCTTTCAGATGGAACATGACAACAGGCCCTTTCTGAAGAGATAAAGAAACTTTATTTCTGATAGGGCTTGCATGCAGAATCCTAGAATCTTTATGCCATTGCAAATGAAAACTCAGTTTATAACGAAAAAAAGCCAATGTAAAGAACACTCCCATATGTCATAAAACTGGGAGAGCTAAACATTTTCATAGCCATTCATAGTCATAATGTGTTCAAAGAACTCTATGTACATTTGTAAATTGTCTTGAAGCTGGAGCAAATTAATCTGTGCAGCTCCTGACCGTGCCTGACGCATTGGACAGACGTCAGGGTTTTCCACTGACTTCATTTCTCCCTGTCTGCACTCTTGATGTTTTCATTTCCTTTAAAGTAAACTGTAAGTCTGAATTTCCTGACTTTCTGATACTTGGAGTTTATTTGGTGTATCATTACAGAGTTTAAAATTACAGAAATTTCCAAAATGTGCCTTCAGGCTTCACTTTGTCTTAGCTTTTATTTTCAGGCTTGTAGCGTATTATGGTGCATCCTGGTATCCTGGTGGTACTATAAAGTTCGACTTTGAGCAAACACTAAGCTTTTATTTATAAACATCTCATTTGAACAGCAACAGAGTGAAAAAATTTGAGTAGCACTTGAACTTTCACTGGAACATTATGAAAAATGGATGAGACTAGAGAAAATAATAGGTATTGACAATTACCTCTTTGTCAGATTTTCCTCAGAAAATCTCCTTACTTTGCATGCTTTTCAAGGGAAGAATATTTTTTTTTTCCCTTGTCCCTAGTCCGTATCATTTAATCTTGGCTTATTGTGTACCGGCTCATAGAATTTCAGTTATAGTTCAATAGCTTTTGTCTAGAGCTCGTTATCTGTAATTGAATGTATGCACCAAACTGAATATGTTTATTTGTAACTTGATAATTAAGCTGCTGCAGATGCTTATTCTGGGAGGAGAGGAAACAGGCAGCCTCTTATCCCACAAATGCTGCTCCGGCCTGGGATGGGAAAACCAGGATGTGTTTGAAGGTGATCGAAGTTCACCTCCCAGCATGTACAACCACTGGTCATATCTCCCAGGGGGTTACAGTTTTTGTTTATTAACTGTCTCCAGAGTAAGTGAACACTGAAAAAAAGGGGCTTCATTGTTCTTTTTGTTGATTATGCGGGCCCAGATGTTACTGAAGACCAATGTCCTAAGATTGTTTAAGACTGATGCTGGCCCAGATATTACTGAAGACCAATGTCCTAAGGTTGTTTAAGACTGATGCTGCCCAGTTTTGGGCTGCAGCTTCCTCTTGAGGGGAAGAGAAGGGGCAGGCACTGATCTCTTCTCTGTGATGCCCAGTGTCAGGACCTGAGGGAATGGCTGGAGCTGTGTCAGGGGAGGTTTAGGTTGAGTGTTAGAAAAATGTTCTTCACCCAGAGGGTGGTTGGGCACTGGAGCAGTTTCCCAGGGAAGAGGTCACAGCAGCAAGCCTGACAGAGCTCAAGAAGTGTTTGGACAACTCTCTCAGGCACATGGTGGGATTGTTGGGATGTCCTGTGTGGGGCCAGGAGTTGGACTTGATGATCCTTGTGGATGTCTTCCAGCTTAGGATATTCAATGGTTTTTTATGTTTCTGTGAATTTTTACCACTGTAGATTCTGACTTTGATCTACCCTACAGGTTAAGGACTGCTGATTTCACAAGTTCTTAGGCAAAAAGGGTGGGATATGTGGGGGCAGCCTGCCATTGTTGCAGCTGATACTGAACTATGTAAAGCTTCTATTAAAAAAAGAAACAAAAAAAAAAAGAGAGAGAAAGTTTAATGGGAGTGTATTGCATTTTGGTAGTTCTTGGTGATGAAAATGAGAGCGCACTGACGTCTGGTAGCCATGGTTGCTAACATTTCAGGAAGCACAAAAGCAGGGATGAAAGTAAAAGTCTCTTTTTTTTTTTTTCCCCAGTTCCTCTGAGGTTTTTGAATAAATCAGACATATAGTGCCACCTTAATTTTTACTAAATATATCTTAGTTTGCTAATGCTTTCTGGGAGCAGACCTGAGATGGCATTGTAGAACATAACTGCTTTGTTTTTGCTCTAGTTACCCTGATGCATTTTTTAAAGTAGAGCATGTTTGGTTGAGTTTTTATTTTCTGTCAAGTGTAAGAGCTGCTGCTACATTAAGACCCATTAATCATATTTTAAAAATAAGTCCAGATTCTGAGAGGAAGATCACTACATTCACTGATTGACTTTCTGGGTAACAAAACAGAGAAAACAAATTGCCGTGGGAAGAGCTAACATGCTGCAAGGTGCTGATCACTGGGCCTGTTCTTGCGAGGTAATAAAGGGCACATTTAATGTCTGTGCCTAGGCTGTCCTTCTGAGGCCAGTAGGAGCAGAGCTCCTATGAACCTGAAGAAAAAAAGCAGCTGTGGCTCCTCAGAGGAATGTGGTGAATGAGAGATGGGCCCCTCTGCTGCTGAGTTTGAAGCCATCCTTACACACAGTGTGCAGACTAATCTGAATACACACAGAATAATCCAAGGAAGAAATTTCTATCACTTGGTTCCCCAAGCAGTCAGTCTTAGGAGTATCCTTGCAAATAGTAAAACATAGCAGAGATGAGTATTTTAAGAGGGGAATGTGATTACTGAAATCTGACTGCCAGGTTTGCCAGGCTGTGCTGGAATTGTTGATTTGGGAGCCTGCAGCTGTTCATTTTAAGCTAAAATGGGCCGTGATACATTGATATAGAAGGTGCTGAAAGCTGCTGAGTGGCACTTGTGTGCAGAACATCTCAAAAAAGGTTTTGGTTTCAGGCTGGACTTCTACCAGACTTCTCATTAGCCAGGTAGAAACTGGTTTTGGATCTGGACTGTCATGATCCATGAGTTCATTTCACAGGAGTGAAAAAATGCAGCAGGTCATAAAGGAACAGATGTTGGGAAAATGAGCAGTGGTTGTAGAGCACGTGACAGAAACTGGGAGGATTTTTTGCCTAAAATTTATGGGGTGTGCATGTATAAATCCATGCACACAGTTGCACCACATTTTGTACCCTAAGGCAGGGTTTATTACCTAATTTGGGTTTATGTCCTGCTTGGTTCTGGGCAGCTCTAGGTGCTGAGTACACTCAGAGTCATGTGAGGTTTTGTACACACCTCTGCCATCTCCTGGGTGCTGTAACTGTCTGTGATGGTGGCCCTGGGCCTCCAGTTTTGATGTCAGGACTGCTTCCTGCCTATTTTCTTTAATAACTGTTGTTTGGGGTTGTTATCTTTGTGTTTTGAGCTCAGGGATGATTGTTTTGAATCTCGCCAGCTTCTCTTGGTATTTATTTTAGTTTTCGAGAAAAAATGCAGCCAAAAGTCATTCTGAGTTAGAGCATCTTTATGGATAAAAAATGCAAAGGGCAATTGTGTGAGGCTGCAGATGGATTTGTGGCTTAATTTCTTCATTAGAGACCCAAAAAATAGGCATTAATGTTGAATTGTTGCATTTATAATCCCTTAGAATTAGTGCTATATTTTGAAAAAAAGTGGAATATAAGGAAGAAATAAATAGCTACCTCTAAATTCACTTTCTCCCCTCAAAGCTATGTAACTCGAGTCTCTGCCTGGCACTGTGTTTGAAAGACCATTAAAATCATCCACTTGATATGCTACTCTGAAAGCTTTTTTAATTCTGAAAGACTGTGTTAATGCAGAGACATGAGCTTAATATATAAAATGATTAAAGCTTCTGAATTTGTAGAATCTTTGAGTACAGCAGAATTTTGCCAGGAGTGACCATTGCAGCATGCTGCTATAAATTATTCAAGTACCTGGGAAGATGTTTTCTCCACAGGGATTTACCACCCTCAGTTCATCCTGTAAAGTCATTGCTTCCTTTCCATAGAATAATTTCAGTTCCAAAGATGACAGTCTCTGGAGGTCATCTCACCCACCCTCTGCCTTTATATGTTCACCAGTCTTTATATATATATACATATATATATATTTGTATATAACAAAAGTATTGTGCCAGTTTAAATCATACTGATAAGAAATCTTTTGTTTTCTCACACCTGGATTTCCTCAATGCTGATCTTCAGTAGAACAACTCAGTGAAATATTTTTCAACAAGTGTCTATGTATCTTGTGGCTTTCTGCTGTGGTTTTTAAGTTGCCCATGTTTTAAAATAGTTTTGAATGTTGCTTCTCTGTTCATTTCAGCTTAACCTGAAAGTCTGTGGTGTTGCTGTTTAGTATTCTTTAGTGTTTGGAAGTGGGCAACAGTTAGGATTTATTTGTGGGTGGGAGGGAGTTAGCCTGTGGTGTATTTATTTTGCCTGTTTGAATGCAGTGAAAATAATTCACTAAGGGATTGCTGAATGCTCAGGAAAAGATAAAAAAAAATAATTAAACCCTTTGAATATTTTCTCTCTTTTCACAAGGATGCTGTCTTAGAGAAAAAATGACACAGTTTTTAAAAGCATCCCTCCCAAACACAGCAGCATGTAGCTGAGAGTCAAGAGTGGAAATGTGTGTGGAGATCTTTATTGTCTCTCTGTGTATGCATGTGTACACATACGTGTGCGTGTATTTCAAGTTGTGTAACTCACATGTCCACTTCCCAATCGGATTCTTTATGTCAAACACCATCATTTAAGTGTCAACAAGCACAGTAAATTATATATGGTGAACTCTGATGTTGTGGTAACAAATCAGTGAAGCAACCAGTTTTAACCTCATCTACTTCCTTAGATTAAAAAAAGATCCAAGACCTTTCCTGAGCAGTGTTGTCTGTGCACTGTGTTTTCTTTTATTGTTAACTTGGTAAGGCACTGCGACAAAGGGGTTGTGAAGTTGCCTGTGGGGTGGATTTTAGGGTTAGGAAGACTTGTTCTGTGCTCCTTTACATTTGAGGGGGGAGCAGAACGTGCCACAGCTGCAGCCTTTCAACCTGGGACCTCTGACAAATGCCCACGGTACACAAGGAAATCAGCTGAGATGGCTTCTCAAGGAGATGCTCTGAGTCCATGAGGCTGCAAACTTAAATTATCAGACAAAATGCTTGACCTGTTGGCTTCATAGGCACCTCATAGCCAAACATCTCTACAAAACCTGGGGGGATTGTTAATTTTATTTTCCTTTCTGCCCAAACAAATGCTCTCGTTTTGTATTCTCTCTTGCTAACAGGGTTAAAATCTGTTGTCCAAAATTTCCCCACCCTCTGTCGTGGTATAAGCGATTGAAATAGGGTTTCTTTCCACGTCTCTCTTTTGCTTCAGTCTCAGGTAGGCTGTTGCAAACAGGAGCTCTGGTAGCAACTGAACCCATTTTTGTCCTTTTTCCTGAATAATAATGAGAGTTGGACCTATTTGGTGATTCTTGGATGGGCATTTTTTTCTTGAATACTTGTCCTATGATTTCCATGGTGACTGCTGGTGATAAAATAGCGCCACCAAAAAAATCCCAATGCAACAACTACAAACTTGACCCCATGTGAGCCATTTTGTTCACAAATTATGCAAAGGACATTTTGTGTCTCTTGCTGTGCATATGAGGAGAGAGCAGAATGAGGTGCCCTTTTTTCATCTGAGTGTTTGAATGCGTATTGCAGACTGGGGTGAGGCTGAACAGCATTTTCAAATGGGAGGAAAGAGCAACTTCCAAATCCTCTAAGCAAAGTTGGGGTTCCTTCTGAATTCCTGGCAAACTACCAATGGCTAAGTTTGGATGGCTTTGATGGCTTTGTACATACCAGAGTTCACAGTACATTTTCCAGTCCTTTTGGAGCAACTGTCTGGGTTTCTCTTCTTGCTTGAAATGCAAATGTTAAGATGTATTTGTCGCCAACTGACAAAAAGCAAGAAAAATTATTTTAGAAGAAAGAAATCAAGCGAGCAAGCATAGCCATTCATTATTTAAATGACAGTCTTTCATGGCAATTTTGTCTTGAAATAACCTTCTGGGTTTGCAAGTTGTGCAGCACTATTTTTCAGTAGCCAAAACTCTTTGTCACACACTCAAAACCCCTTTGTGATACATGCATTGCTATCTCAGTAATGGAAAGGTAGGAGCAGATAATTGGCAAATAGTATTAACCATCACTGTGTTCCAGTGAGGGCAATGAATCAGTATTTTGCTATGGTAAATGCATTTTAGTGTCCAAGCAATTTGGCAAGCCTTTAGATTTGACTTGAGAAAATAAGCGGAAGAGGATTTTTTTGTGTGCCCCCAAGAGTTGTCTTTCCCATCCTGCCCTTCCACCCAGAAATGTGGAATTGAGAGGTTTTTCCCCACCAGTGCAAAGTTTGTTTCATGGCACTGGCTCCTTCATTAGGATGACTGTGTAAGATGGACATTCTCAGTAAGGATCAGTCCCTGAGCTGAAGTCGTGGGATGTGCCAATTTTTGAGGCTGCCAAGGTGTTTCAGGAGATAAGTAAGAAATAGCCATGTTGTACATTCAGTATTTTTTTTCTTTGCCATCTGCCTGAAAGAAGTACCTTTGAGGAGATTCAGATCAGGGAAGAAATTGCAGTAATTGTTTCTAGATGCCTCATTATGTGCAGAATCAGTTGCTTTAAAGGCATGGTCTTTTATAACTTCTTTTTTCCCCCTCCTTTCTATTAACCCACCAGTATTTCATGGGTATCCTTAACACAAAAAGAGAAGATCCAAGTTAGGTCTAATTTTCCATTAGGAGATGATCAAAGAGCCAGTGATACACATAAAATCTGTTGGTTGTCCCCGAGCTACTTGTACTAGAAGAGAGTTAATATCCAAAAATTGTTGCAACAAACCTCCATGCAGCCACCTAAACACTGCTTTTGCTCGGGTCTTGGGGCAGAATGTCTGACTTTGAAAGCCACTTCTAGATAACAAAATAATTGCCTTGGGACTCCAGTCATCTCCTCGTTGCAGATGGATTTCTCCTGCTGTACCCAGGGGAAGCTGTTGTTTTGTTCCTATCTCGGCTGTTTCGTGATCTGGCTGATATTTCGCCGCGGTGTTTTGGCTTGCAGCGAGGTGCCACGTGTGTTATTAGAGCACTGTCCCCGACAGTAATCGCTGTGTCTGTTCTGATAGGGATGAGCCCCACAAAAGCTCTCATAAACACTGGGTGAGAATAAAGGGCTCCCCGCGAGGGCTTGTTGAAAAGGTGTGTGGTGTTTTTTAACTGGTTTTCAGACTCTCAGTTCGGGAGTGGTTTACTGAAATTAATTTTATTTTATATCTGACATTAAGGAAAAAATATTGCCACTGGTTGTTATTTCTTTAAGTAGGCTTTTATTTCGATAATTGAAGTTTGGAGGGGAGGACAAATCTGTGATACACCTGTTTAAGAGCCCTCAGTTACCTATGATGACTGTAATGATGGTGTGCATTGCCACAGGCCTTACTCATCCGTGTTCCCTGTCAAATCAACCTTGTTTTAATGGGTTATCATAGCCATTTAGTAGAAGAACTTTCTGTTGAGGAGCAGGAATTGAAGCTGTTGCTCTCTTGTCCCTTCCTGGACTCTGGGCATGGGAGCTGCCCCTTGGTGTGCAGCTCTGGAGGAGCACGACAGCATTTATCCATAGAAAGTGATAATATATGGTGTTTGTACTGCACATTCATGTCTGGGGCAGAGCAATGCTTTATATAGGATTCAAGAAGTATTATAATAACAAAATTTAGCTACCATGCCTGTTCTGTTTTGTGAGAATGCTATGCAGAAGTATAAATGAAGAAGTGAGCACACAGAAGGAAGGGGAGGACATGGCTGTCAGGCAGAGCCCACGCTGGCATGGTTTGTACCCAGCCCCTAAAATCACGGCTGTGTCATTCGTGGGGCCTCTAGGTATGGTCATCATTCAAAAAATCAAATAATCTTTCTCTGTCACTATCTCTGTCTTATTAAATCAGTGTTTCATGACTCTACACAGCTAAAGTCTGTTGTCTGCAGACAAGTGGGCTTCATTTTAGACCTAAAAAGGGAAATTAAATTCATGAATTAGTGATGATATCCAATTTTATGTTGTCTTTTATTTTTTTGTCCTGATGGTGAGATTAGCATCTTACACAGATGCATCAGAAAACACCTGGTGTTGCAGCTCAACTAAGTGCATTGTTAATGTTCCACAACAACATGTGACTAAGGCAGGCAATGAAAAAAATTAGTCTGTTATTGGCAAAGATTATACAGACAAAATACATTTCCTTCATACAGTGGGAAGGAAAACCACCAGCAAGGATAATGAAGACTTTCTTAATAAGATTTTGTTTTTAAATATTCCACTTCAGACCTCTTAATAACATGAATGCACAGAGCTAAGATCACTGTTGAATGAGATTATGTTCTCATCCATTTAATAATGATGCAGTTGTAGTTTTTTTCCTACCTTCTCTTTTAATGTTAAATATTTAGTACTAGGAAATTTTTGCCTGGATTTAAGTGGGTTTATTATTTTGTTTTCTTCCAAATAATCTTTCAGTTTGTGTAATCTGAATGGAACTTCATCTCGCAGAAGTCTAAACATCATTTTTTCTAGTCATCTTGTGACTTCAGTGTCTATGTACTGCAGAGGCCACATGGACAGGAGCCTTTTTAGGACAGCATTTTGAAAATTGAATTTAAAGAGAGCATTTTGGTTTAATTTGCTGGGTCAATTTGTTTAAATGGGCAATAATCTTGTATTTGTCCTGGTGAGACCTTGGACAGAGAGTACATTTGGGCATAATTTTTGATGCTGCAGAATATAGCACTTGTGCTAATAAATGCTGGTAAACTGATAGGTTTATGTATTTTTACTCAGAATGACTGATTTTTGGCTTATGTATTATTTGTGATTGATTACAGGTTGCCTATTCATTTTCTTTCTGTCTGGGCTATGGAAACAGAAATTACTCTTTCTCTTTACTTCCTCACTCCCCTCTGTTCTCAGCCGCCTCCCCAGGAGATCAGCTCCAATCTTGGCACTGTGTGACAGTTAGCAGTTGTGACAGGCTAGCCTATTTTTGGAAGTCTGTCCCCACTCTTTCCCTGCTGGAAAAGAAAAGCAAGTTATCTTTAAAAATTAATCCATTTGGAAGAGGAGGAGAGAGCTTTAGGCAGCACTCAGCGCTCAGTGCTCGGGCTGCAGTTCTGCTGATGATGTGTTCAGCTCATGTCACGGGCTGGGAGAGGTTTGCACTTGGCCTGGCATGGATCACCTGCCCTCAAGCTCTGCAAAAGCCCTTCTGTTCTGCATGGAAGAGGCAGCAGGCTGAAGTACAGCATGGAGCTGCATGGATGTTGTCCAGTCATGTCTTATATTTCACACATTCCTGAGCTGCTTCTGCAAACCCAGAAATACTGCTGCTTGTCTCCAAGGAACAGAAACAGAAGCTCAGAATTTGGCAGTGAGGGTGGAAAGACTTTTTTTTTTAGTCTTTTATTTTGACCCTCCTTTAGGCTTGCAGACTCTACAACTAGTAGAGTACATGTGTTAGATTGTACTTGCAGTTGGATAACATCCATAGCACTGCTCCATGGGAAGAGTAACTGCTGTGTGCTCAGTGATTACATCTCTTATATTGATGTGCTCTCCTTATAATCAAACTGCTATGTCTCAGTGCATTGCAAACTCATCCCAAATCAGGCAGATGTAGTCCTGGAACTTCCTCAGGATTATCAATTGAAAAATATCAAGCAAATGTATCCTGGTAGGCAAAGTATGGCAGCAGAATTACATTGTCAATGGGTAGTTTATATTGTATCAAGAAAGCAAGAACTTAAAGTACATAAAACTATGACCAAAATAGCTTCTATATTCTCATTTTATGTTGTCTGTGTCCTTAAAGCTGAGGAGCACACTGGGCAGCCAATGTTGGGGCTGATCTCCTAAAGCACTATTATTTTGTTTTCTCATAGGCGGTTATTGCTGGAACTTTAAAAATAGACTCTGCTGTCTGTCTAATCTATTCGTTTAATCTTGTTCTCGATGCTTCACTTTTTTTTCCTTGTATATGATGTGAATACTTCTGTGCCCACGCTTTGTGCTCCTGTCATTGCTATACAATATCAGAACACCTTTCCTGGAAAGTCAGTGCTGAGTCATCTTCAGAAGGTGCTCCTAACTCCCCACATCAGCTTGGTATGCACGGAATTAAGTATTCAAAATACCATTTATGTAGGGGCCACAAAAGGAGTGGGGAGCACCTGGCCCTTCAGGGCTGATCCTATATTTTCAAGGTCTGTGGAAGCTGTGTTGTTCAAGGCTCCCGAACCACAAGGCACAGATTTAAAATATTAGTGAGCTCATGAGGCGGAAGCCATAAAATCTATAAAATAAAGTACCTCTGGAGGCAGGACTGTGATACGTAATCACAGTGCCCTGTTTACATGGATACCATCCAGCTCTGGGTCCCCCCGAATGCTGGTGTGGGTCCAGAGGAGGCCACAAAGTTCATGAGAGGGTTGGAGCACCTCTGCTATGGGAGCAGACTGAGAGGGTTGGGTCTGTTTGGTCTGGAGAAGGCTCCAGGGAGACCTTGGAGCACCTTCCAGCACCTAAAGGGGCTCCAAGAGAGCTGGAGGGGGACTTTGGACAAGGGCATGGAGTGATAGGGCAGGGGGGAATTGTCTTTAAACTGAAAGAGGGTACCAATCAATATCCAATATTTAGTCAAGAGATAGTTGGATACTAGGAAGAAATTCTTTGCTGTGAGGGTAGTGAGGCACTGACACAAGCTCCTCAGAGAAGCTGTGGCTGCCCCATCCCTGGAAGTGTTCCAGGCTAGGTTGGACAGGGCTTGGAGCAACTTGGGATAGTGGAAGGTGTCCCTGCCCATGGCAGGGGGGTGGAACTCAATGATCTTGAAGGCCCCTTCCAATGCAAACCATCCTGTGTTTCTGTGGTTTCCTGAGTTTCGCTTTCCCTTTGTCCCTTTTAAAGGATCATGGTAACCCTCTATGGCTCCTTTTGTCCCCTACACCAACTGAAGCTCAAAATGTGCATGGGCTTGTCTGAGTAGAATGGGTTAAATTGGAAGTGAGGCAGTACATTAACTTACAGATACAGCAAAGCACATATTGATTCCTCTCGAAGAAATATATCCATATTTTACACTTTTTAATCCTTCAGGTTTAAGAGTTTCCTGAGGAATATAGCTCATCTGATCATATTCTTACCAAAAGGCTTTTCTTTTATTACATAAAAGAAAATAAAATACATAAAATTCCCACTTCTGCCTCATCTCTGCCTTCATTGCCAGAAGGAGAAGCCCCTGAGTGTGCAGGTAGACACCCCACATTTTTTCTGTTCCCTGTCAGCCAGCGGAATGCACGTGCACACTGCAGAAGTTCAGACTGACAGAACCAGCAAAAAAGTTCCACATCTCTGTACATCCCTGGTGTGAACCCTGCACGAGCTGAGGTGTGAACTACACATGTGTAACTCTGTGGATATTGGGGAAATTTTATCATAACAGATGCTTCCATGCTCATGGCAGGAGGCCTGGAACTGGTTGACCTTTAAAGTCCCTTCCAGCTCAAACCTTTTGATGTTCTCGAACAGAAAATTTTCATTGTGGAAGACAAAGAAATGGGAGAGGAGAAACAGTTTTTAGGATCATTTCTGGTACATATATGCATGTATGTATGTATATATTATCTGTTATTTCACAAGGGAGATCAATAAGGGGAAGCTTTCTTTGGGTATTAAATTCCTTCTGCATGGTTTGGTGCATGGAGGAAAAATGTTCCCTTAATTCTACCCTTCATCTCATTTCCAGAAGATTAAGGATAATTAGGCCTGTAAATTGATGATCACTCTTTTGTATCCATCACTGCTAGGATGTAGCATTTTAAAATATTTATTTAAAGTACATGTGAACTAGCAAAGTAATGAATGAGCTGGACTTTATCTTTTCCTATGCTAAATAGTAATAGTCAATCAGCATTGGTATGTGGTGCAACATCAGATCATCAGACCAGAAACATCCATCTGCTTCTCTTGAAGTGAATCATCATTGTGGCATCCTTGCTCAGTGTCTTCTGTAGAAGAAAAATGAAGCAAGCATCTCGTAGCCTACAAAGTGTTTGCTTGCCTACTGTAAATGAATATGTAAGAGCAGGGGAAAAAGAAGTGAAACACTACAGGTATGCATTTGTATAAGGCTGGAGGATCTGTAACATTTTCTCTACATCTTTTGCATCAGTCCATCAAAAACACATGTGCTTCTCCACACATTGGCTTGCATGGACATGTGGGGAAATCTTTGTTCCTAGAAGTTTTACACTGCTCTGAATTTGTCTGTCTAGTGAGAGACTGCAGTCATCTAATCTTTCTAGTTTGTGTACTTTTTTTTAAAATACGAATTAATTTACTGTGATTGCATGCATTTCAGTTAATAACTTCATGCGCACTGTGATCAGACAAGAATTTCTTTTCTTCCTTTTCGGCTGTACCTGTAGATTTTATCTCTTTATCTGCTTTTCTGCAAATGTTTCCAGACAGACTGGTCTGAGTTTCCTAAATCATTTCCGTGGCTATAAAGTATCATGACAAATTTCAAGGCATTCTATATTTGGACACACAGAGCAAGCCCTGGGAAGTTGCTGTGATCTATTTCCATGTTTAAACTGTTGTCCTTGACTTATAATTCTTCCTGCAAGAGTTGAGGGCTTTGTCTTCACCACTCTACAGTTGTTTTGAAAATAAATGCTATTTGTACCTTCTCTTTTTTCTTTGCTCGGAGTACCTTTTTAATTTTGTAAATAAGTATTTAAGACAGATGATTAAAATAGTTTTTGCTTTGTATTAGACAATGGCCAATTAAATCTATCAGCTGCAAGGAGTTGCAACAACAACTATTTTACATGTAGGCATGTTGACTGTCTGATAGCTGTAACAAAAATGTAACCCGATTTTAGCCATTGTTTCCATCACAGAATCATCCTGCTCTGTGTAGTCTGATTTGTGTGCCCAACACCATTGACTGGCAGCCTGGATGGAGTTTCAAAAGACTGTCTTGGTTTGTTACTGCTGTAGAAGTGATCAGATGATACATATGAGATTTATTAATAGTCAATAGAAACATAATGTAATGATTATCGAGGACAGTATTTTATGTCTTGTTAAGATGCTGAAAAGATGTTTTGCATCTACTGTATATCAATAGACCCCACCTGGAGGACAACATCCAGCTCGAGGGCCTCCATCATGAAAAGGACATTGACCTGTTGTAGCAGGTCCAGAGGAGGCCACAACGATGCTCAGAGGGCTGGAGCACCTCTGCTGGGAGGACAGACTCAGAGAGTTGAGGTTCAGCCTGAAGGAGGCTCTGAGGTCACCTTAGGACACCTTTCAGTACCTAAAGCAGCTGCAAGAGAGCTGGAGAGGGACTTTGGACAAGGCCATGGACTGATAGGACAAGGGGAATGGCTTCAAACTGACAGAGAACAAGTTTAAACTGGATATTAGGAAGAAATTCTTTACTGTGAGGGTGGTGAGGCCCTGGCACAGGTTGCCCAGAGAAGCTGTGGATGTCCCATCCCTGGAAGTGTCCAAGACCAGGTTGGACGGAGCTCTGAGCAACCTGGTCTAGTGGAAGGTGTCCCTGCCCATGGCAGGGGTTTGAAACTTGATAATCTTGAAGGTCCCATCCATTCCAAACCATTCTCTGATTCTGTGAAATTCTGCATGTGCTGGGTTGGCCACAGCAGACCATGGTCAGCTTGATTAAATAACTGAGAAAAAGTGATTTGAAGAGTCTCCTGACTGACTCATACAACCTCCCAGAAGAAGTTTTGGAAATGTTGGAGAACAAGGAGGCAAAGCATTTATGTAAGGATGCAAGTTTGAGTTGATCATTTTGAGATCTGTGCAAAAAGATTTTTAATGTGCCTCTGCACTCAGCTGAGGATGTGTGACTGTCACTTGGAGCAAGTGAGAAAGTCTCCCCAAAGCATCTGGCAGGAGTTGTCTGGTTTCCTCCTCTTCCTTCCACCACTCCTGGTCTCCAGCAGTGTCTCCTGTTGGAGTTCCTTCGCTGTGTTTTGCCGTAGCAAGTGCAGGTCTGTCCTCTGTCATTTCCACTACTTGGAGCCTGAACCAGGGAGCTCATGGTGGCTGCATTTGAAAGTGCAGAGAAAATCTCGCTTTTGCCTGGCTAAGGTGGGTTCTCCCATTGGCCAAAATTTGTTATTTCTGTCCACATAGATGTTCATCTGGTTTTAGTGCTAAATACTTACCACTCTTGTTCTCTTTTCATTTACTGTAATCTCATTTAGATATAAGGCATTGCCTGTTTTTTCCAATTCTACTGTTTCGGTGGCTTTCTGAGGGCTACTTATGCATACGATTGTAATTCTGAAAACTGAAATTCTAAATCATTCAAAGTGCTTCCATGTGGCCACCTTGGCTTTAGCACTTAAGTCAAGATGTTTTGGTTTTTTTCCATATGAACATCCATTATTGTCCTTATCTCTATGACTTTAACATCATCATACTTTGCTCTGGCAATTATCTGATTGCAAAATATGTGATTTGCTCATTATACTTCTTTCTCTTTGATTACCAGCATGCAAAGCAGCTCACTGTCAAGAAGCTTCCGTAATATTTGTAATAATACAAAGTAAATCAATATTTGGTGTAAAGGAACAAGGATATATCCATTAATACTGTGAATTATGGTAGTGTCTCTGATATTGTTTTGTATTTCTGTATTCCAGCCCTTCAGAAGGTTGGGATGATGTTGACTGACGGAAATTATATTAAAAAAATGCTCATGTAGTGTTTCTTTGCCTGGGAGTCCAGGTAAAGAGATGTGTTTGTTGTTTGTGTAATGTTTTAACAGAGTAAACCAGGGTGCTTTATGCTATAATCTAAAGCCCACTGTGAAGGCAGTTAATTTTTATTTATCTTGTACCTATGGGGAATACTCCGTATCATCCCCCCCCTTGATTAAAACACTTCCATATTTACATTTCCACCAAACACATCAAAACACAAGTGAAAGCACTAATTTCTAATAGCCAAATATCTCAATATTAATGTTCCTTGTTCTCCTGCCCTACAGACTAATAGTAATGAAAACTAAAATGACATTGCCACACTTGCATATTAATGTGCAGAGAGCTGACTGTGTTTATGTTAGCTGGAGTTACCAGATAAAATGATAATAATAATAATAATAAGCAAATACCTGATTTTCCCTGGTTTTACCTAGAAAGGAGTTATCTAGAAAGGAATTTTATGCCACTCTTCAAAGCTTGCTCACGGCTCAGCTTTCTATGTAGTTATATTTGCTGAGTTGTGTGGCAAAGTGTTTTTCCTGCTTTTATTCCTTGGGACCCTGGAAGGCAGATCACCAAACACAGCCAGCTAATGCCTGTGCATCATCATCATGAGGCTTTATAACCTTCCTGGAAGGGCTGGGATTGTTGGAAATACAGTCTTTTGTTCTCTTTGATGCCATTACCTGTACTGCACCCATCATAACATCTCACATTATAAACACTACTGGTGTTCTTGTCATGTTCCCAAGAAAAAAACAGGTTTAAGGAAATATAGGAGTTAGTTAAGTGAATAATTCATTAACATGATATATTTCTCTTAGCAAAGGCAAAGCTGTTTGGAATGTGAGGGCATGGCTGGTGATTCTTCAGCCTTGAACTATTTTGTCTTGGTACTGTTGTATCTGAGGAATGGATTTCTTATTCCCAAAGTAAGTATTTGGAGATAATTTGGATGTCTGCAGATCCCTTGGAGGCATTAAGAACTGTAGGGATGTGTTAATTAATTGGTGTTGATGTAAATGGTGGGATCTTTGCCATTGGTGATGCTCTGTGAGGAGATAATAGCACAGGTTGAGTTTTAGATCCATTTTAGATCCTGGGTTGATCACAGAGCACCAGCTTTTAGGGGAGAGCAGAATTGATGTGCTAAGTGTGGCAGGATGTATTCTTAGCATGGAAAACCATAACGCTGCTAGTCTAGGAATATTTTTCCTAGTAGAGTGTGCTTCTCATCTCCAGTGTCCTTCATTAATGCACTTTTATTAGATATTTAGGTAACATGGCAAAGGATATCCCAACCCTGCTAATTTGTTCTCTGATCTTTCAAACCCTTTCTTAGATCCTTGTGGTTATTCATGGGGATTGTTAATTTGACTAGACTCCTTGCAGAATAGGAGATGCATAAATAGTGCGTTTTGAGTGTGTTATGCAAAGTTAAGGGAGATGAGGGAAAGTGTGTTTGTGTCATTGCAGACTCATTTATTTCAGGGTGTACTGTACAGAACATACCAGCATGTTCTACAACACAATTTATCCTTGTGCTGCTGGTGGTACAGAGGAGTGAATAAAATACATTGTTAGAACATAATAAATCATATTAATATCAAATAAAATAGCAAAAGAATCTTGTTACAGATACTGTGGCTGCAATATAACCCAGGGAAATATGGGAATAAGTAGCATTTATTAATAAGTGTAATTTTTATGCTGCTTTGAAAGTGACAAACATTTGACATGTTCAGTTAATAGGATAATTAAAATTCAAGATTAATTATGATGATGAGTAACTCTCCTTCATTACCTTTGTAGGAACAAAAGATAACATTTCAAGAAAGAAAATATGATTAACCCAATAACATGTATCAGAAGAATTGCAAATACTCCCTTACAGGAGCACCAATCATGAATTTTAAATTCTGCCTCCCCCAGCAAAGAGGGAATGAGATTCAAAGCAAATTTGGTTTGCAGAACTGCTGGGTTTCAAAAAAGTGATTTTAAAATAACTGTAAATGCACTTGTCAAAGAGGTGAACTGTTGCTTCAGACAGATCAGAGAAGATTAGAGTAGGGGAAGGTGTTGGAGTCCTGTTGTAAATTTCAACACATTATTGAAGAATAACTCAGGTGTAGAACATTGAATGTGGGATTAGTTCCCTGGGTTTAAGTTTTTGAATATATATCTCATAGTCACGTAAAAAACTTGAAAAAGGGTGTTGGACAACTATCCCAATTCTTCCACTGTTTCCAAGAAAGTGGCAACACCAGCTGATGCATTGTAATACGTTATATTTATAGGTCAATTTAGCAGCTTTTCCTATTAAGTCTTGTCAGGCTCTGTGATTTATATGATATTTGTTCAGCATGCCTGTAGCAGATATGACTGGCTAGGTTGAAATATGTAATGTGTTAACCTCTGAGCTGAGCTAATGATAAAGTTGAATTAGGCTAATAACAGTTTAAAACAGACATATGTTTCATTTCAACTTTGTAGACTTTCAGTCTTAGATCTGTTTTAGCCTCATATAAAAATACGAAATGTTATTTCTCTGAAAGTACAGTGTGTTGTTCTGAAGGGTCACCTCCAGGCCTCCAAATTAGAAGCAGAAGAAAAAGGGGTTTGTTTTTAATATGTTCTGAAATACCAATTTTTAAAAGTTGTGTTTCCTGTGTCGTTCATCGATATTCAGCTAAGGTTTCTAATCAATTGCCAGATCTCACAGCTGGTTGAAAATGACCAGCAGAGTTTTTTCATCTCTGCAGCCTTTTCTCTTGGCTCCTTTGAATTAGCTCCAAACAGCTACGAGCACCACAACTCTCACACCTTTTTATGGGTTTGATGTGAAAACAAAGCAGTACTGGGCATACAAAGAGACTCTTGAAACTTGTCTGATGAGAGAAGAGAGCACATTGGCCAGGATTCAACTCCTGCCTATCAAACTTGGTAAGCAGGTTCAACTTTCCAAAGCTGCTTTCACTTGGGCGACATCTTGGGTGATTGGTGTGTCCAGCCTTGTGTGTGCTGCAGTCAAATTGTTTTAAATGTTAAACACTATCGAGCACCCTTTTAAAAAACAGAGTATTCTGTTTTGCTCATAAGTGGCAGAATTCAATTTTTAGGAGCGATGTTGGTGTCAGTGCCGTGCCTTGAAAGACACAGTGTGTTTAATGATGTCTCATCATTGCTATTCCTTGTTTCCCCACTCGTGTATCCCACCAGTCTGGATACAAATTCCCAGGGAAACCCACATTCGGGGAGCTCGTTTAGGTCTTGCTTCATTCATGACATATGTCTGGCAGTGGGGAATTAATAGTGGAACTCCTGGACTGGGAGAAGGCAAGGTGAGGATCTGAAATGGTCTCTTCTACGGGTTGAGAAATTCTCATTGCAGTTAGGAAGTCCCTGCTGGTGACTCCTCCAAGTGCTTTATGACTATGCAGGTGTAGAAGTCAAGCTTTTTGTGTCACTGAATAAACAGTAATGGCTCGAAAATGCAGAAAAGTTAGAATGTCCCTTACCCTTTTTCTCTTTCCAATAATTAATTTATGTACAAAGTTTGCCCTGTTTTCATTGTCTTGATTAACAGCAATATGTTTTTATCCCCAGTAGCTCTGCAGACAAATTTTTATGGATAAGTCTAGACTGAGCACATTTGCCAGCACCCAGTGGTCATGAAGATTGGCTGTGGTGTCTGGTGTAGAGGGCTTTGAACAGAATTTAGTTCCCACCAGAAAAGAATGGCCTCTGTCAGCTGGCTCACCCAATGCCTGGAGGTAACCCCTACAATCGCACGTGTTTGTTCTGTGTAAATGGTGTTAGTCAAAATGTTTCTGTTGGGGGATGTGGGTTTTTTGTGTGGACAAGGTTCCTGCTTGAGTGCCTTAGCAGAGAGCTCTGTTTTGCCACAGGCAGTGCAATAAACTTCCAGATCTTGGCTGTCGCAGCAGAGGTACCAGTCTAGGGTGAATTTAGGTTGCTTTTCAGCACATGGCTGCGGGATAGGGTTGGAAGAGCCCAGGACAATCTTTAGAGTGGAGTGTATCAGTCACCCTCTGTGTCCAAATGTGTTTGTGTCTCACATTAAAATGTCCTGTAGTGTTAAGCAGTGACTATAGCACATTTCTTGGATAAGCCACTGCCTGGTGGCATGTGGCAGACTTGAATAAAATAAAGATTGTCTGAATCACAAATAAAACCAAAAAGGAAATACCATAGTTGGACACAGCTGTGCTGCAAGTTGATCTTGTGTGTCATTGTCCCCACTTCTTTCTGATATAAATCCTTTATGTCAGGGGCTAACGGTCACTCAGTGTCCTCTATCTCATCAGGCCATCTCAAATGGTTTCCCAGCTTTGGGCAGCAGTGATTCGGAAGTTGCTCAGTTATTCCTCATTGGGATGCAAAACAGAAAATCTGATGCATTTACTCTCTATTTTAGGCCAAAAAAGCCCTTTCAGTTGTTTTCTTGAGAAACATAGGTCCTAGCCCTGCATCATGGCAAGACACCAGGTTAAGAAAATGTCTGCTGCCACCCTGTACAGGATCACCTCCTTAGCTTCACTGAGATATTCCCAATCCAGTGGTGAAAACGTCCTTACAGAGGATTCATCACTTGCTGGAACCCTGGTAGACTCTGCTTTCTCACTGTCTTTCAGTATGAGGCCAGTCTTTAACTCCTGGGATCATTATCACTGCTCTGTTTTTCTTTAGGGTCTGGTGAAGAACTTTAGATGTTTGTGGTAGCCAGCCATGGTAGTTGGTCTAGGCAAAAAGGATTACCTCTTCTAGAAAGCTTACTCACACCAAAGAAATTATTCATCCCTAAAGTTTAGAGGCCCAGCTATTGTTGGAAGCAGTCACCTGATGCTGGAAGTTCAGCAGGAGAAAGTATGAAAAGGGCAAATACAGAGTTCTTCATCTGCAGATATATTGAAAATAATAGTGCATTTTGGGGAAGAAATAGAAAACTTCCATGTTTTTCAGTGTAGACAATTCTAGGCTGAACATGAGAGATTGCAAGGTCACGTGGTTAGAGGCAAACATTTGTGTGGGAGGACAAATGATAGCTTTTATGCATTGTTTTACTGTTGATATTTTTTGTGTTAGGTAACAAACACATTTAAACCCCAAGCACGTTTGGATGTTTTCCAAAGTGCCTTAAAACACAGAGCTGGGCTGCATTTCAGTCTGCAACGCAGAGTCTGGGAAGTTGGCTACTCTGAGAGATGGAGCTGAGGTCTGCTTTTAGCTCTGAGGATTTCTCAGAACACAGAAAGTTTTCAGCAAGGGATGGAGCTCATCCCTTTTACATTTGAAAAGTTCTGGAAGCGAGTAAAAATAAGTATTGGTCTGTGCATTTCAGTCCCTCAAAAGGGGGTCAGCAGAGGTCTCTTACATATTTATTTCTCATTTTTCTTTGGAAAACACTGGAAAAGTTTTTATGTAATTTGGGATATTGTATATTTTTCTTAGTAAGATTTCTTATACTTTACCAGGAAGGTTTGGACCCCAAAGAGTCAGATCATACCTCCCTTAAAACTCTTATTTAGTAGGAGAAGATTATAACTTGTCATATTTAGGCAGGGAAGTGAAGGCATATTGAAAAGAAACTGGGGTTTCATTTATTTTCTAGATGGAGTGATCTGAATTTTTGAGATTTGAGATGACCTTTTACCACTTTTGTTCTCTGTCTGGTGCCTACCTATAAATAACAAGCCCTTTCCTGCATTTTACTTTGAACTTCTCAGTAGCATCCCCTGTGTCTGGGCCTGTGGGATGTCACATATCAGAAAGTCTCACCCTGACCCTCCTGTGTTTCCATCCAGCAGGTATTAGGCCTTCATACAAATCAAAAACAGATGCCCATAAGTTACACAGAAAAATAAAAATTTGCATAGAGCCCTTAAATACTTCTCTTCAGCTTTTTGGGGTGTAGAAAGAGCAGCCACACCAAAAGCTGTCTTCATGAGACCAGAGGTTCCCCCCAACCCAGTGTCCCTCTTCTGACAGTGGCCAGTAATATTAAGGCTTTTTTAGGGAATAAAATGTCAAATCTAAAGCAACATTTCACCAAATGAGTGCCCTTCTAGTTTTAGAAAACCTCATCCTGGGCACTTTTTGAGCTAGAGGCTGGATACGCAGCTTTGTGTTTATTAGGTCATGCTGAACTTTCTCAGAAGGATTTATCTAATTAGTCTTTGAAACCACTTGTGCTTTTCAGTGCCTGTATCACAGGGAGTGATTTTTTATGCATATTTTAAGGCAGCTTAAAAGAGCTCCTATGATTACCTATAGTTGTGGGGTTTTTTGTTTTCCATAAATCGTTTTCTAAGTGCATAAATCCAATTAGTATAGCTTTTATTCTATCTGTTGGCATTTTAGTAAGCATTTCTGCATCAACATTTTTATCAACAGATTTATATAACAAGCTGTTGTTCCAGTTCCTGTGTACAACTGTCTTTAGCTGTGGGAGAAAGGAATGTTTTTACCTGCTAGATTTTATAAAAGAAGCTTACTAATAAATGTTTTAAGCTCTTTTAAAACATGTAAAATTGAGCTATGAACTCATGTGTAACTGGATTATCCAGCCTTATCCTCTCACCTGCTTGTTTTTACTGAAGCTAGTGTCAATCCATAGCCTGGTTGGTTGTCTTTTGTGTGAAGATGTATCTCTTCCATATAGTCCTTTATAAAACATGTCCAAAAACTTTTACTGTTTGTTCTGGACTAGTTACCAGGTATTTCTTGCTATTCCTAATGAACTGAGTGGCCTCATTGCTCATTTTTTCCCTTAAGCTTAGCATCCTATTGTTTTCTTTACCCTGTCTTTTGCTATTTCTCCCTCTCCTATTTTCTTTGTAAAGTTTTAGATCTCCTTGTGTTTAAATTCCAGGAATAATGAGATTTTTGTCAGCTAGCATTCAGTGCCTGGGTTTCAAGATTGGAAGCTTTATCAATTAAGGGTTCTTTTCATCACAGCCATGCTGGTAGCCAGTTCTGTTTTTTATGTATTTCTTCTTTATCCTTTTCTTTCAGTTCTGAGAAATCTTTCATAATTTTAAGGGGCTGAATCTCTAAGAGTACTGCTTGTTTTTTATTTCCAGCCTCTTCACCCTAAATTGATGGGTGATCTTGTACCTACAGTTTTCAGTGTATTTCTTACCAGCCAGAAGGGAATAATGGGCTTACTTTAATATTTAATAGGATATCTCCTCTGGAAGCCTTATAACATACAGCTTTTCTTCTTCTCCATGTTCTCTGTAGGGCACCTTATATATATATATATATATTTTTTTTTTTTGCAATAATCTTTATTTTAGTAGTCCTGTCTTAGGTGTAGCTTATAAAATGCATTTATCTCTAGCTTAAAGCTAGGACTGTACATGCAGTCCCTCTTTGATTCAGTTTTGGAGATTGGATTTCTGATCTCAGCTCGTCAGGAGCCTCTCCCCTTGCAGAGGCTCTTTTATGTCTCTTCTCTTCTGCATCTTCTGTTTCCCACTTGAACAACCTGTTTTTTTTTGCCAAATCCCACGTGGTATCCAGAGCTTTGAACCTTCCTGGGAATTTCTTTTGGGAAATAGCACTTGTAATTGCTCCCTTCCATGGAGTATCTGTTTCATAACCAGAGGAGTACAGGTAGGGAGTGAACAGGGACTTGTATTTTTTGGAAGATTTTGACTTCTCCCCCTTCAAAATCCAGCATCAAGCAGTGGCACTGTAAGCTCCTGGTCTCTTTAGTGCTCCTTTTCCTTTTAAAATTTTTAACCATTTAAACATAAAGGCAAATTCAGAAATTAAAAAACTATTTGGATGCAACTGACAGGCGGTTGTAAAAGGTGAATACCAGAGAGACTTTAAAGTACCTGAACTTGCTTTTAAATTGCCAATCCATGCTGCCAATGTTCCTTAATATCATAATATGTATCCTTATAAACCCCAAAGGAAATTGTAAAACTTACGCCGGTAATGATTTCTGCACCGGACAAAAATATGAATCCAAAATTTGTTCTTGTTCTAAAGCACTGCTTTTAATATTATAAAATGTTAAGTGTTTCCCCTTTTTATATTTGTATATGTACAATTTGTCTGGAAATTGTTGAGCTTTTCCTGCAATGAAAAGTCTTTTAATGGAAAACCTTGCAGCAGTAGATACTCTTCAGCTTCATTGGTAGAAAACTGAGGGAGGATAAAAGAGAAACAATAAGAACAAAAGTGAGGAGAAAATAAAGGTTGTGGGCTTGGTGGCTTCAAGAAGGAGCAAAGGGGCACAAGAAGGAATAAAATCCAAGATACAAAGCAAGGATCAAGAGCCAAGAACATGCATGTGCTGCTTTCAGAGGTGACACATTGGGTGGAGAGGATGACTATGTACAGTAATAGCTTAGGTAGCTTGGGAGGAAGGGAAGGATATTTCCAGCCTGTCAGACTAGGAAGGTAATTTTAACAGCAGAGGTGAGAATTTACATAGGCAAACATTTTGCAGGTGGGAGAGCGAAATAAGAGAGAAATTGAACAAGTGCTCAGAGAGGAGGTGAAAGTTTACCCAAACTTATAATCACACTATCAGCCCGTCCCACAGCAGAGAATGAGGCTTTTCAGTCACAACTAATACTATTCCCTCCAGCAGGCTTTGATTTTTTATCAGAGTAAGTGTATGCTGTGTTTCCAGCTGGAGGGGAGTGACATATGGTGTTGTTTAATAATTGAATTTATTTTAGAGCATCATGTAACATAATTGCCCTGGAAGTACTGAGCGCATTGCAGAGCTGGCTCTGAGAATGGAGAGCAGCGCTCGTGTCGTGCCTGTAACTGTGCTGCGGTGGTGGTGCAGAGCTGTGAACATCGACAAGTCAGATAAGTGATCTTCAACGATGTGAGTGATTCTGGAACCACTGAAATCTGGGGAGGTGAGAGATTTTTTCTGCCTCTCTCTCTGCTTTTCTTGTCAGCTGGTTGTGACCATTTGCCAGTCACGATGAGACCAAGTTAAGGCACCTGATTGTCACTGGCTACAAATGCAGTAAATAAATACCCAAGAACTTGCTATTCTTGGCTCTTTTTTTGTCCATTAGTACTTTCATTGTTGAAAATAGATTGAAAAAAATTGGCATTTACTCCGCTTATCCTTCCTGCATCTACAAATTTTTCAGAGTGAGCTTTTGCTTGGGCCCCTTTTGCCCTGGCATCCTGCTTTTAACAGGGCTGGCGTTATTTATTAATATATTTATAAAAATTTTCATTCCGCCTCTTCATAAGATTGAATGTGAGCCAGAAGCAGCAGGATTGATATTCTGCCTTGGTTAGATATAAATTTTTTATCATATTAGTAATTTTCTTTGTCATATTGGTTTTCTCTTCCAGTACAAGGCGTTCAGATGTTTATTTTCCTTTAGAGTTATCTGAAATAAATTATAATCTAATAAATGCAAATAGTCGCATAAAAACAACATTAGGACTGGGGGGAAAGAAAACTAAGAAATAATGAATATAGAGGTAAAAATTCTGAATTTTTTTCCTCCTGTTGCCACAGGGTCCCAAAATAGACATTCCCATTTCAGGTTCTGCTTTGTTTTTTTGCCATGCAAGAAATTTCCCTGTGGAAGTGACTACAATATGGTTCTTCCTCACACTGCTCTGAACCAAGCAAGGATGTCAAACAGTTTCCCACCCCCTTGGATTTGTGCTTTATTTATTATAGCATAGTATATAATCTATTGTATTTTATTACCTATTATTAATGCTATAAACTACAGCAAATAACTTCACTTGTAGCCTCCTACATTGTGCTCATAGGTCCTTAAAAAAGTAAATCAGCTCTTTTAGGGACCGTAGTAGTGGAAGTTATGTTGCTTCTACTGTTCAACTTTGGGTCTTTAGAGCCTGCATTAGTTTTCCTGGTACTCCTCATTGCTAGTTCTTCTCATTTAGAGGGAAATTCCTAACTGTCTTTGAAACAGTTAAATAACTATTTCTAGATTATTATTTGTCTCCTCAATGTGTTTTTCTAGTTCTGAATTGTATTTGGAATTGCATTTACTTTGGGGGGAAACAGTCCTTTTGCCGAGCACTCTCAGGAAACTGTTTTTGCCAGCAGATGTTTCAGGAAGCAAAGCCAGAAAATGAAAGGCATCAGTCCATTTTGAGCCATTAACCCTGTGCCACGATGGCTTATTTTAGCTTTTTGCTGATACAAGAAGCAAATACGAGAACCAGAGTAGCTGGCTTGTGCTGAGGAACCACCCCTTCCATCCCTTCCATCCCTGCCTTCCATTTCCTTCAGGAGAAAATGAGAAGGACAATGTGGAACATAGTATCTGGATATGTAAAGATCTCTCTAGCAGTTCTTCTAGCTCTGCAATCAGAAATTATGCATATTGTCAGTGTTAAAGGCAATAATAGGAGCTGTGAAGATGTACTGTTTTGGGGAGGAAGGGAGTTTAACCCTGTGTCCGTGAGACTTGCAGTTTCTCTTACCTGCCTAGTCAGGTTTTATTTCTTTATACAAATTTAGTGTTTGAGGCCATTAGAGCTCCTTTAGAAAGCTGAATTTCCAGCCTCTTTCAGGAGAGATTAATTTCATCTCCAGAAAACCTGTTGGGGAGACTCGAGTCCAAACACAAGGGAGTAGAGTTTCAGTAGGAGAAAGAAATGAAATTTTGTGTCCTGGGAAGTACAAGAGGTCAGAGAAGAAGAAGATATAATGTTACCTGTTGGTGGTAATGTCTGTGAATCAAGCTCCCCAAGGAAACGTTCATAAATCTGAGCAACTTCCCTGCTGAATTTATTTTAAGTCAAACTGCTGGGTTGGTGGTTGGCCTCTTTGCACCATGAACAGCAGCAAAGTCATTTCACTTGGTATATAAGAACCTGAAATCTCAGATTATCTTTGCAGAAATGATAAATGTTCCTGCCTGATATTTTCCCACTGATCTGCACAGCTCCATAAAATCCATCAAAGAGGGAAGACCATGCATGGTAATTTCTTACTTCCTGGCCTGTCTGGAGTTTACATGACAGGTCAACATCACATTGTACTGTTTGATGAAGGTGTATTACGACACGCTACAATTCTTCCCTTTCCCTTTTTAGCCAACAGCAAAAAACACTAAAAAACCCCTCAAAACCAATCCACCCTTTGGCATCAGAGGTGCAAAGGAGGGTTATTGGAAGAAAGGCTACTTGGAAGTAGGCTACACAGCCTACTATTTAGTAGGCTGTGTAAATAAACAAACAAATCAGCAAATTTATTCAATTCTAAACAGGGTTTGTGATTTGAGTAGTTAAGAAGAAAGTAAATAGCAGCCTTGCATTCATTAAACTCTTCATTTGTTTGTGTAAACATCCAAGAAAAATTATATGTATTTTTTAAATTATCTCAGGTGATATTTGGTGAAAGGAAAATGTATTCAAACAGAAACAATAAGGACAAGATTCATGTTACCCTGTGTAGTTGTCTGTATCTGAGCCTGTTCTGTGAGGCTGCCTTTATACTGGAAGTGTAGCAAGAAGCACTGGCAAGGTTTGAGTTGCTTGGCCTATGTTGTTGTCTGGGTCAGGATGTCTGTGTCCCCCATCAGCCCTGAGGGGAGCATAGGGAGGTGTAAAACTGGTGAAACCCAGCTACATTTGCTCAGCTGAATTTTGCCTTAATTACTTCCTGTATTAAGGAACTAAGGTTTTTTTTTTCCCCCCAGCTCTGTGAGTCGCAGAATACGGCACTGGAACAACTCCAGCCATGCAGTGTGCTTTAGGGTGGCATGGTGATGAAATCTTTATACTTATTAAGAAGTCAGGCAAGGTTTGCACTAACTACCAATCCAAATGTTGCTTTACATCCTGCTAACAGCCATTGGCATGTGTTCCCTCCCAGAGCAGTACTGGTATATAAATATTTAAATGTTGAAGGGAATGTGGAAGCACTGTGCATATAAACTATAAATGAGATGGGATTGGTAATACCAAAAGGTGATATCATTTGAAGAACTCTACTTAAATAGTTGCTTTGTGCATTAAAGTAATTTAGGGAATGTTTATTATCTCAGATAAAATTTCACAATGGAATTTGCTTCTGGGAAACCTGGAACGCTCTGTAATATTCGTAAATGTGTCTGAGGGCAGGATTTAAAGGGCACACAAACTGCTAAACACTGAAATATGAGCAAGCCCTTGATTCATTGAGTAGGAAAGTTATTAAAACTTCAGCATGCAGCATTTAAAGGATATTTGAAGGATGCAGGTTAGTTTAGCTGTATCAGACCCAAACCAGATGGGATGTTTAATACACAAAATTGAGAGGAGGAACAGCTTTGGAGTGTGCCTTGAAATCTGACAGCACAACTACTGTAGTTTGCCCCTGGAATATTAAAACACTCATTTGTTTTCTGGAAATGTGAAAGTAAAAGAAACTGGCTGCTAAACTGTTGATGTTTGTTTGCTTTTCTTTGTTCCCTTGATCTTTGGAGTTGAGTAACTTTCTTTATTATATTTTATTTTAAATTGTAGCCCAGAAATCAGATGCTCTCAGATAAAGAGAGATCATTTTCAAAACACAGGAGATCTCCTGAGCTGAAGCCTCTGTTGACAGCTCTGTAGGGCTCTGTCTAGAGCATTGCAAAAGGTAGCTGTAGTGCATTATACTGAATTTCTGTAAATTCAGTAACAACTTCCCCCCCCC
>VZRS01009944.1:0-125462 GCA_013398055.1 Ifrita kowaldi | reverse complement strand
TTTTTAAATTGAGTAAAACCCTCCCCCCCCCCCCCAATACCTACTTTCTATCATTGCAGATTTACTTTTCAGCAGAATGGACCGTGAATTTTTATGTGATGCAAAGAAATGTAATTAAGACCAAAGAAAAAGGAAAATTCTTGATGTTAGGTCTTGTAAGACAAGTTGTAATTGTCCCATCACTGCAGGACCTTTGTCACTATTTAGAAAAAAAACATGGGAAAATATGGACCAATCCTTTTCTGTTTCATAAGCTTGAAATCCTCAGTGTATTTCCTACCCCAAAATGAAATATTCAGCTGAAACTGCTTTGGCCTCATAACTTCCTTCTCTTGCTTCCAGTTGACTGCTTAGCCTGGAATTCCTTTATTCCTCTCACTAGGCTTGAGTGTCTTACATGACACATTTGGCCACCAGACAGTTCAGGTAAAATATCACTTGAAATTATGGATCCAGGAATTTAAACAAGACCCTAAACATAAAATAAAACCACCCTATCCCCTTTATTCTATATATTTAGAACTTATTGAGCTCATTAGCACCTTCTAAATGGACAATATTCAAGGTGCCCTTCCATGGAATTCTCCATGTTCTTGTGGCTGTAGGAGGGATTCTTTCACACGTTGAGCAAGGAGTTGTGTTATTTAACAGAATATTTTTCTCCTTAATTCCCAAGATTTTTTTTTTTCCTCATGAGCTGGCATGTGTCTGAGTTTTAGTAGGCTAAAAATTGCTCTTCTTTGAAGGTTCATTTGGTCAACAGCCCCTGCAATGTACACCAGCTGTAAAGTGTTCACAGTGACTAATGGCCTCCTTTCAGCAACCTGTAATAGTGCTGCTTTTTCTATCCACATCTATGAACCCTCGTGAGGATTTTGGAAAACCAGCCACTAGGCAGAGATATAAATTTTTCCTATTCGACAATGAAAATCCCATTGGTATCTTCAAGCAAGACTGTATTTCCATGTGTCTGTGTCTAATATATAGAAATAATTTTCTAATGCATAGAAATAGTTTTAGTGCTAATTTTAGGGGTTTTTTTTCTTTAAAAAAGAGGAAAAATAAGGAGAAACTTAAAATAAAGTGTTTTTATTGAAAGAGTTAGTAAGTGCTAAAGTGGGAAAGTAAATTAGAAAATACCATCCCTGAAAAATGGAAAATTTGCTTATTTATTTTCCCAAACTCCTAATCAGTTAATTAGTATTTCTTACTTGTACAAGCATGGAACCTATAAATCCTCCTAATCCTGCTGAATAACTGGTGCACTGCAAGCAACGAGACAAAAAAAAGGAGATTGTGTCCAGAAATAACCATCTGTGTAAAAGATGAAAGGAAATTACTGAATGAGCTGGGGAGGACACAAGAAAACCAGGAGGTGCTGTGGCTCACCATGATAGGCAGTGATCTCTAGCATGTCAACAGCACCACCCTTGTGAAGTCAAGGAAATGCTTCAAGGAGGGGGTGAAGCAGCACAATTCTTTCAAGAGCCAATGGGCAGCATGAACAACAGATTGAAGAAAAAAAGCTTGATTTAAACTCAAACAGATGGGCGATAGTTGTTCTTAGACGCCTGCTAGAGGTGAGCACAGCCTCCCAGTGCAGAACGAGAGAGGAAAAGACACAGGAGGACAGACTGCAGGAGAGGCTGAGAGCAACAAAATGTGACAGGCATTACATTTCCATACTTCTTATGTGGTGGGATGAAGTCAGAATTCATTAAAGCCTTTTTATAGGTACAGTAGCAACACCATATGGAGTATTTCTGTCTGGCTGTAGCCACATGATAGTCTCTGAAGAATACCACGTGCATTCAGTATGAAGTCTGTGACATTGGAACTCTAGATGTATGTGGAAGGGATCTACACACAGAATTAAGTTTATCTAGCACAGGGAGGGAGTTGTGTAGTGGGTCGACCATAACCAGCTGCCAGATGTCCCCCCAGCCACTGAATTGCTCCTCTACCTCAACAGGACAGGAGAGAGTAAGAGATAAAGCTCATGAGGTGAAATAAGAATGGGCCATCACTCACCAGTTACCATTACAGCAAAGTTTATTAAGTGAGAACAAGCAGGCCACGTTGCCACGTCTCATTAATAGATCTCTGCAGCTCCAAAAAACACTTGTGCTTCTTGTGCTGCTCCTTAAAACAGTGTATAAAGCCCAACTGTGCCCAAATATCCCCTTTCCAAATGCCCATTCCAAGGAAGTGAGAAGCATGGGAAGGCTTTCTGTAGTGTCCTGACTCTGGCTATGTTAGGTGTGGTAGGTCCCACTGGTGAATTAATTTCTAACAGTGGGGAGGAGCAGCTTTGGGTGAAAACACCCAGTCTGAATTTAATATGTCTAAATAGGCAAAATCCCGCCTGTCTTAACAGCTATAAACTCAGGAATGCAAATAACCCAAAACGTTGGTGCTGCCATTGTTGATAAATATCAGAATACTCCAGTTCTACCAAACCAGGGAGTGTTTGCAGCTCTTCATCACGTGAAGCCCAATTCAAAGCATAAGATATAATAAGAACACTGATGCAAGTCTCAGTGCAGATTGCAGATCTGGGGCTGAAACCATTTCCATTTTCAGTTCGGCTAATTGGTTTCCAATTGCCTCTTTCATTTCACTGCACCCATATACTCATTTTCAAATCCGGGAGCAACTAAGTCTGTAAAACAGAAATATTTTTACTTAGCTTGTTGATTACCTGAAGCATTTTTCTGATATCAGTGAACTTAGAGCTGCTTATGAGACTGATAAACCAGAGTTACTTAATTTACATCACTCCTGTAAAATGTAAAAGGTTCCAGTTGGTTCCTGCTGTACTTTTGTAGTCATGTTGTAAGCTCATCTCTTGAAATTACTGTTAAGGCAGGACAAATATTTCAGTGTCAAAAATGTTTTAGATTTAGAAGAAATTTGCATCAAGGAATGGTGCAGGTTTTGCAGGCTGTCTACACCCATATGGTGTGTCACACGTGTGCCTCAGTTGCACGTGTTTGATGTGTGTCTTTTCACCAGCTATCCCTTGCCAGCCCAGAATAAGAATTATTTATGAATTTTTATGATAGACTGTGGACATTTTAATTTTTCTTAGGTGTTTGCATGCTAAGGAAGACTTCTTGTTTGTTAGAGGTTTACCCCACTGTCCATGTTTTCAGTTTGCCGGGCTGAGGTTGTCTACACCCATCCTCTTCTCTGAGCTGGCCCTGTTCCTTACAAAGAAACCTTTGAGAAAATGTTAGCCAGAAATATTTCATTGTTAAAGGCAGCGGACTTCGTGTACAGTGCATTAAATTCAGTCTTTTCCCTGTTATCTTATGTAACAGCATTATGGAAATCTGGATAAAATCTGAATATGGTAATCCAAATATATATATCTATCTATATATATATCCGTTTTATATATACTCTTTGCACATTTTCAGTTGTAGGTTATTTTTATGTTTCCTTTTTTGTCAAGTAATACTTTTATTATAAAGATTTTGAAATGTTATGTTAAAGCTATATAGGTTCCTAACATGTGAGCAGATGTTGATGTACTTACATCTTTAGACCATCGTAGTCACATCGAGCTTGTTGATATAAAGAAAAATAGCAATAGTTTTGAAAAATTGAATGGGATTCAGAAATGCTCAGATGACTAGAAAAATGTGTTAAAAGGATTGGGAGGGAGCTCAGTGTATTTCGTTGTAGGAAGACAGGGATCTGGGCTGTTGATTACAATCTGTGCATATCTTTTTCGAGGAATAGAAAATTGGTAATGGAAAAAAAAACCTGCTGGTGACAAAGAAGCAATCCACCAAGCTGGAGAATGAAGCTGGACTTCAGACTTGAACCAGGTTGCTTTTCTGAACAGAGAGAATAACTCAGTAATCACAGGGGCACTCATAGGAAGAGTTTGGATTTACCAGTGCTCAGCACCTGATGCTTTTCTAGAAGTTGTTCCTGTGTGAACATAGATAAATTGGAGGAGCCTGGTGGTGTCTGTTGTAGAGGTCACACTGCAAGTTCTGAGAAAATCTGTTTTCTCCCTGAGTTGGGGCCAAATGGGTGGGTGTGTTAGAGATGGTGCAACCTGTGGAAGTGACAGTGTGATCTCTGGATGAGATCAGCCATAGTTGGTGTCAGGTCTCCTCAGGGCTGTGATTGCTCTATGAATTCTTGATTTTTTTGGTGATACTCCAAATGCCCTGAGTCCTTTATGTGAAATAGGCAGACTGGCAGGAGCAGTCACTGCTCCATCATGAGAAGAAGGTGAAGTTCAGTTGTTCTCCTCATTACTCAGTAATGTTGTTGGTGGGAAATCATTGTAGCCAACATACCTAGGTAATGATTTTTCAAAGTGACAAGCTTTTCTGCTCCACTCTCAGGCACATGATTCATCCCATTGCATGACTTAGATTGAAAATAAGAATGCTACAGTTTGCGTTTTTTTTCCCAGTGCAAGCTTAATGCCACAGGCTTTCTCCAGAGAAGGTGAAAAAAGTCCATGCTTATTGATGGCAAGAATGGTGCCTGTTATATGTCAAGACCTTTTGTACTGATTTAGTTTATTCCTTCTGTTTTATTTTCTTTCTAAATTGAGATCTTCTATACAAGTCTGCAGTGATCAAAGAGAAGGATGTGGGATTTCTTTAATTTTTTTTCATTCATCCCTCACTGGAGTTAGTACAATATTGGAAGAATGTTCCAAAGGGTCAGACTCTTGGTTGGTTATTGATTCCATGCTCCCAGTGAACCTGCTCTCCTTAAAATATTGTTGCTACTCTGCATTTTGTAGCTGCTGAAAACAATTCAGAGAATGGGATAAATGAAGCTGGACTATTAAATACTTAAAAGGAAGTGGTGGTGATTCAAGTCACAGGTTTCTTTTGTTGCAAGTGGACAACCTATAAGAAGCAGAAATGTCCCTTTCAGATATAGAAAGTTTGAGGATTCTTCCTGGTAGGCAGCATGTGCATGATTATTTTTAATGTGAATAAAAGTGACTTTACAGCCTTGAGGAATAGTACCTCTGTTTCACATATGGCATCTCTCTTTTGCAGACAGAAACCTGTAGCAGTGGCACACACATGCAACTATATCCATATTTGTGAGTTCCTGTGAATGTACTTTGAAATATTTTAGCATATGGTAATAGTATATACTGCTATTTGAAATTATATTAAATGGGAAAATTATTAGCGACCAATGAATCGTAATAAAATGAACCTTTACTGGTCTGTACTAATTGTTAGAACATGAAATATTGTGTTTTCTGTACATTGTGTCATCCATTCTAAGAATACCTCAGATACCACTGTGTTACAAACTCCAATATGGACTTTCAATAAACATACACTTCAAAAAAATTTATAGTAGTATTTCTACCTTCAAATCCCACATCTGGGCTAACCGTGATCAGTTTGCTACCATGGAGTTTTAAACAAGAAATACCAACTACACTCCAGGGACAAAAGGTTGACAAGTTACTGGAAAAGGGAAAATAATCTCTTTGTAGAGATACAGAGAAAAAAAGTAAAGTTTGATCTGGCTTTTAGCATCTTCTCTATTTCAATCCCTAGTTGATTTCAGCAGCTCTTACCCTCTTAATTTTTTTTTTTTATATATGTAAATACATATTTCCCCTATTGTCTGAGTTGAATGGTGAACCCAACAGTAGGAGCTAATAATCATGTATATTAGAAGATATACACTGAAATTGAAATTGATCTTTCTGGAGGAAAAATACTATAACTGGTTTTGTATTCTTAGATCTGTGCTTGGAAATGCTAAGTCATACTGATCAGCATGGGCTTATTGCATTATTTCAACAGTGGTGATAATGAATGATGGCTAGAAGAGGACATTTATATGACATTCAATTATTTAACGATGTAAACTGTCAAAGTTTTTTATTCCAAGACTCTAAAAGCTGAATTTGGAAGCCAACCTAGTGAAGTCATTGGAATTGAATTTTTCATTAGCTTTAATGACTTTTTTCAATGGTTATTGTATGGGTCTTCTGCAAAATGCAGTAATTAAAGTACTGGTGGTAATTAGAATTTACGGAAAATAAGTGAAGCTGAATTTGAGAATAATGTGTGTCTTTCTGCCACAGGACTAGAGCAGCTCTGCATGCTCTGTTTGCAGTTATCTTGGTTTCCCTTCTCTGGCAGAAGTCACTGGGAAATAATTTCTCAGAAATTTTGTTTGCCTTCCACCACATTATATTTAGGATTCTGTTGAGGGGTTTTTCGCTTGTAAAATTTGAGTTTCTATTACCAGAAGTGTGTTTCTGTGCCAGATAATGCTCTTTCTCTGCCTTGGACATTCTGTGTAAACACTTCCTGCACATGGCCCCAAACATTTTGACCATTAATAGTTGTGTGAAAAAGAGTAGATGTCCATTTTCCCCTTGAGCCTTCATACTCCATCACTCTTCAGCCTTGCTTTTTAAGGGTATAAATATCAGAATGTGGCATAAAGCACCTCACCTCGAGGAGACTGGTGCATTTCCTTTGATTCCACAGTCTTCGGTGATTCAGCCTCTGTTTGATTTTGAGCCCATATGATTTATTGTGTTTGTAGTCCTTAGTATTGGAGGACAGTCCAGTGGATAAGGTGCTAGACTAAGAGTCAAGACACCTTATTTTCCAAGTTTTTCTCTCCTCTACTGAATGAACACAGATTTCTGTGTCTAAAAGAGGGGAATGTCTTCCCCTCTGAGGTACTTTGAGTATGCCAAAGACAAAGAAAGAACAAAGAAGGAAGGAAGGAAGGAAGGAAGGAGGGAAGGAAGGAAGGAAGGAAGGAAGGAAAGACCTTTGAATTTTCATAGTGTTCCCTTTGAAGGGTTAACTGTGAAGTGGAAAGGTATCTAACATGCCTGTTGGATAGACTAGAGAAAGCTAAAGGCAGTGGAGAATTTTTGTTTGTTTTCTTTCCAACATCTTGCAAAATAGATGAAATTGTCTTGTTTGTTTCATTAATATGCAGAGATTATAAATGTCTTAACTTTGGGTGAGTTCCTCAGGAAATACAGTTATTGTTTTGGTTTTTTCCTGGGTTTTGAATCATCTGTTAAAGTGACAGGCCCTTGTTGACAAATCAAAATCCCAAAATGTGAAGCAGGATTGTAATTTTTTGGATATCACTCTTATTTTTGCTCATGTTCTTACAAAGCAGTCTTGCCTCAGGGAAGGGTATACTAATAATTAGTATTTCAGGTTTTAAATTTTTTTTAGTAGTGTTTGGCTTCAATAATCAGTACAAACTCTTTCCTGGTTAAACCTGTTTTGAGTTTATAGTAAAACGGGATTTAAAGTTTGCAGATGTTCCAGTTTTGGATGCAGGCCAGACTAAAGCTACAAACTTGATTTTCTACCCTATAAGGGTAAAGAGATTTGAGAGTTTTTACCAAGAACAATTTACTAAGAGATCAGGTTTCCCTTCAGAGAAAGCTGCCAGTTGAAAAACTCCCTGACTTATTTATTTGTGGATTTTTGGTTCTTAATGGCAGCAGTGATGGGCCCAAGCCCCATTCCTGTTGAAATTAAGGGGATCTGCCCTTCATCAGTGTGTGACATTGTGGCTGGGAGAAGCTTTTCCCTCTGCCAGTGTGTCACCAACACCCAGGAGCCCAGCTCTGAAGATCTGACTCAGAGTCTACCTCAGGCAAGAGTAAATGGAGACCTTGCCTGAGGAGTGACTATTTCATACAGGAATTCCTGGGATATAATGTGATTTGTAGCAAATGAAGGGAATTTGATTCCTCATGAAGTGCTGACATGCAATTCCCGTTGGCTTATCCAGGGAGAATTTATTTCTTCCTGTCTGATGTTGTCTGCAGACCCATAAAAATTCTGTTTCGTGCCACTGGCATGCTGAGGGGGCGATTGCCAGCCTCTCTCTGCTGTTTGGGAAGGAATGCCTTGGTGCAGAGGAACCTTCATCAAAACACTTTATACTGACCTGAGTGGCATTTCAGAAAACTGAGAAACTTTTGGGAAATGGGTAAAGTTACTTTTATTAAAAAAAAGCTACTCATTTTGTATTTCATTGGTGTTTTATGAATAAACTTTTAAAAAGCTTAGTACCATTCTCCAGCCTCTGTTGGAAAATTCAATGTTTTTTTTAAGTGCCAGGTTTCTTGGGACCAAGGCAGAAGAATTAAAGGGTTTGTTGCCACTGTACCAGAGGATGAAGCTCTTTCCTTTCCTGCTGGAGCACCTGGTGCAGAGGTAGTACTGGTCTAGATGAGTCTTGTGTGCAATTCAGCATCAGATTTCCACACACATGAACTTCCATGAAATTACATTACTGATGTGTCATGTACTGAAACCATCGATTCCTTCTGACAGAGGATGTAAAGACAAGTGAAATTTCGGGTTTCTGAGACATGTTGGTGGGGAAATCATTATGTCCTCCCATCTTAACAGAAGAGATTTCAAAGAACCAGCTGAAAGCTCCAGTTGAGGTGGTTTTGTCTGGATAGTGATGGGTTCAAATCTACCGTGCATCCTAGAGTCCTTTTTTAACTTCTTTTTTTAAAATGAATTGCTGTCAGGAGGGGAAAAGAGAGTGTAAGTGGCCTCGTGGCTGGTTTCCCCAGGGTAGAATGCCTTGAGCAAACTGCCTTTGTCTGAACTGTGAACTTCGTCCACCACTGAGAGAGCAGCAAGTGATTGCCAAGACAGAACTCAAACAAGCAAGGGCAAGAAAGGGGCAAGAAGTGTCTCTAAGGGTGCTTTCCCAACTCCCCCCCATGGAGTCACTGGCATCTGTGTTCAAAAGGATGAATAACGAGACAGTTTTGTGAAAAGCTACTGAAAGTTATTTTGGGTAGAAAAAAAAAAAGTATCCTGAATCCCTTCTGTTGCTGTGCCCATAGTTGAAAGAGTTTTTTGGCCACCAAATTCTCAGATAAAAAAGTTTGAGATTTAATTGGAACCTCAGTTCTTTGGGATGATTTTCTCCTGTGTAAGTACAAACTGTCAAAAGTCAATGTTTGAAGTGTTTGATATCTGAAAATTCTGTTTTCACTTGATATTTGGAACTGCCTCGGAGGAAAGGTAGCATTGTCCACCATTTTAAATGTATCGATTTAGACCTGTAGGTTCTTAATTTGCAAGGTAAATTCTCTCTACAGTTATGATGATGTTTAACCTGTCTGCTAAATTATTGTGCTTGCTTTCAGACTGTTCCTTAGAAAGATTGTTTTGGTTTTCTGAGAGAATGATGACTGAATTTATGATTGTGTTCTCTATAGCAACATCAATTATTCCAATAAAGGCCAAATAAAACGAGCTATTTGCTTGTTTTCTCAGACAAAGACTTGCTGGGACTTTCAAGTAGCTCAGACGTCTGGCTCACAGCATGTCTCTGTAACACAATGAGTTCTCATGCTGCCTTCACATATGTGCCCACACTCTTCATTAGAGAGTCCGTGAAAAGGCAGTTGTTGATGCCCTAGAGACTGGCTTGCTATCGTGTTTTTTGTAGGCTGTTTCCCCAAATAATGCAGTTCAATGCAGCTCAAAATAGGAGTCAGCAGTGTTGAAAATGGCTTTGGTGTTTCATTGAGCGAGTGTCACTTTAGCAGGAATGTGTCTTTGGTCTGCTGGACTAAAATAAATTCATTGCTGTTGAATGTGAAAAACTAGGAAGCTTCCTGCTGCTTATTTTACAGGAGCAGAGATTGTTGTCTTGCTGTTGGAGTTTATAGTGTGCTCACACAGAACAGAGAGACATGAAGGGAAGTGTTTTTAAAGGATGGAGAAATGTTCTTTTCTGCTGATAGGAGGCAATTCTGTTCTGTTTGAAAAATGGAAAAAAAGGCCTCATCCCATGCATGTGCCAAGTGACTGCTTAAGGCTAAAGGGTAAGACAAGATCACCTTGCTGATTCACTTGGGCTTTTAAAGTTACCACTTTTGCTCCATTTATTGCACAACTGATGATTGCTTGGCATCAAACTTACATAAGTGAAATTTCTCAGACTTCCTTTTTAAAAACTGCAAGGAGAATTAGAATCAGCATAGGATTTGGTTAGATTTCTTTATTTTTCTAAGAAACTTCACTTTGTTTAAGTGTCACTTATACTCTGACTATTATTTCCCTTGGCCTAAAACAAGGGAAGTGATCTCCCCAATGTAATATTTTCCTTTGATTAAAATTGTGAGTAGGAACATGTTTTATACATTTTTTTTCTTGATCCGTACCACTCAAAGGGCTCCATAAAGAGGCAGGTGGAGGCTGAGGTACCGTATTGGACCAATGGCTTTAGATCTGCTCTGGAGCCTGCTGAGGGTTGTTGTTTATGGGACTCATTTTTTCAATCATGCATTGCTTTGTGCTGGTAAAAGATCTTAATCCACAGTATCTTTTAAGCACTGAACATGAAACAGAATTTGAGTTTCTCTATCTTTGCTATTGTTTGGAAGTAGGAGGTCGAAAGTTGGAGCAAATAGTACAACAGTACAAAAGGGGTGGCCTGACTCTTTTCGATATCTAATGATATAAGTGAGATAAAGTTTGTAAGAAGAGGTCATCTCTCTCCAAACCCTTCATTCTCATTAATATGCATTTCTGTTCCCTGTTCTATAGAAAACATAATCATGAACCAAAATGACTGTTCCCTTTGAGCTTTGTCACCTCAGGCTTTACAGTGTTATTTCTTTTTGGTTTTCATTTAAGAAACTACTCAAGTACAGTTTCTGAGAGAGGTTTGGAATGTTAATTAGGTCCAAGAGGTCTATACTGAGACCATCAAATTAATTTTGCTTCTGTCCTATGTAGATATGAATCTCAGCTTCCTGAATTGAAAAGGCTATTACGTTATATGCAAACCATTGTGCCCTGGAACCTCTCAATGTTTATAGCACTTATCTGCCCCAAAGAAATACTGCTGCTCATTCAGGGTGTTTAAAACACCTACTTGACAGAGGAAGGCACCCTTCTCTTTTTACTTCTAACTTGTGGCAAAGGTCTAATTAAAGTCAAACTGAAATAATAAATATGTTCTTATTAAAACTGTAATACTTTTACAAGGGCTTCAGAATTCCTGGACATTAAAAACATAATGAGTAGAGTCCAGCATACAAACTGCATCTAAAATACTTTACAAAGCTGAATGTTAGCAGACAGGAGGAGAATTAATGTCCTGGGCTTGTTTGAAGGAGAGGGGACTTTGTGTCATTGGTGTTAGAAATGCATTTAGATCCTGCCAGAGAGATGGGTGCGACGTTACTGCTGCTAGAAGATCTTATGACAGGTTTGCATCTAGGGCCAAAACCAATGAAAATCATAATCAAATCATAATCAAAAACCTAAGGAAAGCATTGTTCATGGAAGCCAAAAAAGGCACATAAGGATGTAACCTATTGTGTAAATGAATGAAATTATGAGTTCCAACCATTATTGCAGCTTTCCTTGTAAAAGAACTTTGGACCTTGTGGCTGTTGTGCATTTTATGAGATAGGGAGGGTTAGATTTATCTCGGGACTCCTTTGGTTCCCTTCTCTGCAGTGCCTTTGGCTCTGAGCTGCCTCGGGTGTTCAATCATTTGTGTGCACCAGCTTGTGCCTCACGTCTCCTTCTGCCTCACTCAACTCACCAGTATCACAAATACCCACCTAGGAAACCTAATTTGTTTATAAAAGTAATGTCAGTTGGGAAGGACAGATTTAAAATCTTCCCAGAAATTAACTGTCCCTGTCCCTGATTTGGTATTTACTAAGGGGAGATAAGCAGTAATTGCTTGATGACACTGGGGGCTCTTACAGTTTAATTGATGAATGACTGTAGATGCACTGAGAACCTCTGATAAAAGATACCCAAGACATAGAAAATACAGTTGTTTTAATGTCTTATTGCCAGGACCCTTTCTTCAAATGATTATCTCTGGGGTAATATAATTGTCATGATAGTCAATTAAAAGTCCATGTGCTTCCTCTGTAATTTTTTTTTTCTTTTCCAATTGTCACCTCAGGAAGAAATTATTCCAGTTACATTTTTCACAGCCAAGCTGTAAAATTTAAGTTCAGCTTAAAGGAAACAAGTAAAGGAATACAGTAAGAAAGTGCAGTTTTGTGTGTGATGTTGGGAGATACGGCATAATTGGGATTTGTCTAGGAGAGAAGAAAAATAAAAGTGCTAATCTGTAACACAAAAAAAAGACCAAAGTTTTAGCTTCTGATATTTTGAATGAGAAGGGAATTAAATAAAGCACATTGCTGAGCTGTGTACTAAGGAAGACAGGTGATCCAGTGATACGAGATGTAAATAGGAGCTTCTCACTGAGGCCTTTTTGGGCCTTGAAAGAGCCACTGAACTGTGACTTGATTTCTTCCTCAGCAAAATTAAATTATGGATTGACATTTTGGTTCAGAATGTTGTGATGAACATAGGTGAGCAAATTTAAATAGTTTTTAAAATATGTTTGCCAGTAAGCTGAATTTCACCACCCAGGTAATTGCAGCTGTTATTAGTAGTACATCAAGTAAATTTTATTTAATGTGGATTTTTTTAATCACTCAAAACTAAAGCAATGTTTTAATGTTCTTGAAGTTCTACTTGGGGACATACTGGGGTTTTTTTGACTGCTATATGCCCTACTATTCAGCAAAATAAATCACAGTTCCTTTCCCCTGAAAGTTTACAAGGTAAAACCACGGTAAAGTCAGTGATACATTTGTATTTTGATTTCATAAGTGTCTGTTCCCCACTACCTTTGATGTTAATTCAGAAGACAAATTTGTACAGTTTCTTCTGGGGGATTCAGGTCTATGAGGCTTGGTTTTCCCAACAGCAGATGGATTTTCATTTATCTCTTCCATTTAATTCGTGGTTCTTATGAACCTGATCCCTGAAGGTATGCAGCAGTCGAGAATGCACCATTCCTTATTGCTTTCCTTTCCCAGAGGTAAAGATGCCAAATACATCTTCACTAAAAGTTGTTCTTATATAATAAAAACCCAAGGAAAAGTTAAACATCACTGCAGAGAGACTTGACAAAGCTGGAGGTGTCTGCCAGGGGAGTGACCATGGATGGAGAGATGTCTTTAGCTTTGTAAACGTTGTGACGTTGGAAGTCTGAGATGAAAAACCTCTGTGTCATGAGCCCAGTCAGCATTCGGGAGGGGAATGCATCTGTCATCGGCGCAGTGATTTAAAGGCATAAAGTGGCATAAATCCAATAAATTATTCCAGAATTTGGTGAGGTTTTTGCATCTTGTAAATATGAAAACTTATGGTTTTCCTTGTGACAGGGGTTAAGAAATATCTCGGTGAACTACAGAGTAATAGATTCTCTACTTAAAAATTACGACCCATATCGTAATGAATTTATGGCAAAAAGTCCCTCAGCAATAAAAGGAGATGGCCAAATCCATGGCAAAAAAAAAAAAAGAAAACACGCCCAATAATTTATCAAAATCAGTACATGAATTATCAAAACTAGAGCATTAAAACTGAGCTGGCTCTAATGTAAGTAAATGGGGTGTTTGAGGTAATAGCAAGGACTTAGGTAAATGAATGCTCCAAGGTAGAGCTGAGCTGTGCTGCCACATCCATCGATGTCCACGCTGCCTCCAGGCATTTGTATTTCCACACTTTGCTGACGATACTCAAAAAGACTACAGTCAATATAGGTTCTAGCATAATATTTTCTATGTGTTAGTTTTGATTAGAAGGAAAAGAGAATACTCTTTGATCCCTGTATTGTCTGAGAGAAACTGACAGCCTGTGGATTCTTTTTGTATGTATTAAAGAAACAGGAATGTGCAAAGAAAGGGCTTTGGAACTGGCAGTGGGATGAAGCATTGCCCTGACTCTGTAGAAAGCATGTCCAGAGTGCAAATAAGAGCAAGTACAGCACTGATTATTCATTTGAAGAGTTCTAATCTCCAGGGAAATTGCTGTTTGGCAAATAAGAAGTTTTCAGTGTAGATTGGACAATCAAAATTAAGGCATTTGAGCATTCTAAAATGATGTCTTTGTTAAAATGGAAGGTGAAGAGATGCCTGAAACACATGTGAAGAGATTATGAGGAACATCTCTGTGTCTTCAAGATTTTTAAGGAAGTATATGCTGAGGTAATAGGAGTATCTGGCACTTAAGCAGTTTCAAATATCCAATGCATGGTTAAATCATGAAGGGATCCTTATGGTATGTCACTGAATGAAGATTAATTCCTGGTAAATTCACACTCTGTGGCTTAAAAATGCATGCTTCGATCTTTGGGAAATCATGTACCTCTCTGTTAGTGAATTAATGGCAGACCATGATTTTAACTTGGATGTGTTTTATATCCAGTATCTCCTTATTTGAGCTGTGCATCTCGAGAAGCCATAAAAACCTACTTGGCTTCAATTACCAAAAAAAAGGAAAAAAAAGATAAATTAATAAGCACACCCCAAGGCAACAAACCAGTATGTTCATGGCTACGAATATAAATGCATTTAATGATAATACTCTTTTTTGCCTATCTTGTTTTCATTGTTCTGGATACTCTAAAATGTTCTTTCTGTGTTGAATTCATGGCTTCAAGTGGTATGTCTGCTGCAATGTGTTAAAAATACAAGGTGGAGTCAGGGTGAAAGCTTAGTAGGACCATCTCCAGTGAAATTCTGACATCTTTCATTCTGAAATCTGGAAAAAACTGCAGAAATACCAGATTTCAGCAGAATGGTTTGGCTTTTTATTTTTCGCTATTCCTTTGGCAAATGAAGGAAGTTACTGTAATCCTCCAGGGATTTTTTTGCAGCACTTTATTTTTCAGTGGCAGAGAAGCAATGTATGCTTGTCATTTGGGGAAATGTGTAGTCTAATGCCTTGAAGACCTTGTGGGGTTTGATTATTTTAAATTTACTGCTCCAAAGTCAACTCCCTGGACATTCCCCTTTTGCCCTGTCCTCCAGGTCTGCTCCACATAGCTTTCAGGTCTTGAACCTTGTGATGTTTAAGCTGATATCCTCAGACAATATCTCCAGCATTGTTAAGAGTCAGAGGAAATGTAAAAGCTGAAGTAGAGGCCAGCAAGGTGTTTACAGCTACAGGTGCTCACAGCTTTCAGCATTGCTGCCAGTGGTTACCTGGCTCATGCCCTTAGAGTGTGAATTATCCCTTTAAAACCTTTGATGAATCACACCTTCAGCATGTGTGATTTTGTCCTCTCACAGGTATTGGAAATGTTTTCAGGGTTGAGCTTTAATAAAACAAAATGCAACACAGTTGGAACAAATCCTGTCTGGAAGGTATTTTTAAAAATTTTCTGACTGAACCAGTTTGAATCGCTCGTGTACTTCCTCTGCTAACCAGGAGGAGCATTTGTTTAATACTTTTCTTGAATGACTCTCTTGAATTCCCCCCAGAAATGCTCTTTTAGGGGGAGGGTAGTGAGTCCTTCCGAGAGCATGTGGCTTCTGAGGGATTTAGTTAGAAATTCTGTTGCTAGGAAGCCTGTAAAGAGAAATGTGGTATGAATAGCATGAATGCATACAGTAGTTCTCAAATAGCCCTTGTATCCATCTGTCATGTGTCAACATTTGTTTATGGAAGTATCCTTCCCCAGATGTCAGTTTACTTCCTTCAAAACTTCACAAGTTTGCTGTAAAATTGTTTTCTTCTGCTGTGCAGATGAGTCCCAAGTACCTCTAGTGCAAATAATAAGATTTGACCTCAAGCAAAGCACTTTTATTGTTGAGTTGCTGTACTTCTCCTTTAGCTTTCTCTGCCTTTGTGCAGTTATATGTGTAATTTATTCTTCATTTAAATTTTTTTCTGCTACAGATTTCATAATTGCAGTTAAATCATTACACTAGGACAGGGCAAAGATTAATTTGATTTTAATTCATTTTTTAATTGCAGTTTTCTCCAAAGCTTCAGTTACATTTCTTTGTGTATTTAGATTTGCTACACTGGTCTAACATAAATATTAACCCACTTAAAGCTACATATTACTTTTAATCTTAGAAAAATCCTCTCTTTAGTTTGGAAGACATTTCATCTCTGTTCACCGTGAAATTGCCACAAATGAGCAATGGAGTTGTGTTGTTAATTCCATATGCATGGCATTGAATCATTATTCTTGAAGGCATTCATGAATTATCCTTTGAGTAAGGAATCTAGTTTTCAAATAAATTTGTAGATTTAATGTTATCTCATCTCAGAGACGTTTCTGAATTTTTCATGTTCTAGAGCTAGACTTTGTTTGTCTAGGCAAGGGCTTTCTGCTGTCCCTTTTGGTCACAGGAAAAGGTTAAACATTTGCACTAGAAGCAAAAACAGACTGAAGGAATCACAGCTGTCACCAAGTTTCCCCACTGCCCAAGTGTGCTTTACAACTCAAAATCCATTTCGGAATATAAGTTTACAGCAGGACTTCCGTCTTTGTCACCAGGTACCACATGTAAAATAAAAAGATAAAAAAAGTGGATTCATCTTGGTATTGGCACATGGATAAATTGATATTGTGTGTCCATGTTGGTGCTGCTTCTCAAAAGGCTTCACAGTTTAATGTTCCACCACCCATGTTCTCATGGGAAAGATGTCCCCACTGTAATTGCTTTCTTTCCTGGAAAGCTGGTTGGGTCAGGATAGGTGACAAGGCCAGGAGCAAAAAGGATCAAGCAAGTCTTGTTATAGCAGAACTTGTCTTCTAAATTTGTCTGAAGAATTAAAACAGCAAAATGACAGTCAGTAATGACAAAAGCCTTTTTTAATTTCTACGATCTTGGTAGTTTTGTCACTCTAAATGTTTTGGGAAATGGTGTTTTTTGCCTCTCACACAAACCTGAGGACCGCCAGGAACATGGACTTTTTCATCCTCACGCTAGCAATCATGCTGCTGTTAGTAAGAATGAGAATTCCAGTTTATAGCTTCTTTTTCAGGAACAGGCACAGATAGTGTTTGGTGTCACCTCCTGGGGTTTGCAGTGTTACTCCAATGAAATCACTTTGAAGGAGCAGACAACATTTGTCAGCCCCTTAGTCATGGAACAAGGCACTGACTGCTGTGTCACACCATGATCCCAACATGCCTTCCCTGGGTTTGCTTTGTGCTCAGCAGCAATATTTCAGGAAGATTTGTGAGGATTTCAGGTGCCTCTTGATGAGGGGTGATGCGCCAAAGGCCAGAGGGTGCAGTGGTGGCCAGCAGCTCCACCTGGAACAGGTGATGGCAAAGCACACAGGAGACTGAGCCAGGATTGGGTCCAGAGGCAGTGCTCAGCATCACACACAGCCCAGAAATCCACAGCCTGGAGACAGCTCCAGGGCTAAGCCAGGAAGCGCAGGGATCAGGTCCAGGTCTGGATGGAGGAGACAGGAGACCAGATGCATACGCAGCTGCTCTGCAGCTGCAGTTTGAAAGCAGCTCCAGCATTTTTATTGGTTTCACCCATTTCACCACCTTCCTTTTCTGCTGTGAGCAGCATCTCCCAGTTTCCTGGCAATGCTGTGCCCCTGCCTGTGTGCTGGTGTCTGCCAAGGGTGTAGGGGACAGCGGAGCATCAAAGATCACCACAGCAATCAGAAAGACTTACAGGAACTTTTCAAAGGCTTGCAGGAACTTCAGACAGGCTGTTGTAATGGATTCACCACATTATTTAACAATTCTGAAGTATCTGAGAAATGCATGTATTCCCCAGCAATTCAAGAGCCATTAATTAAGATGTCATTCAAGTGGATTATTCGTGCTTGTACAGTGTCACCTAAACACTGGCCCTGCGTATGATGTGTCCGTCTTGGTGACAGTGATGGAGCTTTCTGATGTTGTTAGGAATTTGACTGTGTACTAAGCTTTTCTGTAAGTACCAGTGTAATTCCCATAAGTTTCCTGGATTTTATGTGCTGTTCTGGGTACTGGCAGCTTAAGTGCTTTTATGGGTAGTTTGTGCTGCCACTATGACATTACAGCATTTGGAAAGATTTTGGTGAATCTCTGCCCAGTACTGTGCTCTTCCTTTATAGAAAAACCTTTATTGGTGGAGATTAAGTAATAATGAAGGAATCTAAAAATTCCATGTTTATTTAAAATAGGAATATACAGGTAATCAATCAGAAGAAATATGAAGATATCACCTCAGTGAACTCACTTTCTAGACAAGGTTTCCTTCCACCACATGGTGATAACATTGCAGGGCTGCCTCTCCAGCACACCTCACTGCAACCTTGTCAATGTTTTAATAAGGCAGCTGGGAATTACTGTGTTTTCACACTGCATTTAGTGCCATTTTACGCTTAGGCTTTGTAAAAGAGAAGTGAAATAGGTAAGGATTAAGTGTTAGTACAACTGTAAGGCAGCACTCGTACAGCAAGTACTGGTAACATGCCCAGTTCTTGCTGCTGTAGATACCAGTGCTGAGCCTATTTTAAATTTGCTCATGTTCATAGCATCTAGTCATGAACAATGAGTTGTTGTTTCATATTCCACAATAACAGTAAAACCAGAGCTTTGCCTAAAGTTTCTGTGCATGAGCTCCGGGGTCTGTTTTTCAGGTAGTTTAGCAAAGAGATCTAAACCAGCATCATAAAGATGAATTTAAATTATTTTGGGAAGTGCAGTGCGGGTCTGCTTGTTTGATTCCTTGTGCTGAAGTGATTTTTTACCTTTCTTTTTCTGGTGGTTTCTTTTCCATTCTACTGGTTGTGGATTTGTCTCTCAGTGAAGTGTTTAGAGTTTGATATATGCATGAAAGGATGTCTTCTCCAAAATCCATGTAGTCCATATTATTTGCCATATGCCTTGAGCCTTCTGTGCAGTCATCTGTATCCATTCTGGAAAGATGACAGAAAGATTCCTAGTAAGAATCAGCTGATAAATCAGGATTGCACTTTAACTAAGGTAATTGCATTCCTGAATTTTTTCAAGTGTTTAACTTCCCATACTACTTCATTTTAAACTTAGAGGTGATCTGAATGTTGGATTTTCAGCTACCAAGATGAATGGAAATACTTACTATGTAGGTGGCTGGCTATAGGGTTTTATCACATCTCTAAAATAGAAACAATATTCCTTTTCATTTTTGTGGAGACTTTTGCCTGAGGATGTTAATGTAGCTTTATAACATTCTTGAGAGGGAAAAGAACGTTATTAAATCTAGTCTGCCAGCAGAGTAGATTTAGTCACACTCTAGCAGAGAGCGTGTACCCCAGTGGGGAGCATATTTTCCCTGTCTCTGGAGTTTAGAGCTTATATTGAACAAAGTCTTGGTGGCAAATACATATTTATTCACCGATAAATAAGTGCTTTGCAGCATTCATTCTGTCTCGTCAATATGGTTCATCAAATCAGTGGAAACTGCTTGCAGATCATTGGGATCAAACTGGGACTAATGTAAATAAGCCTGTGTCATCCTGACAGCAGTTCTCCCCATTTAAAGCAGTGATTAAATCTGACTTAAATCAGGGGATGTCTTTTGTGTGGGATCAATAAAGATAAAACAGCACAGCATTTCCAGGACCTTTTGAAACTCTGAGAAACCTGTAAGAGCTGTCTCATTCAGAAATCGAAGTTCATGGCAGAGGAATACACAGGCTCTGTTACGATGTTTTAAAAGCCACAATATGGGTTCAACTTAGTTAATTATGAAATAGTGATTAACATCCTCTTCTAATGTTAGCTGGCTGATGCTGTGGGTAGCTCCCTTTCAGAAATGTATTTCTTTTTCTCCCTTTGAAACACATTTCCCCCACCTTCTTGCTCTTCCTCACCTTATTTTTTTTTTTTTTAATTTGACTCTTAGATATGGACAGGTTTGTTGATTAGAAACTGAGATGATACTGCTTCTTTGGTACATGGGTCCTCTGAAACTCCTTTTCCTAGTGGTCTTGACGTCATTCTTCCTTTGGAATATGTAGGTCAAATTTGATAAAAGATTTTGATAGAAGATATCAAAGCATCTTGGCTTTGTCCCTGTGAGTCTTCCTTGTGGTCTAGTAACTATCACTGTAACTATTTTCAGGTGAAGCACCCAATGAACACAACCTATTTAAGGCATTTACTGAGCACATTGAAGGAAAAGCACCTGGAAATTTATTCTGTCCGTAATTCCTGGAACTTCATCAGTTGACTGAGAATACATGGAAAATTAAATTATCTTAAATGAGACAAGGCCTCAGAAAGAGGGGGTGAAAGGTGGGAAAGGTGGTGTTAGAGGCAAGATGGGTTCAGCAGTGCTGTGAATCAAGTCCTGTGCTTCAAAGGGCTTGGCTGTGTGCTTCCTCCATAAGGCCGTCTAAAAAAAGCCTCCTTTGCCTAAAGCTCTTTCTCTGCTTTCTAGAAAATTCCAACAAACAGTACCAGCCTTAGAAATACCTTGTTGTTTGCAGGCAGGATTTTTTAAAATGGATGTATTTATGTGGCAGTTGATAGAAAAAAAATCTAAATAACTAACATCTATGTGATGAATTCTATGTGCTTGCCTGAGGAATCAGTGCCCTCTTTGATTTTCACAGTGTGTTTTCAATTATGTCTGACAGTCTGAGAGAGCTGGGGTTGTTCAACCTGGAGAAGGAAAGGCTCTGGGGAGCCTGAGAGCCCCTTCCAGTGCCTAAAGGGGCTACAGGAGAGCTGGAGAGGGACTTTGGAAAAGGGCATGGAGTGACAGGATATGGGGGAATGTCTCCACAGTGACAGAAGACAGGGTTAGTTGGGATGTTGGGAAAAAATTCTTTACCCAGAGGGTGATGAGGCCCTGGCACAGGTTTTCCAGAGGTTTGCAGCTGCCCCATCCCTGGAAGTGTTGGAACCTGGTCTAGTGGAAGGTGTCCCTGCCCATGGCAGGGGGGTGGAATGAGATGGGCTTTAAGGACTCTTCCAGCCCAAACCATTCTGTGATTCCATGATATGTGCTGAGAGAAGCAGGAATGCACTTTCCAAAAGAAAAGAATGTTTCTATAAGTATTTTGTTTGCAGATGAAGAATATCATGTGTAAGTTTAATGGATCTGTCAGCTGCAAGTGATTTCTATGTTTATAAAGAGAGATCAAAGATATAACCTCCCTAAAATAGACCTCTTTATGTAATCATTATAAAGTATTACCACAGGCAAGATAAATAGAGGCTCATCATGGTGATAGAAAGTTGAGTTTAAGCCTTGTAAGAAAAATATTTTGCTATTATTGCTGTTCATGTATTTTAATTATTTATAAGTATACTATCAAGAACAAGACAGGGTCTTTATATGTAAAAACATTAGAAAGCTGATGTATTTCTTCTTTTTCTTTCTTTAAGGTTTTGACCAGCAAAATGTTTTTTGCAGGCTATCTGATAGGAGTTCAAAGTGGGAAGAAAATGAAAATAATATAAGAGAGGTTAGAGTATTTGACTGACGTGAAAGGAAGCAACAACTTAATCAGTTTATAGCATGGAGCATCATTTCAGTTGCTTTTGCTAGGGAAATAAGGTATGAACTTTTAGGTTGTGGTTTACGAGCAGCTTTATAAACCTCTTGTAAAGTTTCAGCAGAAATGAAGAAAGCTGATCTTGGAAACATTTTTGCAGCAACTTCAACTTGGATGTGTAGAAGCAAAGATTTAGTGTTGTTTAGAAATGCTTCTAGGTCTAGGGTCTAAAGAGAAAAAATAGCTAGTAGAGGTTTTAATTCACCTTGTATGCACCAGAGAAATGTCCAGAAGGAGATGCAGTGGTGAGAGGCACCTCTGCTGAGTCCTGCCCCCCCCTTCCTTGAACCAAGGACTTGTACCATGCAGTCGTTCTCTCTTTTTTTTCTTCACAGTAGTAATTTAATTATTGTTTGGCCGAGCTGCACTTACTGCAGTATCTTTCATACTAATTTAGGCACTTCAGCTCTTGAATGATTAATGTTGACTGTGCTCAGAAGTCTCATTGAACCTTTCCAGCCCTGAGATGTGTTGAAGTGTATGAACTGGTTTTGATGTGAAGTCCTCTGTGACAAACAGCAATAACTAATTTGGGTGAATATATGTATTCCATAAGCAGCCAGTGACCTTGCTGTCTTGGCCAATTTAAGGCTGCATCTGAGTTAGTGTCTGTTGGCTCTCTGGGGGCTCTGGGGTTGCTGCTTTCAAGAGTTTTCTCTCCTCCCAAATATCTTTTTGATATTAATCACCCTCACTTGCAATGCTTGCTGTATGTCTAATTATGATCACTCTGTATTCATACCTGTATTTTAACCTTTCCCATCTTGACAGTATTGGCAGTACTCACTCCAGTGACATATATGAAACATTTCAACTAAACCCAGGTCCAGCATCTGCCTCACAGCCCTAACATTTATTAATAAACCCACTGACATCTACCATTACCACTCCATATCTGTCCTTTGATCAATTCCTGTTTATAAATAAAAAATATAATTAATGTTTCATTTCAAGCCCAGTAACTCACAGTGGAGAGAGCACTTTCTCGGAGTTCAGACAGGCAGTCAGATGCACCATGTCCTCTTCATTCACTAATTTGTGTAGGCTGATGAAAAATTGCTTTCCACATGAAATTAAATATCCTAGGAGAGAAGATGTTTTGAAAGCTGTGTGGCAAAAAATGTTCATACAGTAATTAATATTCAGTGCAGAAGAGAAGTTGGCTATTAATTTTCACAAGTGTGTCATGATGGCAGGAGTACTTTAATACAGAAAGCACTTCATAGGTAGAGAAAATAGATAACTATTATCTGTGAATAATAATAGAAGCTATACATCAAGCTGTTGATGTAGCCATCCCATTTTTAAGATTTAGTGAGGCTTGCTTTTAATTCTAGCCTCTACCAAGCCTTCCTGACATATCACTGCAAAGTCTCTCAGTTTACTGTAGTGCTAAACTGAGCGCAGTCTCCCCTCCATGAATAAACACACCCCATTATTGTATTGTCTTGGAGAACAGAACTCAAAAATAATATTTAGGCAATAAATTTTCATAAAATTTGCTTGTTGTCGCCTCCATTTTTTTTCTGTCTTCTCATTAGCAGACCTATTGACAGTAGATGTAAAATGAAATAGGAACATGAAATCTCTCTTACCAGCTTGCCAGTGGTTCTTGCCACCCACTTTTCCCAGGCCAGGCTGTTCTGGGTCTTCAGCAAAGTTGAACACACCCTTGGTCAAGCATCTTTGAAAATACTTGACAGGAGACAAAATGGTTCCATAGCCCTCCCACAGTCTCACCTTCTCCTCTTCAAGGTGAAAATGTGCATCTCCACCACATGTTCTTTATTTGAAATAATAACCCATTCCTTTGGTAGAGAACGGAAAGTTTATAAAGTCTTACTGAGCCATTGGATTTACTTTGGAGAAACAGGTTTAAAAGACTTGTATGAAGTTGCCTTTCGATTTTACTGCATCTAAAATACTAAGCAGATAGTTGATGTCAATGTGGGGTGTTTTAATGTGTGTAAAATTTGCATTGGGGCTTTTCATTTTTTAAAAAATCAGACAGTTGACAAATGGCTGCAGGAAAGGAAGAGCACGGTGAGCTGCTCTCTCTGCTTCGACTTGCTTTAATTGCAATGCCCTGCAAACAGTTCAGGTCTTAATTTTTATTGGAGGATACTAATATTCGAGTTTACTTAATGACAAGTCAGTTGTTGAGGGGAAGCAAAAATCCACTAAAAAAATTATAAAATATTAAAAAAGAGAAACCAGGTACTGATGAATATTTGTTCTGCTCTCCCACACACACTCGTGTTCTACCCTGGGTCAGGACCTTGTCATCAGAATTTGATTTAAGTTGTGGTTCTGCTCTCCACAGAAGAGGTGAGGTCAAACCATCCTGTGCCTGGTGGGAACCTTTAGGTCATACAGCATCCCAGAAACAAGTTGTGAGTGTGATGGGTTGTGTTGTGCATGCCCATTAGACCAGCGTTTCTCAGAGTGGGAGAAGAGCCTGGCAGAATAAATGAAAAAGAGTTCATTGCTCAGGGAGAGAATTTGTGGTTGGAAATGTTTAGAAACCACTGCTACAAACTGTCATGACTTAGCATCTTTGTCTCCAGACAAAGGCAAGGGCCACAATTAAATAATCCGGTTCTTCTAACAACTTTATAGCTTCCAGATGCTGTGGTGGCTCATCACTCTTGTGTTGGTGAAATTCTTCTCAACACTGATCCTAGTGTTCTCTTCCATCTTCTTTTCTGAATGCACTGGAGGAGTGCTGTGATGGATTACTGCTCGTTGGGCTGGTTTCTCAGTCATTAAACCTGGCAGCAGTGAAGGATGGGCATCTCCACAGGTCTCCTGAAAAGACTGGGGTGGAATTTCTGCAGAGTCTCCTGTAAATTTGTCTTAAACTCCTTGGGGAGGTGCCTTATGTGTGGGTCAGACTGGATCAGCCCAACACGAGTGGCCAGAAGAGGACATTATTCCATTTGTGTTTTGACTTATTGCTGTGCTTCTCCTGAGTCTCTGTTGGGGGAGAGAGAAAGGTGGGAAGAGCCAGCCCTACCAAACACTAAAAGTGGGGAGTTCTCATGTGAAAAACTGATCTTACAAGAAGAAAAACTCTATTTTAATCCAACTAATGATGATTTTTTTAAAGAAACTTAGTGATGGGGAAAGCAGGAAAAAAAAATACAAAAACTGTTGATATGATTTGCATGTTCTGCAGTAGAACAATGCAAAGAAAGTTTGGTCTTTAAAATGTTGTGGAGGTGAAAGCAAGATCTGTTTGCGTTAAAGAAACACTCAGCAACACATAGGGTTAAATAAGGGTTTATTTTCCTTGATGAGTGCCCAGCCCTGCTGCTGGTCATGTACCTGCGTATGCAAAGTGCTCTGTGTGATGTGGTACATGTGGGGCACCTGGAGAAGATGTGCTTTGGTTCACAAAAACATTAGCAGTGTCCTGAGGAGTGGAGACCAGTGGACATCCAGCTCTGTGTGTCTGGAGGGTGGATATTAATGTAAGGAATTAAAGTTGGAGTTCTATCGGTTTTTGAGACCTGAACTTTTGAGACTGTGAAACAAAACCTGGCCTATTCCAGCACCTCTGTGGAAAGCTGACTTCTTTCTTTGTATTTATTTTTAATCTACTCTTGAGATCTAGCAATGGGATTTCTACCACTTCCTCAGCTGGTGGTTTGGAGGCTCATCTATTATTTCCAAGGTGTTTGCCAGGATCTGAAATAGTACTCAGAACTGTCCTGTTCTTCCACATCCTTAACTGAAGTTATAGCTAAAAAATTCAAAGCTGATCATAAAGGTTCTGGAAAAAAAAAAAAAAAGAGTATTTTTAAAACAGCTGCACTGCAGCCTTTTTCTGAAAGAGGAGAATAAGGAAACATCAGTATTTTGTTTCAAATAATGGAGAGTATCCCTGTTAATGATGGATAAAATATCCATTTTTTAACTTGGTTGATAGCTGTTATTTTAGTATTCATAAAACATGGAAATATTTTCATTTCTCTTGTAATTTTTGGGCTGAACAGAATTTTACAATGGACAAATTATGGCAAAGGTTTTTTTCAGTCCTCTCTTGAGAGAAATAAACCCATATTAGGAAAAGCTGCAGGTATTGGTGGTTCTGCCTAGCCAGGAGCTAAAGCATTCAGCCTCATAGCTACAGGGATGAACTGGGCTGCAAAATGTGGATACAGACCTGTGCTGTAAAACACTTTGAAACCAGCTCAATTTCCTATTTTCCAAAGCTGTTTTTAGCCCTGGCCAGAGAAATCCCATCACCACCTGGCAGGTGAGGGACACATTTTGAAACATGGCAACAGGACGGTTGTGAATCCTGCTATACAGAGCCCTCTAAATGCACCAGAAGGATGCTGAATGTGTATTAAGAAAGAGATCGAGTCTTGGCTGTACTCTGAGGAGGTGATATTTGATGAAATTGCATCTGTGCTTCCTCATGTTATTTATATCCAAAGATATTGCGTTCTGATACAATCTCTGTGTTATCTCTGGTACATAGAGTCTCCCTCAGGCTTCTCGTGAAAATGAGGCATTTATGATTTCCCTGGAAAATTAGATTTTACCTAAATACATCCACACTGATTAGAAAATGCTCTGCAAAAGTCTTCACGTTTAGGGTTGCATGAATATTTCCATCCTAATTCCTTGACTGTGACATTAAACCTTTCTGAATATTTCCTCTGAGGAGAATTTCTTCCCATCCTGATATCTGCCTGAGGACTAATACATGGCTTTTCAACTTTGAGTAAAACTTGTTCGTCTACTTTGGAACAGAATGGGAGACAAAAATCGTATTTTTCTTATTATTAAATAAGCACAAGCAAATAGATCTTGCAGCTCAGGTTATGTCTTTGGTTGTATAGAGCACCATCAGCCACAGCTTGAATACTTTTAGAGGCTTTAATAATTCATAATTATTTTTAAGGGAACTTTAAGGGATAATTTAACCCTTGAAGGGTTAAACAGAATTTGTCTGCAGTATTTGAGTCTGGAACAGATGACCCCACTGTGGTCCCGTCCAACCTTACCCATTACGTGATTCTGTGATTCTGTAGGACTTTTTTCTTGCTTTAGACTTTGCAGTTCCTTTAAAAAAAGTTTCCTTATGGCTAAAGAGAAAACACATAGGGTTTTTAACTATTATTTCAAATGTGACTGCATTTAAAAAACCAAAAGGCTTTTGTGTAGAAATTCAGCAGTTTAGCAACTGCTTTGTATCAAAAAATGGCACCATGTGTCCTGTAGGCCACAACATGATCTTGAAGACAGTAGTTTGTATAAAAGCAACCCAATCTCTAATTCCTGTTGAGACTATTCAGCCTCTTTTATGTGTATTAAAGTACCACCTTAGGGGACCACCAAGCAGGGCTTGGTCGAGGAATTTCTTTTGCTAAATGCCCTAACAATAAAGGCAACAGTTTTGTTGTGGAAAAGAACTGGGGCAGAACTGGGAAAAGAGCTGTACTTAGCTCAGTGCAGGTGATATTTTTAGCAGGAAACCTTTTGGGTTTGATCACTGGCAGGATGCTCAGAATTGACAAAATGCTTGGAAGTTACAGGATTTGTCTGGATTTGTATTGCTTTGCTCTGTAGGAAAGGGGCGAGTCAGGAGATCTCTCTGTCTCCACAGAAGGAGGAAAAAGTGTGTTTGGCCAGACAAGATGACTGCTACTGAAAAAAAGCATCCATGGCAATGTGCTGCTCCTCATGTTTGTTGAAATGCAAGGGAAGAATTCTTACTTCACTTGTAAGTGACCACCAGTGCATGAGGTCATAAAGAGGGGAGTATTTTGAGTTTTGGCAGCTGTGAATGGAGAAGGAAATTGTTTTCCAGATTTATATTATCTGTCGTGGTTCCACCTTTCCATTTTTTTCCTATTTAGCTCTTGTGAAGAAGGGCAGCCTTTAAACATTAGTAAGTGCAGTAATGATAAATGCAACAGTGGACAGGAAGGGAGGGGAGATTAGTTTAAAGGAAGAGTTGGCAATCATACAGAAACATCCTTAAGAAAAAATTTAGAATATTTTATGAAAACCAGACCACTGCTTCTAAAACCACTTGAAATGAAATATAGAGCCCAAGCAACTGAAAGTTAATTTTAATTTTTAATGATAACATTTCTGAAATTTACTGAGCAAACTTAAGCAAAGCACTTGCTTTTCAACAGCAGTATCTGCTTCATCCTTAGTATGTATTTGAAAACTTCTCTGTGCGTGCTGAGAGAGAGCTGCAGCAGTGCTTGTTGCTGGCTTCCAGCTGTCCCATTCAATGTCATCAGATCATCTTTGAGATTCGTGAAGAAGTTCTAACTTACTCAAAAAAATCAGCACCTTCCAATTTCATATGTTAAATTATTTAAAGAACTAGGGGAAAAAAGAGCATTGGAGATGTATGTTGGTAAAGCAGAGGTATGGTACACCAGCTTCTGTGAAATTCAGTAGATTTGCATGCATAACTAGAAATATGTCTAGCAAAGTGTCTTAGCACAAGTGTTTTCTAGCACTCTGCATATTTAAAGTAGAGCCTGGTTGCAAATTCTTACATGAAAATGATCACCAGGCTGATTGGATGGAGGGGGAAAATACAGAATCACAGAATTACAGAACAGGTGAGGTTGGAAGGGACCACACTGGGTCACCTGGTCCAACCTCCCTGCTTGGGCAGGGTCATACCAGGAGGTACTGGACAAGGCGAGTGAAAATGGAGGTAAAGGAATGTATTGCACAAAATCACACTGTTTAAAAGAGGTGGCATGATGTGAAATAAAGGAGCTTAGGCCAAAGAATACAGTTCCCATTTTGGATGCCTTGGGAGTAGGAGGGAGCTGGGTGCAGTGGGTTTTAAGGGCAGGGTGGGGTGTGGTTTTGACGCTGAGGAGATCACAGACAGCAAATGTTGGCATTCTGTAGAGCTGGGGAAAGAGCTCCCTGCTCCTTCCACACCTCTGTGCTTTGGTGTGTTGATACGTGTGGGGAGTTTTCCTAGAGGTCCATAAATAACTTGATAAGAGTAAACAGGCACAAAGGGAGCCTCTAAAGCACATGGGTGAGTGGAATAAAGATGCCTTTAATCACTGCCTGCTTTTCTGTATTGCCCAGTCTAGAGCAGGCATGGAAAGGCGAGTCCAAGGTAAAAACAATGTGCTGTGGTTGTCACAGCTGTCTGACTCAGAGAGGCTTTAAGGTATGTGCTTCATCTGTAATAAGTTTCTTATTTGCAATAAGTTGCTTTATTTTCACCCAGCAGAGACTGGCTTTTTGTTCTCTCTCAAGTTCCTTCATGTAAATGGATGTTAAATTACAAGAACCTTGTCCTCCTCTCCAAATTATGGGGAAGTCCACACTATTGATGGCAGTTTGATGAGGAGTTCATACACAACGTTGTTTTCAAGCCCCAGGGATGGCAGGGGTTCATCAGGCAGGGGTCGGGTTGCAGCACTCAGCGCCTCTTCCTCAGTTCCATAATGGGGCAACTCCAGTGGAAATTAGGTGCTGAATTCCAGATCAAAACACATTGTGTTAATCTCCCTGTACTACCAGTTTGGATTAGAGTGGTTTCTTTAATCACGTTAACTAAAACCTATTAATTGCTTTCTCTTCTTGAATGGTGTGAAAAACACGGTTCACTCTCTTGTTAGGATTGAAAATTTTAATAAAGGACAATAGAAGATAATAAAGCAAAAGTAGCAGCGCTGGGTGCTGTTGATGGTGTTTTGGAGAGAACTTCTACACACCTCCTTTTTTGTAAGTGATATACTGAGGAGCTCCGTGCAGCATCCTCAAGGGATCCAAGGGTTGTAAACACATCAGGGTTATCTTTTCCATTGGCTTGAGGAATCCCGATGAACACAGGTGCATGCCTATTCCTTCATGGGCTCCAAAATAATTCCTTAATGAGAAGCAGGCTAAAACCCATTGCTGTAAATCTGTTGTTTCATACCATGGAAATGACTAAGCTGGGTGTGCTGATAGTTCACATGCTGCTGTGTTGTGTTGCTTATACGAAATTAAATATGCATTTGGACATCAGTTAACTTCTCTGGGTAGTTTTGCCTCTTTTGAGCACTTTACAGACACCATACAGAGGTAGTGAACCAGCAGTGTTAGAGACTAAGAATTTGACACTGCTTTGCAAGCAGTACAGTTTATTCTTGTACTTCAGCACTTTGTCATTGGTGTGCCTGGGCAGAGCTTTGCTCTGTAGCATTTGTCACGATGGAAGTAGGCAAAGGCTGCAGATTTTACTCCTTAGATTAGTGGTTTAGTTATTGCAGAGCAAAGGGAAAAGCTGCCTGAAGCCTGTAATGGAAGCCTTTGCTCCTCTGAAGTGCACCAGCTTGCATTACTTTGGAAACTTGTCCCATTATTGTTAATGGAACCTGTTCCTAAAATCTGTTTCCCCAAATGCTCGCCAGAAACACAGCATCACACAACAAGATTTATAATTACAGAGAGATGTCTCTTCTCCTTTTTGTACTTTGTAGTTTATTTGTGCTTTCTCTCTTATACAGAAACATATGGAAGAGAATAAATAGAAAAAAATCATGTCATGGGGGAAGGCAGAGAGAGATTAGGAGACACAGCCAAAAGAGAGAAAGTGTGTTTCCACGTATGTCACTTCCATCATTACAATACATCAAGTCAGTTTATAATCTGTCTTCTTGTTTATAAGAGTATCACAGTCTCAGCCAGAAGATGATGGACTGAAACACGGACTCTTGAGCTGACGGCACTGACAATCTCCCTGCTACAGCCAGGATGGCCCAGCTGCCTTTTTGAGTCGTGTCCCAAATGATGAGCAAGACACACTGAGTGGAGCAGTCTGTGGTGCAAGGTGGTTGTTGTAACAATATCCAGGAGGTTTTGCTCTGCTTCCAGGGACAGGCTATTCCACAGTGTTTCAGGCTTTCAGTTTGACTGTCAGACCAACTCTGCTTTCTGCAGACCTTGCAGAGATTTATAATGAAGGCTGGAGACTGAAAGAAATGGGAGGAGAAGGAAGATGAGGTATTTTTGTAGCCAAGGATTGAAACACCTGCCCAGTACTGAGTTTTCCTGGCAAGCCAGCCCTGGTCAACACAAGGCTCTGGAAAATTAAAATAGCTCCTCATGACTAGCATGGATTTATAGCTCTTCATCAGTTCTTGTTTAGCTCATAAATATCCTTGAAATACTTTTAAGATGCATACCTTGCATAAATGGTGCAAATAAGAAAATATTGCAAATATTTAGAAAAATGTGAGCTTTTTCATTTCATTACTGTGTGTTGCTGAAGGACAGTGAGAACAGAGAGAATTTAGGTAGGAAGAGCTGAAGCACAGAGGCAATTTGAATTTTTTCAAATCTCTCTTGTGCGATTCAGAAACCCTTGTAATATCGATCCATTGTTTTGTACTACTTTAAGTGGTAGAAATGCCCCCTCTGAAAATTTCTGAAAGTAGTTGAGAAGTATCAAGATTTAGCTGTGGGATTATTGTTACCATTGATTATAATTTAAAGTGACTCATCTGCTTGCCTTTATGTTAAAGCATGGGATCTCTTCATTTTGTGTACCGATCCACTCCTCAGCTTTCAGCTGATGAAATGTGGACCCTTTGCCTTAGGAATAAAGAGGCAGCACGAAACACTGAGCATTAGCTGCCAAAATAGCTTCTGCAGTGTTGTTTTTCGGACTTGCTTTGTAGAAAATAGTTTCTTTTCACTGTAATTTTGCTGTTACAAAGAGGAAAGATAGTGGCAAATTGTGCCAGAGCAGGGCAGTCCATTAGAAATTTCTCTCTTTGATCAGAGGAAAAGCATAACTAATTGCACCTTGTCTTGTCACCCAGTGGATTGAGGCACTTCGGGTTGCAGTGGCCTCTGTCCTTTTGAGATGTGGTGTGGCCTGGTATTGATCGTCTCACTTCTAATTGAGCAAAACTCCTTTGTTAGCAACCTGTAAAATAGAAGTGATAATTGTTACCTAGCCAGGAGGAGTGTTGTGAAGTCTAATTAGTGAATGTTTTGGTGCTCATGGGGGCAAAAAAAAAAAAAAAAACCCACAACAAAAAACCCAAAAAACACCAAAAAAACCCCCGAAAAGAAGTACAAATGCTGCCTTGATTTTTCTCTTCTAAGACTGTATTAATTCTGCTGCTGTGGATTTGTTCTCAGGGCTTTCATGGACAAGATGGGCAATCTAAGCAGGCTTTGCAATCCTAAAATATTGTGGATCTCAACCAACATTAAGTACAAAGGCTTTTTCTCACAAATGTAAGGAAAATAACACCTCAGAGCCCTTCTCTGCCTTTCAATAGGATGTTCTAAAGGGAAACTATTTTAAATAGAGATGCAAAGCAAATCACAGCACTTCAATAACAGCCTCATAAAAAAAAAAAAACCCACAACAAATTTGCACTTCTGAGTTTTCTTGTAAGTTTGCAAGGTCTACTCAAGTATAGTGTGTCCAAGACAGACAATGTTTCCTACCTTTCTGACAAGCTTAGATTATTCTGCCTCTGTTCTGTCTTTGTTCTTTTTGGTTTGAGTTTTGTTGGCTTTTTTATAAGTTTCTGTCTTTGTCAGGACCTCAGCACTTCTAGGTAAATTAGACTTACCCACAGCAAGCCTTCCAGTAGACTGCATAGACTCTTCTTCCAAGTGGTTTTCTCCTTATAAATATGCTCATTAAAGCAGTATTATATAAAGTGTGGGCAAGCTTAACAAAAAAACCCCAAACTACAAGTTGTGTGCTGATAGTAAAACATCTCTGAGCTTGGTGTTCTTAGGGAAGTTGTCTGCTGGTCAGAAGTGCTGTAGCCCCATCTCTGCTCCGTTTCGTGCTGAGCTCTGTTAAAAATATCCTCCTTAAGGAGTGGTTTTTTTCCAGATTGTCATGGATTGGGAACAATAAAAACAAATATATATTGCAAATGAAATTATAGCCCTGATAATATGAATAGTTGAAATAGAAGAATCAGTGGAAATGCATTGCTGCCCAGTCTGAGATTCCAGTACAGAGCCAGGTAAAGGGCTGGCCAATGGTTTTGGCCTGATTTGGCAGATAAGTTTAGCAGACTATGAAGTGTGTGGTCCTTTCATGCAGCAGCATAACTGGGATTTCAGAATTACAGCTCTAGTTTCTGTTGGGGGCTGTTAACCCTAAGAAAAATTTAATGAGACAGGTGGCCTCTTTGCCTTCTCTCTGTCCATCCTCTTCCCTCACTCCAGTTTAAGAAATCCATGTGGGATTTGTTTCTATTGCTATAGCCTGATATCCAGCACATGATAGTGAGGGGGGCACTGTCTGAGAAAAGCCTGGCTAAACCAATGTCAGCCTGGTGTTCCATTTCCTGAAGTTCAGGTTTCAGCCAGCAGAGGTGAGATTGCAGCTCTGCACTGTTCTCACGCAGCACCCCTTTTCATCCTGAGTATATAAAATAATGGATGGGCTGATTTTACTTGCTGTTGGTCTAACAATCTAATAATGTAATGGCAGAAGACATTTCTTCCACATCTCTACATTTAGGAACAGTTTTGCTTTGGAATTTCATTCACTGCAGTCCACTATTTTGTCTGTCTGTGCATTTATGGTTAAGAGCATCTCCCCTGTACCTTCTCTTACTGAAATGAAAAACTTGCAAGGACATGTTGAAGTTTAGTGAGGTGATTGTGGTTTGAATTTAATTGTTAGACAGGCCATAATATGGTTATTATTTAATTATATAATTACTTTGCATTAACTTCAGAAACCATTAAGGAAAAAGAAGCATGTTTAAGTATTTGACCATAATTTTGACAGACTAATCCTTGCCTAGAGCAAGGACTTCTCTTAGCTGTTCTGTCATTCTAAGATTATGCAAGCTCCTCCTTATTTTTAATTTTTCCCTTGATTAATTCTACTTTGTTTATGAATTTGTTATTTGCAGCTGACTCCCCAGGATGCTAATTGCTACTGTAAACTACAGATACTGCTGAGCTAATGTATTCTGAAAATATCAGGGAAAGATGTACAATTAAAAAATGAACCACTGATTTGTAATTTTGAGTTCTTTCCAAAATATATCATAAAAATACCTTATTCTTTTTTTTTTTTTTTAATCTGAGAAGACATCAATCTCTTCTCTATTTATATCTATGAAAGATAAGAATGGATCTGGTAAAAGAAGAGGTTTTTTTCAGTATTTGGAATTGTATTTGATCTGTTTTATTCTATAGTTATTAAGAAGACAGGATGACCTCACATATTCCAGTAAAAATTTAGAGGTTATCTGGAGTATAATATTTAGGAATTGGGTCCTAGACAAAATCATAATCTAAGTGAAAGGAAGAGAAAAAATTGGTGACATAAAGCTTACATATTCTTTGCATTTTCATTTCATTGCTGACTTTTTCCTACTGAAGAAAAAGTGAGATGATCAGTGGAGCGCAGATCAGCTCCAAAAAAGACAAGTGAAGGTACCAGTCCTTTCACAGGGAAAGTTCTCCTGTTGGGTATGTGATGATCTGGACGAGGATCAGAAAAAGCTTTTGTTGCTATATTGATCTTGCAGAGCAAGCCTGACAGCCAGAGAAGTTCCCCATGCAGAGGTTGGCTTTTGATGGAGGTCTCTGGATGGACACCCAGGTGTTATGAAACTTTCAAATGGCCTGAGGCAAATCAGTTTAATCACTTGGACTTGTATTTTTTATCTTACCAAATGTGGGCATGTTTGTGTTTCTTCACTGTTGTAAGATCTCTTGGGGAGCTCTCCTTCCCTGCCAAATGTCAGAGAAATTTTCAGTCATACTGTTTTTCACTGTTTCTGATAGGTTTTAGGTGGCATCTCCTTTTCCTGCTTCAGGATGGATTTTGTCTCCCTTCTCCACCTTTCTCCAAAATACAACTTCTTTTCTATCCCACCCTCAAACAGAACCTTATCTTCACCCTCTGGGGAATACTGAGATTTGATTTCCTGCTTTCTTGTGGCTGGACAGTAGATTGCTGTGTGGTAGTGAGAAGTGCCTTTCTCCTTCCTCAGTTTTCAGTAAACACCTTAAATAGCATTAATTAGTCTCTGCCTTCAGGCTGCCTTTTCTTACTTGAAGAAACTACTGAAGAAACTACTGGTAATACTTTCTGTGTCAGATTATCTCAAATATTTAGATACACTTGTCTTCAGTACTTGACTCTTTTCTTTATGTGAACATTGGAGATCTCATTGCTCTCTACAGCTCCCTGACAGGAGGTTGTAGCCAGGTTGAGATCAGCCTCCTCTCCCAGGCAACCTGCGACAGGACAAGAGGAAATGGCCTCAAGCTGCAGCAGGGGAGATTCAGACTGGACATCAGGAAGAATTTGTTCACTGAAAGGGTTGTTAGGCATTGGAAGGTTCTGCCCAGGGAGGTGGTGGAGTCACCATCCCTGGAGGTGTTTAAGAAACATGTGGCACTCAGTGCTGTGGTTTAGTTGACGTGGTTGTCTTTGGTCAAAGGTTGGACTCGATGGTCTTGGAGGTCTTTTCCAACCTTAATGATGCTGTGATTCTATTGATTGAAGAAAAGAAAGGGTGGTCAGACCAAGTGCAGTGTCCTTCTCCCACCAAGGCCTCTGGCTCATCCCAGTCCTCCTCCTACCCCCACACTTTGAGTGTGTGCTGAGATCAACAGCAAGCAGTTGCAGTTAAAAGCGTGGTGTTACTTCTCAGCAGGGAACACATAAATTAGCTGTAAAATAGATGGTGATCCTTATAGGAGTTGCTTAGATGGCTGTGACTCTCCCTGGTGGGGTTTATAGAGTTTAATAATCAGGGCAGCAAAATATTTGCCTGCGGGAGCAGACAGCCCAGTTGTGGTAGCATCTGTCAACTGCAGGAATGTCATTTACAGCCCGGAAGAGCTGCGCTGGGACACCTCTTATCAGTGAATTGCTGAAGCAAAGGTGCTAATAGCTCATTATACTGCATACAGGTGGTTCAGGCTCTTGCTGTTGCAGCTGGAGAGCCTGCAGAAATGTGATGATTCACTAGGCAGGCACTGCTGGCCACTCCAGAGTCCTTGTGGGTTCTGCACGTATCTAAGCAAAATGCTGTTCGTGATGTTTGTCCAGGAGCTAGGGCTGTGCACTGTGTTTTCATGCTGCGTTTGGGCTGAGTCTTTGAATTTTCATTGGGAAATATTAGCATGCTGTAATATCCTGAGGATGAAGCAATTACCTTAATAGATGCTTCTGTCTTATTGTGTGGTCTAGAGCGTGCTACTTGCCATCCCTTTCACAGTGTTGCCTTCTGTAAAATGAAATATTTACCACCAGACTCCTGCAGAGTGTTCAAAATTGTGGAAAAGTATTATACTGCATATTAATGCAGCATAATAATGATAGTATTCTAGTATTCGAGATTAGAGGCTGACTGAGTTTGTGCGGAAGGAAAAAGAAGAGTTATTTCATTATCTTTATTTAATCTTGCAAATGGGAAGTCTGTGTGGCTTAACATTCATCTCCCTACCTATGGCTTTTTGTTTAGCTTGGGTCCAAATGGGTTGATTTCTAGGCCCTTGATTGCTGATAGTTCATTTGCCTGATAAGGGTTCTTATGGCCCTTCTCCTCTCTGGCACCATGCAGTATTTTGAACTTCAGTCCCAATAAAGAATTATGAAGTTTGCTGGTACTGAAATCAAAGCAAACGTTAAATCAGGATGTGCCCAGTAACTATTTAACTTGATTAGCATTCTGACTGCATTGGAAACCTGAAAAGTGCTTGACAGATGCAATATAAAGCTTTGCAGTGGCAGCAAAAGATATTACTTGTTTAATGTCAGCACTAAATAATGTAATGCTGTTGTCAAATGTCAATTTTCATTGCTGTTTTCAGTGCAGCTTGATTTCTGGAAAATTAACCCATATAATTTTCAAAAATTGTTTCAGCTTTTCCTTGAAAAAAGTAATCTTTATATGGAGTATTCTGAAGAAGAAAGGCTCCTTAATTCCAGACACCAAGTTTTGAAATTCTTAGATTTTGTTTATTAAGGTCAACAGGGAGGGAATAAATCTCAGGCTTTCAGATTTTAGGTTATAGTTTTGAAAATCTTGTGATCTGAGACTGTTTCATAGGAAAGAACTTCAGCTCTCGCTTTGCATCATTAATAAAGTATCAGGTTTCTCATATAAATAATATCCTGTCTTAGTTAGAAATTATTTAACCAAATATTTAAATCAGAGCAAATGTAGGGAAAAATAACATCCTGATTTGATCAGAAAGCAGTTAGGAGTCGCTGCAAGTCTGAGAAGTGAGGGAAGTATTGGAAAGTATAAATGGACTCCTTAGGAACATCAGCTCCTTGAGAGTGGCTGTACAAAAAGAGATTCATAGAACGGTTTGGATTGGAAGGAACCATAAAGACCATCCAGTTCCAACCCCCTCCCATGGGCAGGGACACCTTCCACTATCCCAGGTTGATCCAAGCCCCATCTAAACTGACCTGGAACACTTCCAGGGATGGGGCAGCCACAGCTTCTCTGGGCAACCTGTGCCAGGGTCTCAGCACCCTCACAGTAAATAATTTCTTCTCAATACTTTGCCTTCTGTTCTCACTACCAAAAGCCTCTGCCTTTGTATGGACACATCAAGTACCTACAATTGATTTTGTTTGAAATTAAACCCTAACACTGTCTCCTGGGGTGGCAGCTTTCCTTAAATATGTTTGTGTCAGTTGTTTGTGTACATACATTACAAATATTTCTTCAGCGTATTTTATGCTGACATAATTTAATGGTTTTCTTTCAAAGTACAAGTGAGTATTAGCCTACTAAATTGCATTACTGCTTGGGAATTCCCTTTGGTAGTTTTTCTTAGTCATTAAAAATACCACAGTAGTCTAAAGCTGCATTTTGCTTGAAAACAGCCTTTATTCTCCAAAGTGGGGCACAGGATCCTCAGCTGTGATGTGACCACATTAGGTTCTGCAGATGGAAGGAAAATTTCATTTTCTTTTATTCAAGACACTTTCAAGGTGAGGCCATGATTTGTGTGGCTATAAATCTCAGCAGTGAGGTTCTTGGTCAGCTTTTTTTGATGCATCATCAAAACACGTTGGTGATGAGACACCCAAAGCCAGTTTGCTGCTCTGTGATTTCTGAAAATGACACTGAAAGAGGGTTAGGCCAGGAAAGGTAAGACTGAATGGCAAAGTCAAATCCCTAAGGAGTCCGGAAATGGAGAAATTAAGGCTTCTTCTATGACTTTGAATTTTGATGGACATCAAAGCTTTTCATAGGCCCCAGTTAATGGCCTGGCTCAAAATACCATGGCTTCATGTTAATTCTTATTATTTTACATGTGAACATGTTTTGGTTGAGGTCTCCTTACTTTTCTTTCATTATCTTAGATGTGGAATCTATGGGGAAAACAACATTTATGTGAAGCTGACAGCACTCCCGGGCTTCCTTTCCTGAGACTGATTGTGTGTGTGTGGGGAAGCACCTGAGGGAGGTTTGGAGATGCTTGACAGCCATCCTGCTTTACTCCCACTCCTGCCATTGCTGAGACCTTGTGACCAGTGTCCTTTTCCCTTCCGGAATGGACATGCTACAGATGTGGTCCCTAAGGGAGCCTTGGATGATAAAGCTTTTTGCAGCTTTTTGCTTCCCTGTGTATACATGAACAATTGTTCTATCTATTTGTTCTGTGAAAGCACTTTGTGCCTCTGTTATTTGTTCTTATCTCTTCCAAAGTTTTCTTGACATACTCCCTTCTGCCTTAGCTTCTGGAAAAGAGAGGAGGAAAGCAAGCAGACTCAGGATTCCTGCTGACTTGCATGGCAACAGCGATCTCCTTCCAGTTCAGTATTTTTCAATTTTGTGGCTGTGTGAATCAATTTATCTGCAGCATGCTGTAAACTTATTATTAAGAAAGTGAAAATGAGTGCTAGATAATCACTCAGAACAACTTGGAGCAGCCTTGGTAGTCACCGAAATGAAATTATGGAAGACGTTTTCTCTTGATACAGTGCCTTGAGATGAACTAATGGGCCAATTGACCACACCATGAAGTTGCTTGCAATCAGTGCTGGGATATTCTTCTCCAATTCTGAATGAAGACGTCTGTGAATTTAAGAGAATTTCAGGAGAATATGTTGATTTACATCTCTGATCAGCTTAGGGGTCAATGTTAGGCTACACATTTGAAGCAAAAAGTGCAAACCCACGAACCACTGCGGCCAAAAGGAGATCCAAGGATCTCAACAACCTTTTCAATTTTAAAACCCCTAGAGGAAAATAGGTCCTTACTTTATACCTTAAATAATTATGGTCTCCATCTATGTCTACAAGGAAGATAAACATAACAAAGGATGCAACATAGGCACTACAAAGACATGAACAACAGCTGAAGGAAAACTATTAATTTTGGAGATTCGTGTGGGAAAATGTTTTAGAGCTGCTGTTACCAGGACATTACCATTCTTGGTTCAAAGATATGTATTTTTAGGGGGTGCCAGAACATTTCCCACTTATCCCAAGATAGTACATTAAAATTAATTTTGTAACTGTCATTATCTCTGGAAAAAAATTAATTGAAATGCTGTGGTTTAGGAACGAAAACTTGGTGGCTGTCTACAAAATCTCTTGTAGGGATGCTGACTATTCACATTCAGGTGATTCAGACCTTTTGTTAGTAAGTAGGAGAACCTGGAAGGCAAATTAATGAGAATGACACAGCAGAGGAAAATCAGCTTTTTGCAGCATATAGAAAGCAACAAGAAAAAAAAGTCAGTGTTTTCTACAACGTGAAGTTATGGAGTGTGTGGATTCTGTGCTTCCTTTAAAATATAATGGTAATTGTAATAAAGAGTCTCTGACCAACCTGGTCTAGCGGAAGGTGTCCCTGTCCAGGGAAGAATGGTTGGAACAGGATGATCTGTGAGGTCCCTTCCAATCCAAACCATTCTGTCGTCTGTAATGTTAATGGTACAGAGAAGTTGTTCATCGTGTTGGTAGTTCACCAGAAATTGACAGAAAAACTCTGAAGAGGTATCAATGACGATAACTGTAATATCTTCAAAGATTGGGTAATGAGAAATAAGAGCAACTTGAAGTAAAACTGGAGACAGCAAAACCTTGTAATTACTTCTCAGCTAGGAGTATATTAGTTTTGCTTTAAAAGGGTCTTATTACCAGAAGGAAAATGCATATTATCCTCTTTTCCCCTATTTTTTATGTAGCTAAAGAAGAATGTTTTACATTTAAATTCTAGAAATTTGGAACTGTTCCGTATCCTGACACTCCAGGAGCTTGTTCAGCCAGTGCCATCGATGCATCATCCTAAACGGGGATACAGAGGTGCCCTCTGACTTTATCAGTGGCTTGCACCAATGTCTTCAAGAGAACACCCCACTGAGACTGGTGCAGACATCCTGTGTTTGAATCAGCATCTTTTCTGGTCAATTAAAAATGCTGTACTGTAAACGCAGTGTAAAATGTTATGTGTCTCTGCTAGAAGTACTGGGAGCATGTGGGATATTGGACAGAGCTTATGCTGTGATAATCAGTTAAAAAATCCGTGAACCCTTCAGTTTGAAGCCAGTTTATCAGTTTGGTTAAGGCTTCTTTACTAGCTTAAAGCCTATGTGTTTTTCCCTGTTTTGTTCATGTTTGATGCTACAGAGAGCTTTAGAAAACAGCTCTGCTAACCAAAACCAAAGCATAACATTAGAAAGAGTAAAACAGCTCTTAAGATTAGCGAGGCTATCAGACAAATAAGCTGGCAGGGAATGTTTGCTGATGTATAGGAAATAACCAAAAAGAACTCCAAAATGCTGCTAAGATAAATCCAATTTTTGGGGTTTTTTTACTAGGAGAGGTTGAAAGTACAATAGGCACATGATTAAAAAGTGATGGACATGAAGCTCTCTAATACCTTCATGGCTGGGATGTAGCATATGAGATTAAATTTCGGTGGTGAAGGGCAGATTAAAAAAATGTTCAACTGTCTCTCCATGTTGATATCTGGTTGCAGAGGCTATTCTTCAGCACTTGATAAAAAGCAGGTTGGTTATAATATAGTGATGGTTTGGAAAACTTAATTTTTTTCTGTTTCCTCTGGGTGAGTCACAGTAGTTGAGACTACAGTTGGTTTGCTTTAAGTATTAAATACTTAGAAATAATTAATACTTGGTAATGCTTGTAGCTTGCATTACACTGAGCTCAGTAAATTGATTTATAGTTTAGAGAATTTTGGTACAAAGTTGTATGAAATCAAAAGTTCTTTTTACCTCCCAGTAGGGTCTTGTTTCTGCTGTGTTAACTATGCCAGACTAGTTTGGAAGTTCAGTTCCTGGACTCCTTTCAGCTAATTTTTCTTTTGACAGTTTCAGGATTTTATGTGCATCTTTAGGAATTAATGAACATGCTTTGGCTGTATTCGAGATGTTGTTTAGGACAGTGAATGAAAATGTGCTGAAACTGAAGTGCCCTTAAATTTTTTATTATTCCATAGTGGTTTAAATAAACCTGTGTATTTAGCTTGTACTTTAACATTGTTTTGAATACAAGTCCTTTCCTGAATTTTTAATTTTGATTTGACTTTTTACAGTGTGGTTATGTCTGAGCACCCCCTGTTTGGTTTTTTTTGGCTGACAGAACTCTCCTAAATTAGGGAGGAACTTTTATCTCTGCTATGCAGCTGAGAAGCAAGGGGAGAGAATTCGTGGCATGCCTCAAGGTGTGCAAGAGCACTGTGGCAGAGCAGGGAAAGAAGCTTGGGTCCCCCAAGTCCTTGACTACAGCAATGTGACTAAATCTTGCAGCTGTGAAATGCCTTCTTGATTTGTTTCTTTTCGTGCAGCCTTTCAGTCCCACTTGGACCGAGGAGTGAGAACTCATTTTAGGGATGAACATTTCCTCTGACTCTGATTAGGACCAGAGAGAAAGTGTGCAGCGAGTATGAACAATTGCAGCCAGCACTTGCAACTACTTCTTGTCTCAATGCTGGAAAAAAAACGAGCCAGGGCTGACTAGTATTGCCTGTTATTAAGCTTTATAATCCCCATTGAACTCAATGTTTGAGTTCCCTGGGCTAGCATTTGTTATCCCAACTCTGGGCTAAACCATCCTTCTTCTCCAATTATAGGCCTTGGCATCAGTGTTTTTTATAAATCTTCTTCTTCAAAAGTTTTTTTCCCCATGGATAAGATTGGGATATTGAATGACTACCTTTCTGTAAGCTAATCTAATAACGCAATGATTTTCAGACTCTTAGGTACAAAACGAGAGAAAAGCCTCTTTAGACTTCCTGCTTAATAAGATTTACAGTGTTTTTTATTATCCACAAACTTAGTTTCATTCCTAGCTTGGAGTATGCTCACTTCACAGTCAGGCTTCTTAAATTAATGCCTGGTTCTTTTTTCTGGCAGTTTTTCATCTCTTTTAATTGGCCACTCTTGTCACATTTTGCTCCTCCACTCCAGCGCCAGCCAGCCAGTGCTGCCAGAGCTCATCCGTTAACCTCCACTGATCCCCACCTTTCTCTCCTTCAGCCCTTCCCATTCCATCCCACCAGCTCTGCTCTCTGCTGCACTACAAAACTTCCAGAGTTCATCCTACTCTTCTTCGTGTGCACAGATACCTGAGAAAGAAATGGCTTATTTCATTCAGTTTACCTTGTTCAGGTGAAAACACCTTAAAAAAGGTGAGCAAGGTCCAGCGGTGTCTTCTTTCAAATAAAGCTCTGATCCTTTTAGATGATGCAACTTTTAGGATGTCAAATGTTGAAATTACAGCTTTAAGAGCAACATTAAATTCTGTAATATTCATCCTCTGTGCCCTGTGAGATTTATGTACAGAAAAAATGTCACATATGTAAACTTAATTTTCAATTATATAATTAAAATGGCATAACTTGCTGACACACATTTTTACTATGTAACTTCTCATATGTAAAATCATATTTTTTAAAACCAGATCCTAATTATATCAATAATGGCCAACACACACCTACTCCACTTTTCTTCATGTAGGTGGTTGTTTGTGCTTTCTAGCAGAAAGACTGTGGTCTGTTTACTTCTACTTTTCGTATTTCCTCCTTTTTTAGAATAATGCTGTAGACTTTAGTCCTGTTTATCTTACCTTACACTGTCTTAACTGCATTGAGTTCAAGAGAGTTAACCATAATCTTCATCTACGTAGGAGGTAGATTGTGCACATTTAGCTAATTCTCTAGGTGTCTGGGCTCAAAATGTTGTGTAATGGATCTTAGTCACTGCTGTGTTTTCATGCGAACTGTTAAAACAACACTTTATTTGCAGAATTTCTCAAAGCAATGGAAAATAAAGACATTCAAGAGCATGCTTTTGGCTAGAGAGATGCAAATCTAAGATGTGCTGATTTCACAGTGAGTGGTCCTGGAAGAAAGGAAGGAACTTTAGTGGGATCAAGAACACTCCAAAATTCCAATGGTCAACAAACATTTCTAGATGTGATTCCTTGCTAAGTATTTTCTTAATATTTTTATGCAGCCTTTCCTAGTTTTATTCTCTGTGTGAAGCTGAGGTGGGTTAAGCACGATCCCTGCAAGTGCAGCTGGGAAGCACCGGAGTGTCAGTAATAGGAAAGATAAACCAGAGCACTCTGTCACTCTCTGGTTTTAATACCAGAAACGTAAAACAAAGCTGTAAGTAGTGCAAAATGTTTAGACAGGAGGATGTAAACATAAACTGGTGATGAGACAGCTGGGGGCTGATGGGTTAGGTTCAGAGGGAAGATGCTGTACTGGGTGTTCCCGTGCAGGGAATTGGAAAAATCCTCACGTGGACAGGCACTAGTCCTCATAGGGGACCTTAACCATCCCAAAAACTTCTAGAAGGACATCAGAGCAGGACAAGAGCAATTTAGGAGGCTTCTGGAGTACATTGGTGCCAGCTTCCAGGCACAGGTGATTGAGGAGCTGGTGGGTGGGCATGATCTGCCTGGACCTGACCCTCTAAACAGAGAAGAACTGGTCAGGGGTGTGAAAGTCAAGGGAAGCCTTGGCTGCAGTGACCATGGGATGGTGGAGTTCAGGATCCCGTGGAGATGAGAAAAATAGTAGTTTCACTGCCCTGGATTTCAGGAGATCAGTTTTTGGCACGGTTTCCTATAACATCCACACAGACAAACTGGGCTACAGAACTGGGCAGTGAGGTAGATGTAGGGTTGTAGTGTGGATGTGGGATGTAGGGTCTGACAGTCTCCAGTTCACACAACAAAGCTTCAAAAGGCCTAATGGCCCTTTCTTTCCCATGTGTGTTCTTGGGTACTGCTCACTGTCCAAGAAGAAATTTGGAGAAAGTTTTCCATGTTAACTAATTCATCCCTACCCACTGCTGAGATGCTCCCAGAAATCTTCAAAGTTGCATGGGCAACTATAACTTCACACAATATGATTCTATTTGGAGAAAGAAAATGAAGGAAACAGCTGTTAGTGAAATCTCTTGGTCCACAGACCAGCCTGCACTGAGACCCACTGGGTGTAGTTATTTAAATGTCATAAACCAATATAGGAAGCACGACACAGAAATGGAATAAGAGGCTGCACCTTAAGTTCCACTTAGCAATGCCTTCAAACCCATACTCTACTCACAGGAGCTGCAGGCTGGTTTTGGCTTCTGCCTCCTGCATGATATAAAGGTTAAGATGCTGCTTGTGACTTCTGAGGGATGACATCTTTGTGTTGTAGCACCAGTTCAGACATTCCCATCCCTGCTTCCACATCACCTCTGTCTTCAGACTGCTCTGCCTGGTTTCCTTTAGCTCCCATTTGTTTTCTGATGCTGCCTTCTTTCTTAGTTGGTAATGAATATTTTTATGCTTTTCTATTTGTTGTGGGGACGTCTGGATGAGGCCCTTGCCATTCCATTCTTACACTGCCATACGAGCAAATCATCCATCATTCCCTGTTTCCAGGTTTTGTCTCTGCTCCACAGGCATTGTTGAATTGAGATAGCTTTCTGGGGAAACCAGGCTGCCAAATGAGTAAATATGTGAGAGGGTGAGCAGTCAGTCAGTTTTATGAAAAGCTCTGAGTCCAAGAAGATGAAAAAACTCCCAGTTCTTGCAGAACTCTGACTGGATCTCTCCTTCCTTTTGCATTCAAAACAAGCTAATATGGACTTGATGTCTCGTAATAAAGCATTATATTTAAGAAGATCTTTGGAAATAATCTCCTTTTCTTTAGAGAACTCTTTGTTATTGGCTATTTTGACCCAATAAAATGGGATCCCTGTCAGACACTCCCTGCTTTTCCAAAACCAAATCAGATATAATCCATTTTACATCTGTGACACCTAGAAAAGACATAATTTGTATTTGTGTTTTAGGCTTATTGCTTTGTTTGTCTTCTCTGTCTTCATGGACATCTTTAGGAGTGTGTGTTACCCCAGACTCCTGCCCTCCCCCCCTGCTCATCTCCAGAAGGTGACTAAGGAGCAGGAACATATTCTAAACCATGAGGGAATGAATCTCTGTCTCAGGGTAGGGGCTCGTTCCCCATATTCCCTGATTTAACAAGCTATCCTGCTCTTGTCATTCCCTGCTTGGGTCCCTTCAGTAATTGCTTGAGCTGCAGTTATTTGCATTCACCCTTCATATCCTTCACTCCTGATCCTCCCACCCAGACATTCCAGCTTTGCCCTTCACAGCTACTGAGTGAACTTTTTGTCAGACTCTTTCCCCAGTTTTGACAAGAGACTTTCTTACATCCCATTCTAAGCCCCAGCTTATTGCTGTCGTTCCCTTCTTTCCCACTAACCACTGCAAATGGATCTCCTTGACTCCATGGGATTTATAAACATATTCAATGAGAAGGTGCCATTCAGTCTGATCTCTTCTTTATTCTGGGAGCTTATCTGGTCCTCCTTGCTAATACATTGTGCTCAGCAGCTTGGGTTTGGTTGTAGAAAGACCCTGGTCTTCATATGAAAAAGTAAGGATAGGATTAATCCTCCTGTTCCCTGCCTAATTTCAGCTTCTCCTGCTCCAGATTCCAGCCCTTACTTTCAGTAACAGGTTTCTCCACTAGAGAGTCCTTTATTGCTCTTAATTTTCTCTCCGTACAGATATTTACACACTAATGAAGTAATTTTTTCAATCTTTCTGATAAGCTAAACAGATTAGGCTTTTAAAGTCTGTTACTGAAAAATATTTTCTCCAACCTTCAGTTATTTCCCCCCCCTCTTTTCTGCCTCCCTACTGTCCTGCATTCTATTCTGACATCAGAACAGCGTTGTGGTTATAGGTTTAACATTACCAGTGGCAAGTACAAAATTAAATTATTTCTTTCTGCTTGTTGCCTGTTTATGCATTTTTAGAATTTTTTTAATGCAATGTGGTATTAGGCGGAAGAGTTACTTATTTGATAAAATGGTTTGGATTGGATAGGACCTTAAGGATCATCTCATTCCACCCCTCTGCCGTGGGCAGGGACACTTCCACTAGACCAGGTTGCTCCAAGCCCTGTCCAACCTGGCCTTGAACACTTGCAGGGATGGGGCAATGTACACCACCCTTTAATGTAAAGGATTACTATACCTAGTACGTATAAGAAACTCTATAAATTCTTCTCTTTTAGGGAGGCAGATTAAGAAGGCTGCCATGTAACTCCATGACTTTTGGTGAATTTAACCCCCTGATCTGCTGTTGCTGTAATATTTTATTTTCCATACTTAAAATGCCTTCTTATCCATATAAAATATCAAGGGTTCACTTTAACGTAGAAAGATCAGCTCTGCAAATACTGGCTCATGTGGAGAGGATCAGTTCTGAACTTCTTGTTAGAAAAGATTAAAAGCAAATCTTGTCCCTTCTTGGCTGTGTCACACACTGGCACAAAGTCACCTCCTGAATGAGAAGCCTGTTCCATTGTCTTGGTCTCCTAAGGCAACAGTATGGCATAAAAGGGTTTCAGTGGTGCAGTGCTTTTTAACATGATGCTGGTGATAATTTGAAAGAAACTAACCTGCAAATTTCATAGCCCTAAAAACAATCTTAGAGTCAAAATCAAGTTATTTCAGTTCTTTATTGTACTACTAATGCAAAAAAAAAAAAAATCTAATTGAAATGGTAACACAGGAAATAATGGGCAATGGCTTGGCACTGGTCTGTTAAAAGTGTTGACAACGTAGTGCTGAATGCTCTTTCTCAAGGAATTACATAAGGAAATCGGAGAAAAGCAGTTTCTTGCAGTCTTGAAGAGGGGACATCCTAACTTGGGTCACTCAGTGCGTCCTTGGACACCTCCAGGGTTTGTGTTATCCAGAAGATGCACTTCAACAGCCTTTTGACTCCAGTGCGTGCGAGTAGAATGGGGACATTTCCATACAATAATGCAGGTTCTGTGCTGTGTTTGCCTCTTATCATCCTGATACAAATGGGACTAGGTTCCTTTAATGAGAGCCTGTGCAAAACCTGGAATAATCTTATGTGGAAACTTGGAACAATCCCTGCAATACATTGAAAAACATTTTTAGAGCCTGACCACAGCTCTCTGCCAGAGTGAAGAGAGAAGATGAGTCTTTCACACACTTGTGACTGATATTTGGGGAAGGCAAAGGTTCACCAGTTATAGCAAGGATGGCAGAATGGAAGCTTGACTTGTGGAGTTGTTGTGTGTGAAACCACAAAGTTCAGTATTTCAATGGCCCCTCTCAGATCTGCACAACTTTGTAAAGCATAATTTAACCATGAGCTGCAGCAGCAGTGTCTTATGAACCTGCCCTGCCTTTTGTATTTGTTTTTTTGATTAATGTGACTTCTCATAAGAAAGTAGTAATTTTTGATAATCCAGATGGATGGTGTGTCTCAATATCATTACTGTCCCAAGCAGTGACTTTGGGATTTTGAGAAGGGGATTTTCCTTCTTGGCACCTCAAAATAGCACTTAACTTTTCTTGTATTAAATTGAATTGTTGGAATAACCAATTAGTCTGTTGATGCAGAATCATAAGCCATTTTGGGAGTGAGAATAGACTTGGGTGTTACTTCACAGAAAAAGAATAGATACTGTGAGAAATTCATGGTTAACTATGAACTATTTCCTACTTAGGACCTCACTGGGACTGATTTAAACTTTCCTAGGTGCAGCTAAATGCATATCAGAGTAGAAACAGAGACTCCGAGTTGCTCTCTCACTTTCCTCTTAGTTTCCTAACTTCTATTTTACCAGGAGGAAAGGAAAAGTAGACTACTTGCTGTATAAATTCTCTGTCAAAATTTCTATGAATTAGGGCTAAAAGTGAATAATGAATCTTTCTCCAGCTTTCCCCTCTCCTGTCTCATACATATACATTTCACTCAGAAATAGCATATTCTTTATGCAAAGGTTCCTCTCTTTTCAAATAAAACCAATACATTTTTTTAACATATCATCCGCTGTGGATAACTTGATTACCTCATGCTCCTAAATTCAGCTGTTAATTATTTATTTGGAAGTGTTGGGTGGGCTGCCACAATTAGCCTTGACATATTAAATAAATAGTTTTTTACGGTAATTGGGGGTTGATGCCATGCTACTTAGAATAGGCTCCAGTATTTGGTTCCTGTCTTGGAGCTAACTGCGGTTTTTAATTTCGTGAAACACTTTAGGAGACCGTAAGAAAAAATAATCACATTACAAGTGAGAAGTATTGAGTAAATTTCTCTTACAAAAAACGCACCAGTTATAAATTTAGTCCTTAATTGATGGCATTACGAAGGGCTGAGATGGGAAACAAACAGTGGGAAACGCAATAATCTGTAACGCCAGGAGCCTGCATGGTCTGCTTGCCAGGCTGTGCACGGGCTCTTGAAGAGGTAGAAGCTTCCAGTGGCAAGACAAAATAACCTTCCAATACTCTGTGCCCGAGGTGTAAAGGTGTCCAGCTGAGGAAACACGAAATAGGCAACGCCCTTTCAGTTCTAATTCACGTTTATAGTCTCAGCCAAAAGGTTTTCCTGTGCTGCTGCTCCCAAAGCAGCAGGGAAGGGCATTGTTTCTCCAGGTCTTCTTCCTGCCAGGCTGCACTCTTTCCATGGACAAGGTGGCCTCTCTGTCTTATCCTGTCTGTTGTTTGCATTCAGCTCTAGGCAGGCAGCTGGGGCTTCTCACATCCCAGCCTGCTGGATGGAGAAAAAGCCCCAGATGTGGCTGCTCTGGGCTGTGCAGGGAAAAAGATTTCGCTCTGCAATATCTTCTGTCTGACTGGAAGATGTCCAAGCTGAAGGAGTCCTTCTCACCTCACTCTGGGTGTCCTGTCAGAACAAGGGAGCAGCAGGATTTGGGTTTGTGCAGCAAATCTACCCGTCCAAGAGCTCATTTGAAATTCCTTATGCTGATCCTCTCCTTCCATTGCCATGCAGGGAGTCTCTACCCTGAAGGATGCACAAGGAGCATAAAAAGGGCACTTTGAGAGCTTTACTGTATCAGGCTGTTGTGCCTCCAGTAGAGTAAGACAATATTGAAATATTTTTGTTGACATGTTTCTCAGGGAGCTTCAGCTCTCCTGTTTTTCCCATTTTCCCTGGGTTCCATCAACTTCAGAAGCTGCTTCCTTTAAGTTTAGGTTTGAATCTGCAACATGATAATTGCCCTTCGTGGTGCGCCCTTTCCGTTGCGTGTTTGGGTCCAACTTTCAGACATATGGTCCTGAATTACTCACCATTTTTAAGAACAGTTTTGTCTTTGGAAGTTCTCCAAACTCTCCATCTCCAAGGAGCTTCTGGTTGTTCTGTGTGGACATTACTTGGGCAATTGGCCTCAAGCTGCTGAAAAATACTGAGATCTAGTTAAAAGTCCCAGAACAGTCCATTTTATACTGAAAGTCCATAAGTTCTAGAGAGTTGATGATATTTCTGCTCTTTTCTGCTTCTGGGAAGATGCCTTTCAAAGGCAGCCTTGAGGGAAATGGTGCTGTCTGCTCCCCAGTGCTGGAGGTTTGATGGGTGCACATTTCCAAATGTTGGACTTTGTGCAAGGAGATCTGTGTCTCAGCACGCTCAGAGATCTGCTCATTACCATCCCTCAGTAGCTGACATTAAAGAAGCATTTTTAGCCCTGTCTTCCTCTCCTTACTAATCAGAATTCTGTTTCATTTTGCAAAATATGTAGTAATTTCTCTGTACAGCTAAAGCATCTGACCTTGCTGTCTTTAAATCCAGTATAACTGTATTCTGAGAGGCTGAGAGACAGACTTTTTTCCTGATACCTCTACAATTCATCTGCACTGCTGGCTGTTAAACTTCTTCATCAGGGCCTTCTTCAAGAAACAGTAGCCACAAGCATATTTTATAAAGAGCAGCTAGATTTCGAGGTGGTGTTTTGTGGATGGGTGAGGAGAACTGCATGATAGGATATCTAATGTAATATAAAATAGAGGAACTATATTAATTCTTATTGGAGGACAAATTAACTTCTTGAATTTCCAGAAGGCTTACAGTTTTCTTTTTTTTTTCATTGTCCTGAAGAGGTAGGAAGTTTTGGAGGAGAAGATATGGAAATATGAGGGATGGAGGGAACTGTGATAGACTTTGCTGCTTCTTCTACCCTTTTGCAGGGATAGTGTCTGACCTGGAAGGATTCCTGTTCCTGTAAGTCCCTGCTGCAGCAGTGATTTGTGACAGCATTTCTGTTGCTTAGTCAGTGGAGGGAACAAGAAGAATCCACTTATTTTTTCTCTTTAGAATTTCCCAGTCAATTATCATGACTTCTTACATTGAGTTGTTTCTCATTCTCTTCTCCCTTCACATACTAAACTGCCCTTTTCAAGGGGATGAACTTCTTTTGAGAGAAACTTGTGAACTGACTGACAGACTGTTGTTGTCTAACACTGAAGGAGATAAGGCTTTTTTGCCTTTATCTTTCCTTTAGGCATCTGTGTAAATTCAGACAGTGGTGTTTGATGTCATGATTGGTTGAATTTTAATAGAAGTTTGAATTGAATTTTAATAAGACTTCTATAGTGGCAAATAAAGACAATTACATAGTTCAGGAAGCTAAATTCATCTCTCCATTCACCATGAGGACGAACTAACTTCTGCCCAGTGCTCTGGGAATTTGTTCCCTTCCTAAACAAATCAGTTATGTACTTACTTGTTTCTCTCTTTGAATACTCCCCTCCCTCTATCTGAACTTTGTGAAAACACATGGAAAAGTATCTACCTAACAAACTTTACTTGTGTGTAGTCCTGTGCTAGCAGCAATTATGGGCTATAGTGCAATAATAATATAGTGCGAGTCTTATAGAACATGTTTTGGTGGAGTTTTTTTGGTGTTGCTGTTATTGTAGAGGTCCCAGACTTATTGCAGTAGACATGGCATGCAGAGAAGATACAGTGAATTTGTCATCTAAACACCAAAAAAGAGACTGCAGCTGTTGACAGTAAAGAGAACAGGGAGATGACAAAGATGAGCATAATCTGCTTTTTCTTCTGAGTACACACGGCCTGGCACAGGCACTTGGGTGAGACATCCATGAAACTGCTGCTGTGAACAGGGACAGCTGTCACAGGAAAGGTTTGCAAGACTGTTTAGTTTGAATGCAAGGAGGAATGGGAATATGAATGAATTCCACGAGAAGATGATATAATGTGTCTCCAGTGCCTCACATGTATTATCCTTCCATTTTCTGTAAACACTTGAGAATGGATTTTCCAATGAGGAAATGAAAACCCTGCTGTGACATCTCGTGCCCCTGATGAACTCCTGTCTCTCTGTGTGATGATCTGGTGCTGTCACTGAGGGGATAAGTTTGGATTGTGTGGACTTTATGGCATAAACACTGGCTTCTTGATGTTGGTTTGCTTTTGCCAGAATGTGACTGTATTGGTTGGCTTCAAGAGCATGTCTGAGAGGAAAGTAATCAAAAACTGATAGCAGCAAAAATTAATGAAGTCAGAAGAAAATGCTGTGCCTGTGACTACCCGAAGGGAAAGACACAAATTGAAATGCAGCATGTTAATGAGGACTGCAGCAATCTTCCGTATTCATTTCTGAGCTGGGCTCTGCAAACTTTTGTGCATTCTGGACATAACTCCATTAATTTAGATGAGGTTTTGGGTATCCCCAGGTAGAAAGATTATAAAATTAGTTGGGTTCTTGTTCGTTTGTTTGTTTGTTTTTAATAGTGGTACCATTTTGGGTTAAGGAAGGGAAAATTTTTACTGCAAATAATGGGAGCTTATTTTGCAGGTACAGCTAGATCCTCCAGTGTGTTGCATTTCCCTTGATGAACCAAATGTTAATCTGTAAGTCACAAATGATAAAATCAAGTGAGAACTTTTTGTTCTTCAGGCCTGCCCTAATATTAGGTCTCCTGTTTCTGATAGAGGATTGGTCCTCTGATGAGGGGAGAGGTCATTAATATGTTGGTGAGAACTTTCTAAAAACTCTGGTTTCACTTTTCCGGCCTCATGGCCTGGTGAGGTGCATCTGTGTGGCAATCAGTGTTTGATGGGGAGGATTGCCAAAGTAAAACTGACACTTAACAATTGGGTAGGGTTTATTTGTGCTTCCACCATCTGTACAATGAACAGAAATGACATGCAACTGCACCCAAAAAATCACTTCGATTACTCAATAGCGTAGCCAGTTTTTTTTCAGGATGGCATTGCACATACTGAAATACATCTTCTGTGATGAAAGCCTGCTTTGCTGTAGGAACACATTGTTTTTCGGAGACTCAGTCTCATGGATCACTTTTATGGCTTTCCATTTCTGTCCTCCTTCCGTAGCCTAAACAATGAGTCGTTCTGTCCACAGGCAGTTTGTGCTGCTTCCTCAGGGCCCCCATTCTGGGGATTGCTTTTTACAGGGGTTTATGCTGTACTAAAAAGGAAGATGAAATAAACTGTCCAGATGGGACTTTAAAGGTGTGGACTGTGGAGATGTTCCATCTACACAAGCCGTGAGTGGTTTCTGATAGTCCTGCAGCATTGTAAGGGAATAGCACTTTTTTGTGCTTCCTTTGATAGAATCACAGAATGGTTTGGGTTGGAAGGGGCCTTAAAGTTCATCTCATTCTAATCCCCTGCCAGGGGCAGGGACACCTTCTGCTAGACCAGGTTGTCCAAAGCCTCATCCAACCTGGCCCTTGAACATCTGCTGAGGTGCTGCTGGAGGGGTGTTGTGTGAAATAGTTTTTATGATACTTCACACAGAACTGCACGGAAACATCTCAACATTTTCATACTGGGCCCTGAAGATGTTTGAAAGTGATTTTAATTTGGTTATTTAAAGGTCCAGGTCATGGTATTGTCATTACAAAACCTCCAAATGCCCAACTCTGCTCTGACAATCTCTGTGCCCATCTAAGCTTTAAATGGAGCCTTCAAATGTCACCTTCTAAAATGTTTTCTGACTTTAATTTAAAATCTCAGGATTTTCATGAGGTTGTGTTCTCTATTTCTCAGTTATCAGGTTGCAAACAGTGAGGGAGCCATGTGCACTCCAAGAGGACCCTGGTTTAGGTTTTGGGGGACCAGGACTCTGCAGTAGAGTACCTGTGTCCATCAGCCAGGACATAATTCAAGATATAAATCCAAGCTTTAGGCCTATAGGTAAGATAATTCACTTTTTGGGTGCAGGATGACCTTCCCATCAAAATGTAATACAGCAGCAAAATCTAGTAAAAGAGCACGTCTACCCCAGGGAGCAAACCTGAGCCTCATGTTTTGCTAGAAACCTAAATTCTCTAATTCTTCAAAAGCCATGTAATTTATATTAGATAATTTCTTAGTCCAAGCAAATGTCTCTTTGTACCAGTAGTATGTTCTCCTGAGTGCTAAAAGTTTTGCTTTTACTTGCCAGCACATCAGTACAAGGATAATAGCAAAAAATGTCGATTTAATTAATTGTGTGTCAGAGCATACATTGAGAACCCTAAAATAAATCTGTAGCCTAATTTCAGGCTATTGAAAGTTGTAATTTACACTATTGAAAGTATAAAATCATGTAGGTGGGGAGAGCTGTAATTTGAAAGCTGAAGATATTTTTATTTTCAAAAGGATATATAGGTTCGGTGACAATGCTAACATAAAGGTGTTAAAATATATAGAATGGGCATTTTGCTCTAGAGAATACTGTATCTCATGGATTTTAATGTCTTTTGATGAACTATCCTCAGAATTTATAAATACTTGAGCAGTAACTCATAAATAAAGTAATAATAATTGGATAAATTAGTAAATGACTTTTTCAGTGATTATCACTGCACTTCTGTTCAATTACTTGATGAGCTGTCCTGGGGAGTTCCCATCTGAAGCTGCATTCTTCTACCTCTCATTCCAGTGCTGATTTAGAGGAGAGTGAAATAGTCTTTTACAAGTTTATTTTACAGTCTGGTCAAGAGGTTGAGAGCTAAAGCTTAAATTGGTAATGTCCAAGTGAATGAAGGCATTAGGTGGAACATAAAGCTTTACTTGATAGAGATATCTAAAAAAGGGAAATGAAACACCATTTTAAGCCCAAAAGCTTGCCAGTAAGATTTCTAGGGAGTCAAGGCTGATCACTGAATGATCACCAAGTGTATAGGAGCATGAGCAAGAGGAGAATGTGCTTTTTCAAACAGCACTGCCCCTCCTCAGCTGTCTCTTGGGCACATTCCAGAGAAACACAGGTTTGTATCAGCAAATTGGCTGGGAACTGCCTGGGGCACCTGGGTTTAGGCTGATCTGTGCCTTGGATTAGAGGGGCCACATTGCCAGATATGCCAAGCTGGAGGGGAATTGCAGAGGTCTTGGGCTTCGTAACTCAAACACCAGGTTTGCTTCATGAGCCTGGTGCCCCCAAGACTACAGAGTGGAGAAATTGGAGAAATTTACTGTCTTGCTGTTTCTAAGTATCCGTTTTACGAGTGCAAAGGGTGATAAATTCTCCCGCTTTGCTTATCTGCTTCTCTTCCCTGGCTGTCCCAATGACTTGTGGGAATGAATTATTTTTAAAGTTATCTTTAAAAAAAAAGTAATTTTTAGCTTGACAGCCTTCCTGTCAAACACACTTGAGCGGAAGGGACCGCACAAGGCAGTTGCTGCCGCTGAACAGATCAGAAAAGATGAAAGTCGGGAGTTAGAAGTCTTTTCTATTAAGGACCTTGGGGTTTTGCATTGTTGTTTCTTCCAAGGATTTATTTTTTAAATAAACTTTCTGACTAGATCAGTGTTCTAATGTCAAAGCCTGATATCTGTCCCCTTAAAATGCCCTTAAAATAGTAACCAGTGTTCTGCTTGCCTGTTAATCTTAGCCAGAGGTTTCTTCCAAAGAAAAGATACATATGAAATGCAGTCGATCTGAATACAGGTAATTTGGTGTCTTTTGCAGAAAATGTAGCACGAAATTTTTAGACAAAAGAGACTTTCAAGTTTTCTGTGTCCCATGGAAGGGGAGGAACCAGAGGAACCATTGTTAGGTGACAAAAGCTTAACCAAATTCTCACTGCAGGAAAAATGAGGGTAAGAAAGAAAATATCTTCTGTAAGTTTTTGAAAAAGTTGTTTTTCTGTTCATTAGAGGTGAATGGAATCAGTGTATTATTTCACAGTGATACTAAAAGATGTTCCCAACCGAACATCTCATTTAATGCTTGATCAGGGAGCCTCTCCTCCTGCATTCTGGAATCCCTAATTAAATGTCAGACTGTGTTCAAAGACTTTAGGGGATTGGCCACTATTGGTTTATTTTAAAATCGTGGATTTAGTTGCATTAATAATGGTATTCTCATTGACAGTATGTACAGCAGTCAATAAAACTCTCACTTGTTTAGTTTTCTTATACTGTATAGGAACCACTTTCCCTACACACTGGTAAAAAGCACTCTGTAAATATCTTTGGCCTTTGGAAATAAGAGACCCTTTTTTGCACTTTATATATCCTCAAAGTATTTACTGAAGCAGAAGTGCCTCCATTTCAGAGTGTTTTGCTCGTTGCACGTTTCCCTCTCCGTTTAACAAGATATTAAAAAGATATCCTTCAGGGCAGGCAGTGAAATGTAATGGCAGAAAGGTCACCCAAAGAGCATGAAGATGGCCTTTGAAGAGCTATTTCTGCAGGAAATAGGGAAGAGAAAAAATTACTTTCTAAAGTTTCGTTTCAGGAATAAGAAGTTTTCTTGTCTTGCCCCGTTTTCTTTCAACCCAACATTGCCAGTTTTCCCCCTGCATGATTAGCAGCTTCCCTGTTTTAAATTTTTAGGATACTTTTCTTAATATTCTGGATATGTTGTACGGGGCCCAGAGTGCTATGGATTAAAGTTGTACCTAGTGCATCTAATTTTGGGTTGTGCTTCAAAGGCCTGTTTAGCTTGTGGAGAAATTAATAGGCCTCTGTTTTCTTAAAATGTCGTTACTTTTTATAGCTTTGTTACAAACTGTCCTGCCTGATCATATTAGCAAGAGGATGAGTCTTTCTGACTCGGAAATAAAGGAGTGCTGACAAGGTCTGTATGTGTAACTAGGGTCAGCTAGAGTTTTAAGATTGATGGTGGCTTGTTTGTCTTCAAAGATCCTTTCTCCTGAGTAATGAATATTTGTTCCATGGTGTTGTTAATCCTTCAGTTTAAATGCAAGTCATCACACTTCTTTGTGTATGAGCACAGGAAAGAACATAGTGCGCAGGAGAAGGAGCTGCCTCCATGCTTTTGCCCTTTTTTAATTGCTTCAGTTCACCCAAGCAGTTTAAAGATCTTGTAGGTGCTACATCATTATTTGTTGAGAAGTGCATGTCTAATTCTAGTCTCAAAGTTTTCGAGGAAGAAAACGTTCATGTTATCTTTCTTCCTAAATCTTCAGTTCACTTTGATACTGCTTCTAGGGCAATGAGTTATCAGGAATGTCATTCCACAGATGAAAAAACCAAAGAGTTTCTCTGGTTTGAATATAGGTTAGATATTAGAAAAAGGTTCTTGTTTTTAACCCAGAGGGTTGTTGGGCACTGGAAAAGGCTCTCCAGGGCAGTGGTCAAGCACCAAACCTGACAGAACTCAAGGAGTGTTTGGACAACACTCTCAGGAACAGGGTGGGATTTTTGGGGTTCCCTGTGCAGAGCCACTTCAAATTCAGAATATTCTAGGATTCTGTGAAGTTTTGCACCCCTTAATAAAAGGATAAAAGGATTTTATTAAGGATACCTTAATAAAATAATGAACCATGAGGAAAACAGAGGAATGCAATACCCCAACTAATTAATCACTTAACAAAGCAAATCAATAACAGAACCAAAGCTGTTTTGATGCTCCAGACAGATTAGTCAATAGAGCAATGACACTGCTCTGACTCACCAGTTAAAATTAGTAAAGGAGTTCTGATAGATTAACCAGAAACATTTCATTTCATTTTTATACTTTCCTTTTTCTTTCAATTTTCTGCTACCTATATAGAAATAACTTTCTTTGGGGTGCTCTGTTATTACAAAGAAACAAAGTGTTTCCTTCCTACTGTTTTCAGACTGCCTCTTTAGAAGTTTTTTACTGGAGATCCCATGTGGAAGGCCTGTATATATTGTGCTTTATAGAATACAGCAATTCCAGTTGCTAAATCTAGATCAAAACCTATAGACATTTAGGTATGCCTCTCTGCTAAGGACATGTCTTTCATAAAAATAAAACATGATCCATGATCCCAGCATGAAAAGTTTTGCAAAGAAATGGATAACTCTTAGTTCAGCTGCTGCTTCCTTAATTTCAAGTTTTGGGGATGGATGCTGCAAGGCACTAAAACTGTAGGTGTTTCATTTTGCTTTGGGGTTTTATTTTATTTATTAATTTTTAAATATTTCCCTTTAAGAATTTGTATTTCATACATGATCTTAATTCCTTGGAAACTTCTTAAAAGCCCAGAACAAAATGAGTGTTGTTATACTGGTATGCGAATCACTTTATTATGAATAAAAAGGAAAAGTAATTTTACTTTTGCTACCCAATTACTGTTTCAATCAGTAGTCATAGGAGAAGGGGCACAGATACTCAAAGAGCTGGCTTTCCTTTGTTACTCTCCTGATCTTCAGAGCTCAGTCCTTCCGCATGTTCTCTCAGTGATCATTTCTACAATGATTTTACGTTCCTCTTGAACATTTTAAAGGAATTAATCTAACTCTGTATAGTCTAAATTCAGGAATATTCTTTGTTATTTTGCTATGTGTAAATTCTCTGCTAAACCTTTGTTGAGGTCATTAAGACACAAGTGTTATTGAGGCAAAATACTAAAAGTAGGATACTATCACGACAACATTTTTTGGTTTTATGCTCTATTGCTCTTAGAGTAAATCTGTCTCTTTGTCAAAAGACTGTTGACTTAGCAAAGTGTGCAGATGCTTAATTACTTACAATTAAAGCTACAAGATGGGAAGTGTTCAGCGCAGTTAGAGCTGTTGTTCCCCAGCCCAGCCTGTAGTGAAATTATTCTCTGGACTAACCAGATAAAACCACTGTGCAGGTTTGTGTCTTTGTGCTGTTCTTTAGAAAATCTGTTGTTAACTGTGAGTTCTGGAATCTGACACCATGACCTAGAAAACACCCTGTTCTTTGATCTCTAATTCTTTGACTTGAAAAGAAGGAGTGATTTTCTGACGCTGTTTGGCTGCTAAAGTTGTGCTGCTGCACGATGAGCTCCCAGTGTGCAGCAGGGTGCATAGCAGGGGTGCTGGTTTTCAGAATGATCTAAGCATAACACAGTGAAATAGAGACACAGCTGCTGTTGTGAAGAACACAATAATTCTCTCTGTGCTTGCTACTGCCCTCTGTATTTTATTTCTTTGTTCCCCCAGAGGGAAAACTGGGAACTGAGTCACAACAGATCAGCTGCTTTTGGTCAGACTGAGGTCCCCTGGTGGCGTGGAAGCTTGAAGGTGCTCTTTCTCTTAACACCAGAAGAAACTCATCTCTAATGAGCAGAAGGTTTTGACTTTCCTTCTATCCCTTCATTTCTGCAGTCCTTAAAGATGTGGATAAGTTGGGCCAAGTCTAAGTTGTACCCTTACCTCTCTCTTCTTGAAAAGCAGTGGTGGAAAACTGACTCTCTTGCCTGACTTTTCCTGTAGCAGCTGTCACAAAGAAATGGAAGTGCGAGAATGGAGATCTAGATATCGAGCATCATATAAAATTTTTGTTTGGAAGGGACTTCTGGAAGCCAGCTGCTCAAAGGAACCCTAACCTCAAGGTTAGATCGTATTGCTCAGAGATAGCACCAACAAGTTTAGCAAATCTCCAAGAATAGGGATTCCACACTTTCTACTCGTGTGCCTATTTCTTTCCTATGTCTCTGATCAAGATTTCCTTCACTACAACTTTTAACCATTGCCCCTTTCCTTCTCGTCTGCATCTCTGAGAAAATCTTACCCTGTCTTCAGTGTAAGCTCCCCTCATGTCAGAACATTGATGGTGAGAAGCCCCCTGAGCCTCCTCTTCCAGTTTGTTGAGTCTTTCTGCATCCATTGTGTGCTCCAGCCCCCAGCCATGTGAGTTCATTCCACTTTGTCAACATCTCTCTTGTACTGAGGGCATTCCAAAACTGGACATTGTATACCAGATGAGGCAGCTGAGTAGAGGGGAATAATCTCTTCCTAAGGACTTGCAGACTGTGCTCTCAGGAAAGCACTCCAATATGCATTTAGCTGCCTGAACACCTGTCCTGAGATTGTTCCTTCCCAATTGCAAGGCTGGCCTTTTGCAGTTTCTGGAAGCCCGTTCTTCCAGCTTCTGGATGTCCCTCTGAACAGCAAAATCCTCCTGTACCTTGCCGGCTTTTTCCCCCCAATTTGGGGTCATCTGCAAACTTGCTGAGAGCTCCTTGCATCCCATCAGCCAAATGTAGATGGGAAATGGTATCAGCTCTGGTATTGGCCCCGAGAAACATCCCTTGGAACCTTGTGAAAGTTCATGCTTGGAAACACCACTCTCGTTATGCTCAGCTTCTTTCTATCTGAGGAAAAGGAAAATAACTATAGGAAGCAGAGGCTCTTTCTTACTTGAAATGAGAAAGTCCTATTCTTAATGTCAGATGGGGGCTTTTTGAATGAGAATTTTCTTTGCTGAGTATTATGGCAATGTAGTAGAGTGAAATTATTACATAAAAAAGAAGAAAAGGATCATCTTGTAATTTTTCGTATGCAATGTGATAGTCAATTTTGTCCTTATTGGCTTACTATTACTTCTCATCTATTTCAGCTCAGCTGCAAAAAAGTCAAAAGTACTGCTGCAGTTATTCTAGACAAAATGCCCTTTCAAAGACCAGCTTAAAGCTTCACAGAACCACTGGTATGGAACTGCCACGACTGGTCCTGGTCTGCCTTATACTGATGTGTCCTTATGCCTGTGGACGATGAACATGCTGAGCCTCAGATGAGTTTGATTGGCAGAAGGTTGCGTGTGCTTGGTTGAAGGAGTTGGGGAGAAAGAAGGAGAATGTTTTCAGTGTGTGGCTGTGGAGAGAACTGCCTCATCACAGCCTCAGTCCCCTGTGATTCTTTTCACTTAGATCAATTTAATAACCTGACAGATACAAATTTCTTTACTGTCAGCGTGGCACAGCCAATATGAGAGTGAAGGATCAAGCAGAGCTTGGTTGTGTCTCTGGACTCCTCGGCGCTGGGATGAGGATGGAATACTGGTGGGAAAAGGTCACTGGTTGATCTTTCAGTGCGCCAGGCTGGGCTTGCAGGCTGAACAACATGAAATATCTTGTTTTGATTTGTAAACCGAGCAAGCAGAGAATGAGATCCGTTGGGGGAATAGCTCTGAGACCACGTAATGCCATGGCCATGCGTGGCTTTCATACACAAAGTCAGTGCTTCTCCCTTTCCTTTATAAATGTCTTCAAATAGACCAAGATGATTTTTTCTCCTTCTTAATGACTCCCTAGGCAGCTGACTTTTGCTGTGTGGTGGGGTTTACAGCTAGAGGAAATCCTCCTCCCCTTGCACATCCCTACGAGCAGTATTTTCCTCTCCTGGGAAAGCACATGTGTGTGCCAGGTCTGTCCACCGACCCACCCAGGACCAGCTCGAGGGCTGACTTGGCCGCCTGTGTTTCTGTGGATGCTGCTGAGTGGTCACAGCCCAGCCTGGAAGCCCAGCATTTGGCTTTTTAATTTTTTTTATTTGAATGCAATCACAGGTGCTGAATGACTGCTTGTGAGGAGTGCAAGAAGACAGTGTTAGCTGTTGCCTGGGATGGTTAATCATTGATGGACAGGTGATGGCTCCTGGCCTGTCTCCTTCTTCCCTCCCCTTACTTTCACTTCCTCTCTTCCCCACATGAAACTCAATTAATATGCCACATTATTTCAGGACAAAACCTGATCTTAAAATATGCAAAATAAAGTTCTCAGTTTTATTTCTTCAATCACCTTGGCAGGGGGTATTTTTAGCCCAATTTCCACATGAATATTGTATCATAAGAGGGCTGATTAAAATGAGGTAACATGTCAGGGTTGGCTCCTAGTGAATGGATATGTTATTTATCCTGTTGAAAGGACATTACTGTAACCTTGCCTGCAATCCTACAGAGTGGTTCCCAGTAAGTTATGTGTCATCTAACCTTCCCTGAAATTTATTCCTAGCAATTGGCATGTAGATTATCAATGCAGCAGAAGTCTTTTATATTCTTTTCAGAACAGGGGTGGCAAGTAAGCAACCTTTCAAACAAAAATCGGAGGTGTCCATTGATAAAACTGGAGATACATAATTTAGAATTTTGTTTTAATTCTGGATTTCAGCAGAGGAGTCAAAGAAAAGCATTGAAAGAATTTGGCAGTCAAAAAAAAAAGTGAGCTTTTTGTTCTCTTTTCAAAGGGTTTTGCCTTCACTTTGAGTAAGGTGTTTAATTTCCAAAGCAGATGCCAACTATAGTGTGAGCCTATTATTTTAGGAAAAAATGACAGTCTTATCTTTTGTATTGAAGATTTACAGTTAACCACCGAAAAAGTTTCCTGAGTTAACAGTAGCATCACTTCATTGAAATATTGTTCATCAGTAGACCTTGAAGCACTAAACAGAAGACCCCCAAGGACATCCTTCACACTTGGCAGGTGGTAAAAACAAAGCTCACGGTGAACCAGCGGTTTGCTCAGCACACCAGTGGCACAGCTCTGCCCCAAATGCAGGGTTTCAGAATTCTGCTGTGTCACTGGGTGCTCTACAGTGCCATGGGCATCATGCTCTGAGGCACAGGGAGGTCAGCAATTGCTCATCTCCTGTTCAAGAAACATCAAAGAAATACTAGAATTACAAACTGTGTGTGAAATCTCTTTACAAAAACCTGTTACCCAAGTTCTTGACCAGTGTAGCTTTCTCCTTTGAGGAATCCTGTTCCTCTCGCTTCTTTTCACGTAACTGGTGACTGGGTCTGAAGGAGAATTGCTGTGGTCATTCTGTCCCTAAATATCACAGATACTACTACTTAACTTCATTCTTCACTGGACCCAGTAAATTCTGGTTGATGTGCCACAGGATTTTCAGACAAATACTGATTTTGCTTTGAATTTTCCACGTGCTTTAAAAGTCAATCACCCCTATGATTCATCTTTCATTTCTCATTCTAATTCCTCTAGGTTTAACCTCTGCCAGTGGATGTCATGCTGATTTTGCTAGAGTGGAGCAGCTTTTCAATGTCAGCTAAATGAAAGTAGACTCTAATATCAGTTCCCTGAGCAGATATGGTGACCCAGGTGATGGTTTGTTTTTTTTCCATTCTGCCTTTCGGTTTGTGCCCAACAGGTGAAGACTAGTTGAGAAAAGGACAAAAATATTGTCTGTAATCAGAGGTGAAGGGCTTTGAGAAAGGCCCCAATGTAGTATTTCTTCCCTCAAAACTGTGTCTTGTTTCTCTGCTGATTGAGAATTTAGAAAACAAGGCCAAAGGATATTTGCAGTTCTAATGATAAACAGATACATGGACATCGTGCACTTTCGTTATCAGCTGCTCTTGTGTTAATGATTGATGTAACTAAGGCTGTGCCTTGTTTCTTTAGCTTGCCTGTAAGTTAAGATTGCGTTAGGTAGAGCTAGAGACATATGGGGTTAAGGAAGGGGGAGTTCTCTCTGGCAATACAGGCAGGAAGCTGTTTTTTAGCTTTATTTCCTAAGGAAATTAGTATCTGCAATGCTGTCTGTATGCCCGTCCCCAGTAATTTTTCAAGTTAGTGATTGATTTCAACAGAATTTGAAACAGGACAGAAATTTCAAAAAGTAATTATGTTCTACAAGTGGGCACAGGTGAAGATCTCAGTGGGACAGAGATGGTGTCTTGTACCCTTTATGGGGTCACAGGAGACTGGGTGGGAGCCAGGGATAGGACATGGGACAGTAATCATAAGCTTTTGCAAGAAATTGGGCACTTTTTATTCTCCTGCTTGCAGGAAAATATATTCTCTGTGTGCACACGGGAGGGCGTTGTGCAAGGGCAGAGCTGCTGCTGCACTGGGACACAGTTTACTGCAAATTTCTCACTTTCTGTCTTTTCATTCTCCTTCTGTGAAGGGAAAAGTGCTTGAGGGAGAGGATTCATCTGACTCAAGGTCTGCAGCCAATGAAGCCAGAGCATCCTTGGGCTGATTGAGGCTGAGGCTCCTGGTCAGGCAGTAACGTGCTGCTGCTTTTGGCACCGTTATTTTTCCTCATTTGGTTCAACACACAGGGAAGGGAAGTAGGTGCCAAAGAGATGGTTAGGACAAGCTGTTTGTATCTGGTCTTAAATAGGAAACAGTTTCTCCATCCTTGATTTCTTTCTCACTTTATTTGAGCTATATTAAGTGAATGTTATGCACAAGCTATTTTCAGAAAGTGGTAATTATATTAAATTTTCTTCTTCTGGTATTCTTTCATTTTGTAATGTATTCAAATGCAGCTAAGATATTGTCCAGACAAGATGATGATAGAATCTGATCATCTGTTACTGTTTACTAATGAAAGCAAAATTGGAAGATTATGTAGCAACTTTGAAAATGGTACTTTGACAGTTTTTATTTTATTGGCTTTGTTTTAGTCTATTATTTAACAAACCTCTTCTTTATTGCTTAAAGAAGTGATTGCAGTATTTGACAAGGAACTCATTTTTCTTCAATTTCTATTCACTCGTGCAGTGTTCTTCTGATAGCTTTGTGCTCTGATTTTCATGCTAAATCCTTTTAAAACAGTTGCTGGATGAAGTGAATTGATGAAATTTGGCATTCCAGCCCCTTTCATTGCCTGAAAATACAGGGCCCAACACAACCTGGGTCGAGCACATGTGTTACCACTTCAGCACAGGCTCATGGTAAAACTGGCCACTCCTGAGCCTGCAAAACTTTCATCAATACCCTTTATTTATATGCACAGCCCTTTTTTGGGACACTGCATAAAGCAAATACTAGAACATCTTTTCAGGACTAAATTTGTATTGCTCCAGCAGTGGCCAAAGCTAAATATTTGTACCAGAAGAAAAACACTTATCAGCAATTGTAAATACTGTAAATGGTGGTGGAACATTGCTGCAGGTTTTTGATCAGAGACAACCGTCAGTTTGCTCTCTGGTGCTATAAATTATTCTGACATTTCAAATCTAGTGAGTGATATGGTGAAAACTGTATTAATACACATAAAAATCAGCCCTGGTTTGAAACTCTTGGCAGGGATTTCTGCAGGTTAATTGAATTAGAGTCTGTGTGTGCTGCTTCATCGTATCAATTTTTATCGTTTAGTTTTGTTGATAGATCATTTGCTTGTGTAGTCAGGAGAAAATAAGAGTCTAACCATCTTTCTCATTCCTTTTTCTGCTGTTCAATCATCAGTGTGTTTTCATTCCTTGTCTATAAGGAATTTGATGAAAATGTTTTCTACATTCCTGTAAACACAACCAGGCAACTTTCATTTAGGCTGCAAAGGTTTGTTAGGTCTAGCTTCAACCTTCCTGCTGTATATCTGGCTGAAAACAAAATGGTTTTGTTTTCTTTACCCTTAAGGATATATATGAGAATATATATATGAATATGCATGTTCTGCAGAGATAAGAAATTTTGGAATTTTATAGTTGTGAATTCAAGGTGTAGCAAATTACTTCTATTTGCTGCACAACCTGTCAAACAAACTTTTGTAGAGGTTAGGAATGGAAGGTAGAAGGGTGATCGTGGCAGTGTATCCTGTCATTGTCTCTGCAGGGCAGCTCTTAAAAAAGGATTCTCCTCTCTGTAGATCCCCAAATCTACAGTGAATGAAAAGCAGCCCCGAACAGAAGTTGGCAGTCAGTAGAACACGGAGAAAGCCTTTCTTCAAAGCCTTCTTCATTCTGATTGTTATTTCACTGCTCCAGTGAAGTAAGAGAACTTGCTGCCTCTTGCTCCTTCCTGGCACCAAGAGCCTGGCACATGCCAGGGAGGGACCTGCTGCAGGGACGGAGCAGGTTGGGGTGTGACTGGGGTGGTACAGCTGTCCCAGCCTGACGTGGGTGTCCTGAGGGAGCTCAGCGGGGACAGAAACCTCCCATGGGGCAGGGCAGAAGCTCACTCAACGTCCATTTTCAGTACAAATACAGACTGTGGAAGTGGGGCCTCATCATTCTTCTGCCTTTTGGTGTTTTAAACAGGAGATGTCAGAAAAGTTACCACAGGGGTGACTGGCTTGTGGCAGCCAAGTGTTCATAGCAACGTCGCTTTTTGATCCTTCCATCTTGGCTCTTCCTATTGTTGTGAAACAGAATTCACCAAGCATTGGATTGTTCACCCATGATAGGGAAGGTGAGCTGGGATTAGATCGTTGTGAGCTGGGATTAGATTGTTGTGAGACAGGGTGGTTTTACCTACTGATGATGCGTTGTTGCAAAACCAATCCTGCTCAGTGCAGGGGGAGCTGCAGGTCCAGCCCCTGGTCTGTACTCTTGAGAATCAGCCCTTGGCACAAGCTTTTGGAATTTTTTGGAGGTTGGGTGGGACTCTGAGCAACCTGTTCTACTAGAAGATGTCCCTGGTCATTGGGTTGGACTGGGTGACCTTTAATGGTCCCTTCCAACCCAAATAATCCTACAATTCTTAAACTGGCTTGGAAGTCTTTGCCACCTAAGAGCCATTTTATACTCAATGCCCTGTTTCACTTACCTGAAAGACAAGCCTATTGCAGGGTATTTAGCAACCTGCTTGCTTTTGTCCCTGCTATTGGTGTCTTAATGTTTCTCTTAGCTGTCAGGTCCCAGGCTCTGGCTTTTTGCAATCAAAAAAAAAAGTATGTTCAGNGGTGATCGTGGCAGTGTATCCTGTCATTGTCTCTGCAGGGCAGCTCTTAAAAAAGGATTCTCCTCTCTGTAGATCCCCAAATCTACAGTGAATGAAAAGCAGCCCCGAACAGAAGTTGGCAGTCAGTAGAACACGGAGAAAGCCTTTCTTCAAAGCCTTCTTCATTCTGATTGTTATTTCACTGCTCCAGTGAAGTAAGAGAACTTGCTGCCTCTTGCTCCTTCCTGGCACCAAGAGCCTGGCACGTGCCAGGGAGGGACCTGCTGCAGGGACGGAGCAGGTTGGGGTGTGACTGGGGTGGTACAGCTGTCCCAGCCTGACGTGGGTGTCCTGAGGGAGCTCAGCGGGGACAGAAACCTCCCATGGGGCAGGGCAGAAGCTCACTCAACGTCCATTTTCAGTACAAATACAGACTGTGGAAGTGGGGCCTCATCATTCTTCTGCCTTTTGGTGTTTTAAACAGGAGATGTCAGAAAAGTTACCACAGGGGTGACTGGCTTGTGGCAGCCAAGTGTTCATAGCAACGTCGCTTTTTGATCCTTCCATCTTGGCTCTTCCTATTGTGGTGAAACAGAATTCACCAAGCATTGGATTGTTCACCCATGATAGGGAAGGTGAGCTGGGATTAGATCGTTGTGAGCTGGGATTAGATTGTTGTGAGACAGGGTGGTTTTACCTACTGATGATGCGTTGTTGCAAAACCAATCCTGCTCAGTGCAGGGGGAGCTGCAGGTCCAGCCCCTGGTCTGTACTCTTGAGAATCAGCCCTTGGCACAAGCTTTTGGAATTTTTTGGAGGTTGGGTGGGACTCTGAGCAACCTGTTCTACTAGAAGATGTCCCTGGTCATTGGGTTGGACTGGGTGACCTTTAATGGTCCCTTCCAACCCAAATAATCCTACAATTCTTAAACTGGCTTGGAAGTCTTTGCCACCTAAGAGCCATTTTATACTCAATGCCCTGTTTCACTTACCTGAAAGACAAGCCTATTGCAGGGTATTTAGCAACCTGCTTGCTTTTGTCCCTGCTATTGGTGTCTTAATGTTTCTCTTAGCTGTCAGGTCCCAGGCTCTGGCTTTTTGCAATCAAAAAAAAAAGTATGTTCAGTTCTGTACTGTGGCCTGGGGGATTCACAGCTTGGTGTGTTTCACCAGACAGTATTTGTTCCCTCCCCTCAACTCAGCTCTATACTCACGGCATGTCTGTTTGGTACTCACAGGTTGATAAAAGTTGAATACAGAGATGGGGCTGCCCTGCCCTGCTCTGAAGGTGAGCCTGGGAGGGGAGAGTAATGCTCCAGGTTATCATCAGCTGCCCAGCCCTCCTGCTCAAGGAATGCAGGGGGTGTCTATGAGCCGAGTGTGCAGTGTTGTGATGTTGCTACAGTGCTCAGGAGCAATTCCTGTGGAATGGTGAAAGGCACTTTTAATAAAACCCCAACCATTTACCGCATGCTTTTTTTGAGGAGCTGGGTTGCCACTGGGGTAATCACTCTAATGGAACTGGAAAGGTATCATGCTGCAGTTGTTTTCATATCTGTGTGGCCTCTCTTTATTACTTTACTTTTACTGGGTCCACTATTGTATTTCCCACTTGGAGCTAAACACTCCTGAGCCCTGGGGATTTTTTGCAATTATTGCCACTGACAGAGCCAACAGGAGTGAGGAATCTGAGCCATTGCTACAGAGGCTGTATATAACACCATGCCCGTGAAGCACTGGGCATAATAACCATAACATGAAAAATGAGCTATTGATTCTCTGCCCACTTCCAGGGAATGAAAAATTTCCTCCTGATCTGTAATCCAGTGCACTGAGAACATTGTCCTCCCGAGCGCTTGTTCATGGAGGTCTGACTCCATTCTGTGGGCACTATTTAGCTTAGACTAATGAAAAAATGAGCGTATTTGAGAAAGAAGCTGCTCATAGGCTTATTTAGTGTCTGTGCAGTGTAATCTGTGCTATGATTTCATGGCATTTAGGCCTGCGAGGGGCTGTTTTGACTTTGGGTGGTTACTAGTCTCGCATTGCATCTCAGGGAGCAGCCAGGGCTGAATCATGGAAAGCATCAAGGGGCAATTTGGCATCCTTACTAATTCTGAGCATTGTTTCAACCCCTGCATAAATATCCTACTTGATGTGAGCAAAGATGTCACAGTTTAGGTGATTTTGGCCTAATCATGCCAGAAATGTTCAGGAAAGATCAGGCCCACTCCTCTGTCATACGCAGAGACAATGTGAATAGTGATCCATCCATCCATCCATTCATCCTCATGAGCTAAAATGCAGCTGTTTTCTTTGATGTGATCAACTATTCAGTCATTCTTGAAATTTTCCTTTTGGTTCTCGTTGTTGGGATTTTTGACATTGCCCAGTGCAGGTTGGCTCCGATCTCTTTTGTGTGTGGTGGCCTGGGAGATCGTGACCCTGCCACAAGGACTGACACCAGTTTTGCTTCCCATGACATCCCTCTCATTGGCTTTAGATCCCAATTTACAGGGCAAATAGCCCACACAAAGCAATATTAGTTCTTTGTGGGCAGCTGAAAGAGAAGCACCATGTGGATATCAGCAAAACTTGGATGCTTGTCTTGCTGGCATCAGTGCCAGCATTTTCTTTGGTTGGCTCCATGCAGATCTGGGACCTTGTGTTTCATTTGGAATTTTGCTTGGGACTCAACCCAAGGTTGGGAGATGATGCTGCCAAGTTTTCTCTGGTTTTGTATCAAGAGCAACTTTGGATTGAAGCTGGAATTGAACGAGGCACGTGACCCAACTCCTCTGCTGTCTCCTACATTGAGGAAAGCCAGTCCTGTCTAGCCAAAATGGAGTCAGACAGAGAGTGTTATAGGTTCCTGGTGTAAGATCAAAGTAGCATCCATGAAGGTTTTCACTCTCCCATTTACTCTCAGTCTCACAAAAGAAATTTTGTAGAACAAACCTTCAAGCGAAGGTCATGAATGTTCTTTTTTCCCCTCTGCCTTTCTGAAGCAGTGGGTTAGAAGATGACTCTGCCTTTTTTGGGTGTGTGGTAGAAAGAAAAGGATGCAAAAGCAGCAAGTGAAGCTCAGTGGTTGAATGCCAGGTACCCGGAACTGTTTCGTCTCCACAGTCTTGGGGAGAGGTCTCCAAAAGCAGCAGCTTTGAAATCTTTGAAATATTTTTCTGGGCACTGAGCAAAAGGCTGTCACCTGAGGGTAATATATAAGAAGCCAAGTAAATTGTTCGATGTGTCAGCATTTCTGTTGATACAAATAATTAATGAGAAAATTGATTTTTGGACCAAATTCCTTCTCTCAAGGAGTGAGATTTTCAGATTTTCTCACTAAAGGTATCTTGCTCTGTATTTAGGTATTTCTGCACTATTTGTCACATACCAAAAAAAGGCATTGTGAAAGAGGATTGGGATGGCATTTTTAAGCCTGTTTTCAACAAAATCCATACCATGAAATTATTGAATGTGAGCATGGCTCTGTGTAACCCCACAAACAGTTGGGAGGGACAGGCAAACAACCTCTGTGTATCTGCTAACACTTCTTTTGTGCCTCGCTGTTGCCTCCCTTAGATCTTCATTCCTTCATTGTCTCATGTCTGAGTGCTGCTGTGCTGAACATCTCTGCCTTGACACTGGGTCCAGAACCAGAAAACCCCTTCCATGGTCTTCTGCTGAGCTTTGCCTTAGCAGAGAGGGTAGACCTTGGGCATGGGCCATTAGGTTTAGTGTTTTCAGCAGGAGCTCCTGTTATTTTAGCTCATGCAAAATACCTCTGCTGTTGACAGGAATTAATTTGCCCAAACTGGGAAGAACCAAGAGAGATTTTTTAGGGTATATTTTTGTTTTGGATGGAGATATAACTTCCACCTATTCATAACCAACAAGATTTATTTTCAGCATTTGGATGCAGAATGATAAACAGGCAGGGGGAAAAAAAAAGCCACCTCAAAATCTGTTTTCAAATGTATAGACAAATCAGTGCATTTTGTGTAGTTTCAGCTCTCATTTCAGCTCTCAAAGTACGTGTTTCTGAGCTCGGTGCTGAATCAATCTATTTGCTTTCCATCTTGGGCTGCCTTTCAAGCAATACCTGACCGATGCTGATCGGCCTGGAGAGATGTGATATGTGACCTACCCCCTCGACTTGCAGCAAATCAGGCTCCACGCTTCTATTTTTAGAAGTCTGGTTTCTGTGTTAGGCTCCTGGAATTCTGCATTTGCTTCATCTGGAGTACAACACAAATCTTTTGATTAATTTTAGAGGCAAAATTCCTTGGAATAAAATTTGCTTTAATAATGGAAGTGCATTAAAAATTTATGTGAGAAGCGGGAATTTATGTCTCTCTGGGAGCTGAGATTTAAATACAGTCTTACCTGAAACAGGCTTTCAAGATGTAATAAACACCAGATTCTCTATGGACATCTGAGCCCTGTTGGGGTCTCCATTCCCACCCTGTTTAAAAGCCTTTCTGATGGGAGCTGGCTTCCCACTCTCCGCTTTTCCCTCTTCTATAGCATAACTAAACACACTCCCCCTTGGTGAAGTGAAAGCCTCTTACCTCTCGTTTCCATCTTTCTGACCACTTCTCCTGCTGATCTCTGCTGTCTCGCAGTGTGGGCCAAACCCAAAGCTGTGTTGGTGCTGAAACTCCAGCAGTGCTGCCTGGGATGGAGCGATGCCCTCTCAGACTCTCTTGAACATCAGCACAGCCCAGAGGAACCTCTGGTATTTTGCTTCACAAGCCACTTGAACCTGGTTACACAATCTGGACCAGAGCTGCTGGTCCCCAAACCAGGTTTTTGGGTAGGTTTCTTTTTTTAGCCTCTAGATATTTACATTTGCATTCTCTTGCTGAAGATTTGTGTATTAGCATTTTGTCCTCATCTTCAGTGAATTACGTTTTACTGATTTTTGGGCTGTCATCAAAATCCTATTGAATTTTATTGCCTGCTCCAAATCATCATAGCACCTTCTAAGTTGAATTAGTTTTCCTCAGGTTTTTAGATTATTTTTCCCCACCTCCTGGAACTTAAATTCTCAATGGAAATATTGGCTAGATCTCAGGGCTCACCCTCATGGGTTTCATCTCTTTGAAATATTTTTTGAAAAATAAATACCACATTTTCAGTGATCTCTCTCTGAAGCCAGATTTTCCATTATCTTTAAATCACATGAATTACACTCAGATTCAGATCACAAACGGAAAGACAGACAGTGAAGTGCCATGGCAAAGGCTGTTGCTGTTCTTCTTCCATCCCATTTGAAAGCAGGAAATTCTCTGATTATCAATAATAATTGTCTGGGTCAGCTCGATTTTGTAGCCCTGCCTCAGCCAGCCTTTTGAGTTCAGAGCGAGGATTTAAAAGCAGGTAACCTATAAAAATGTTATATCTGTGACAATATGAAACAGGCACCCTGAGGTAGTAGGTATTTTTGAATTTAGGTTTAAGAAAATGAAAGAAGAGATGATGTCATTTAATTCTGGGGTCTGAACACAGGGCTGAGAATCCTGAGCCTTAAAACTTTGCAGCTGGCTCAGTGAGTTGACATTACAAAAGGGAAATGGTGTTTATATCACTTTGTTTTTTTTTTAAAGATGTGTGTGGGCAAAATGCACTAATTTACCACTGTGAAGGCATAACGTTTTTTAAACTTACTTGTGCCCACACAAATTGAAATGGAAACTATTATTTTCACATTAAGCATTACCTCTTTTTTTGTTACAACACAAGGTACTCTTTCTCAATGAGTGCTGGCCCTAAATCAGATTTCAGTCTTACAAATCAATCTTATTTTTTCTTCCATCTTTTATTCTAGTTTGTTTCTTGTCTTTTACAACCCTTCCAAAAATCTATTTAGTTTTTGTGTTCTTCTTAATATAGTCTCCCAATATTCAATTTGTCAGAGGTTAAGAACATTCTGATTGAAGTTTCCACCAGTTCAGAAATAGTATCAAAGGCAAAAATTATAAACTGGGGAAATCGAGGGTATTTTTAAATTTAAAAGGCTAATTTAGACTAAATGGAAAATGGGTGTGAACAACTGCCCTAGCATTTTCACAGTAGCCAACCAGATGCTGTCTGAAAAAGAAATAGTCTTAATATCCTCATTTCTTTTTATGCTAAAACATTGGCAGGTATTGATATAGGAGGCAAACTAACTTATTTGCACTAAATTGGGCAGTTCACACTGCACAAAAGGCTTTCAGCTGCAGTTGCATAAAACATGATACAGAGGCCCCTGGATCCTGGAAAGCAACGTGTGAAATTGCCTCACAACCACAGGTTTGGCAAATTACTGTTTGCCTGTAAATAATAAAAAAATAAAAAAAAAAAAAGCCACTTCTGAGTTGTTTTGTACTGAGATTTTTCTGTCCAGCTCCTCTCACTTCCAGGGGTCAGAGTGGAGTAATTGCATCTAAAATTTGAGAGCGCAGGACTTGGAGTAAGGAGCGTGGTACTCTGCTCTGAACAGTCCCTCAGGCAACTCATTTGAGGTACAGAGGAAAAAAAATAACAAACCACCACCACAAATAAAACTCCAAACCAAACCCCACAAACAACCCCCCAAAACACCAGCACAGCAAAATGGTTTGAATATTTGCCCGGAGATAAAATTGGGTTTTGCCATGGCAGCGATGATTTGCATGGGAGGAGAAAATTTAGTCATGGTTAAGATTGTTCTCTTGAAAATGCTGGAGATTTAAATCCTCTGTAGAGATGATTTTCATCACAGCAAAGAGGTTCCACTGAAAGGTTTTCTATGGAAGTGAGAAATCTTTGGGTACCAAGACTACCTTTTTTTCTGATGTATTTTTAGCACTGATCATTATCTGTTAAGAACAGGAGTGAAACATTGGGTAGGATATGCCAATTTGTTTTTATTTTATACCTTATGAATATGCCCTGTGTGTAGCTGAAGCTTCCTGCTTAGCTCAGTTAAAGCCCTCTCCAAGGATCACTCCTTCTTCCATCCCTGACTGTGCTGTAGTCAGTAGTCATCTCATTTAGGATTTTTTTCCCCCCCATAATATATCCATCCTGAAATACTCATGCTGTTGCTAAGAGCACAGTCTATTATCAAATTCAGTCTCTAGACAAGCAGACACAGTGAATGACTGGCCTGATTCAGCTCCGTTAATTCATTAACTACACAGATGTACAGCAGTTGCACAAATATATTATTATTGCAGGTAACACCAGAATTAAGTCTACAGGAAAGCCATCCCACAGTACTTGGAAGGTTCAGTCAATCTATGGAATTAATAGATTCCATCAATAGATATTTGAGGTCATATTCTGGAACTGCTACTATCAAGAAAATTCACTCTGGTGAACTTCTGGAAAGTTCAGTCACTTTCTGATATCAGGGTTTTGATCCAATCCTGTTTCACAGAGAAAATTATCTTAGATTTAGTTGGCTAGCACAAGTCACACTAAGGATGATGAGGATTAATTGTCTTTGTGCATGAGCTTTGTTGATCTGCCAAAGGCCTTTGCAAGATGCATCACATAAGACCAAAAAAAAAAAAAAAAAAGGGCATTAGGAAATCAAAAGAGGAAGGAAAAGAGAGCCCACTATGTGGTGTTTGAGTTTCTCTTTTGTAGCATGATTTATTGGTCTCTCAGTTTTGTTTCAGGCCCCAGCTTGGATGACAGGAGCTTACAGTGAGCCCACATAGGCTGGCTTGACAGAGATGCATATGGGGTCTGTAATGTGGAGCAAGCTGGAAGGAAAGGTGGCTGAGAGTTCAGGGAAATAAGGCAGCCTTTTTTCTTTCTTTCTCTTTCCTTGTTTCCTTCTCTTCTTCCTTTTGTTTTTATAGGAGTTTGTGCATAACACCACGCATTTGCTAAACCATTTGTTTTCCCTAGGCTATTGAAAGTTTATATCTGCTTGTCCTCATTATATTTTGGCATTGCTTGCTACTTATACAGAAATATAACTTCATGCCACTGATTTCTTTTTAATGACCAATAAGCCATGAATCAGCAGCAAGATAAACAAGTTCCAAGAGGATTGCCATGCATTGATATTTATCTTTACAGTGGATGTGAAACAAGATGAATTACAGAAACCCCACCTACACTTGCGACACCTACATATTTCTCAACTGTTCTTATGCCCATGCTATCTGAAAATGGATTTGGTGTTAGAAATGTGCCTTCAAAATATTGATAACAATAAAAAGGCAGCCCATTGAATTACTGTTAAGGTTGTGACTGTAGGAGTTTGTGCGTAATTAGCTCACTTGTGGACTATAGGTATAGATACAGATATTAATCTCCTTTAATTTGAAGTGCCTGAAAGTCCAGGCTCTGTCCACTGTCAGTGGAGTGAGATGTACAGTCCCAGGGCAATTCTTCCCATCCTGCAAGATCTGCTCAGGGTAGGTGGAGTGGAAATACATTTGGAAGCGTATTTATCGCCATTAACTTAGAGAGGATCTTGCTTTTGCATGGCTGCAGTTTGAGGAGATGAATCCTATTGATGGGAATGGTTATATTAGTTTATATGCCTTTTATGTGGAAGGCATTGCAATTGCATTTGTTTTATGGGGTAGGTCTGAGGAAGAAGTTTATTGTATCTGACCAAAGAACCCTCCTGTGTGGAATTGCACACAGAGATTCAGCAGAAATGAAGGACAGATCATCAACTCTCTTTGTCACAGCCTACTGAGTGTCACTCAACTACAATATTACCAGCCTGAAGACATTAGGGATATATGTTTCAGTCTTACAGAAATTCAAATGTGGGCTTCAGGCTGAAAAAGAAGCAAGAAAAATCCTGGTGCCCATGCCCATGGGCCATGTTAAATTACTGTGTAGGTGGAGTTCCTTCAGGATATCCTATCCTCCCATCTTCCAGAGAAAGTTGAAAAATCCCAAAGCATGGGAGGCACAGTCTGTGCTCCGGCATCGTTGTAGATTAAAAATAGCAACAGCTGTCTCACATGATGCTCTCCTGGCCTTCATCTTCCTGGTTTTCATGAAAATGCAGAATTTGTTGCTGCTCAGTGTGACACCCCTTGGAGGAGAGGCTGTGGTTGCTCCGTGTGGCTCACTCTTCCTTCTTGATATTCCCATCGTGGCTTTGTATGGGATGAATAAGTTGGGGGGGTGATTCAACAGGAATTGTTTGAAGCAAAGGGAAGATTATGATTTTCCCCAGCAAATGAAAGTCTTGGCATTGTCAGACAATAACTCATCCTGGGCTTTTCTGACAGATTGGCTCTATGATGCCTGATGAGGGCTCTGTAGCCACAGTGGCAGTGAATCTTTCAGAATCATTGCAAATGAGTTCAACTCCAAATAAAGCGATGGAGACTTTTTTTTTTTTTTTCTTTCAGTGAAACCTCTGTGACTGATGCCACAGACCGGCCTGGCATGACTAAAAATTTGCTCTGTCCATTTTCATTCAATAGCGCCTATTCAGCCTCACAATGTCCCTTTAATGAAACCATTTAGGAAAATGATTCTATTTTGCAGTAATACTGGCAGGCCAGGGAGGTTCATGCTTGTAAAGCAAACTGGCTCACACACTGACCAAATCACTTCTGCAATACACTCTTGGAGAAGGCATTTATCACTAAGTGTTTGTTAGCACAGAGAGAACCCAAGCTGTTTCTAAACCATTGCAAATCTAATACTGACAAGGCTTATCCTAGAATATCTTTTTAGGAGGTGAACTCAGGAGCTATTAAGAGGCCAGGATATTGTTAGCAGAGAGAAGAAAATAAAATACATGCTGAAAAGAGAAAATAAGATTAAAGATAATAGTTCTGCTGTAGGGGCCCCTTTAGGCAATCTGGAGAAAGAGAATAAGGTTTGTAATGCTCTGCTCCTTCTCTCATAGCCTAGAGAAGTCTTCATGTGCAAAAATATTTTTAATCGCGTTTTCTATTCCAAGACTCTGTTTCACAAAGTCACTTTTATGCATCCCAGTATAAACACTGCAGCAGATTTAAGAGGGATTTTGTGTCTGTCAAAATTAAGTGCATCAGTCTGTGTGCAAGGCTGGGAAATGTTGGGAGGCAATCATAGTGGAAAACAAACATACAAAAAAGGCAAACATCAAGTAAGAAATAGTTTTATTTCTCAGATAAGTGACTTTATTCCCAAGGCTGACTAGTGACGAAGAGAGAGGTTATTCAGTGGTTATCACAGACAATGGATGACTGGGGCTTTGGGGTTCTTTTTCTTTGCTGACTCATTTTCTGGCCTTTAATGAGTCAAACTCTGTGTCATTGTAGTCTGCAAAAATGGGTGTAATAAGGATGTGTGTCCCAGAAGGACTCTGAGTCTTAATTGACGTGGGTAAAATATTCTGATATTTTTGTTTGAAGATACAAAAATGAAAAAGGCATCACTAAGGGAAGCACCAGTGCTTTCCATGTGAACACTTCTGCGTGAAACCACACCCTTGTGGACCTAAGTCTTTTGGATTTTCTTTCTTTCCCTTCGTTTTTATGCTTCATGGATTATGCAGAAAGCTGAATGGTTCCACTACTGCATTCAGCAATTCCACTCAAATCAGACATTTATCTCTTCCCATGTTTCTCTTTCATTCTCCAGCAGGAATGCTTTTATATTGAAATTTAAGGTTTATCCTAAGTGAGCTTTCTCCTTGACAGTTGCTATAACTCTGCTTTTGTATATGTTGCTTGTTAAGTCCCTTTCACATGAAAGTCTGCGACAAAATTCCATTGATTTTCAGTAGGGCAGGATCAAATTCAATATTAAGAAAACTCCATTTCCTGCTAATAATCTATTTTGGTCGCCAGACAATTTGCAGAGTTGTCTTTAAAACAGATGTCTAAATCTGATCGTCTGCTTGTTTTGTTCTCTCTAAATAACCTGCAAAAAATTGCATTTATAAGGCTCAGTCCTGCAGATTTTTATCAGTGCTGCTGCTGCTCATTCAAGGGTGACCTTTTTTATAAATCAGAACTTCTTCTTAGAATGAAGGTTGGCAGAATCAAGCACTAAAATTTTCACAGCCATTTGTATTTCAGACCAAATTTCATGTCAGTCACCTGACTGTGTTTGCTTTGACTGCAACAAAGCCTGGCAAATAGAAAGCAGATGAATTAATAGTTAACTCAACTAAATCAGGAAAGTTTGAAGAGATGATAAAGGGAAAAAAAAAGTCTTAGGCAAATAGAGATGATGGCTTGAGTGAGAGAGCATTTCTGCCCTGTTGGAGGGCACTTGGATTACGTGGTCAGTAATGCTTTGTGCAGCACCAGCCCCATTCTAAGCAATAGTCTATAAACTGTATTAAATAGGATATAAACAGGATCTACAAATGATTTACAAATAGGGATTGCATAATTCAAATCAAGGGAAGCATTAAGAAGGAGGGATAGACACTGTGAAGCAGGGACATGGTGCAAGTTCCAGGAAAGAGGCACTGAAGTGATGAGTGTTTCTTGCAGCATCCTTGATGAGATGTTGAGAGGTTCAGGGCTGGGCAAACACAAATCATAGGAGAAAAACTGGCAGAGATGTGGGGCCATATTCAGACTGTTTTTCTACAGGAGCCTATCTTTAGCATCTGAATTTGGGAAAGTGATCAGTGATTCAGGCCACCTACAATCCAGCGCTGCCAGACCAGGCTGGCTGTGCTGTCAGTGCAGAAGAGCAGTCATGATACCTAAATTAGCTACTGGGAGCAGATTATTCTGAATAGAGCCCTGCATTTAGGAATGGAAGGAAGTTCTTGTACAGTTTAACTAAAAAAGGTTGTTGAAACAGCTGGAGACCCAAAAGGATGGAAGTGTGCAGATTGCTTGGCTCCGGTTTCCTAATTTAATAGCTGTGGAGGAACATGAAAATCTGGTTAACTTTAAGGTAAAATTTAGTGGAAAAAATATAAGGAGAAAATAGGAATGGTGCTTTCCCCAGTGCCCATGCATATTTTGGGAAAGATTGAGTCATGCACAATGGGAAAATCCTCAGTGTTCAGTCAGGAGCCATAAAACAGAGGTGAAATAAATGGCAGAAAAAAAGTCCTTGTATTGCAAGTAGGATTTTGTTTAGCTGATAATGGTGATGCCAATGAACATGTTTAGCAGAACTCACTTATTCACTGTTGTTCTTTATCTTTTTCATATGATTGCTTGTTGTCAAGGTGGTTTTGCATTGCTTTGCTTTTTTTAGTTGTATGTTGGTTTTAACTCATTGTCATGCTGTAAAATTTTAGCACCAATAGTAATTACAGTCCCATGTGGGTCCATTCTGCTCACTCAACCTTGTTTGGGTTTCTTCCCCCTTCTTTAGTTGGTGCGTTGTTGTTAGAGTTGTGTTCAATAATGTCTAATGAATTTCATGGGTGAATAAAAAAGGTTGTGCAAATAGGAGACAAAGAATAGAGAAAATGGGGATGCTTGAGCTCAGAAGCATAGGAAAAGATAAGAAAACTAGAATAAAACATGCATTACACAATTCTCTTGCACATCTCTGACAAAGACGATTTTAGCCTCTAGATTTAAAAAAAAAAAAAATTGGAAGTTCGTGGGTGGTTTTCTAATGGCTCAGTGGGTTTTAGCTGACTAATACTCTGAGTCTTAAAGAATATGAGCGAAGTACTGTTGTTACCTGTGTTGCGGTTTAACTGTGCAGCACTCCCTCACTCCCCTCTCCCTGGGGGGATGGGGAGGAGAGTAGGGAAAGGTAAGATCCATGGGTTGAGATAAAAGCAGTTTAATAATTGAAATAAAGTAAAATATGATAATAACAATAGCAATCCCACCAACAAAACTAGGAATAATTAAAACAGTGAAAAGCAGAGAGAAGAATAAAACCCAGGAAAGGCAAGTGATGCACAATTCAGACTCCCAAATCCAAGGGGAAACCTTATCAGATTTTTTTTGTAGTGGGACCCCTGAGGTCAAGCAGGTGAATGCTGTCAGTCTCTGATCCCACACTGGTTCAGAGAGGCACAAAAAGACCTGTCTGGTTTTGAATGGCTCAATATAACGAGACTTCTGATTTTCCCCACTGTAAATGGAAGGAGTAAGGTGAGTCAGAAAGCTCTGGACACGTTCAGCTGTAGGTGAGGAATTTGTGCCAGTAGAGATCTGCCTCTGGAATGAGCCTGTGGGCAGACGGTGTCCACACAAGTCTTGACCATCACTCAGAACTTGGACTGAACTTCTTTCAAAAGAGGAAATTAATGAATGGCATTCACAGTGTTGCTGCTCTTTCTTGCCAGGCAGAAGCCAACCTTGTCAAATAGCGAAACAATAGAAAGATCAAACAGCTCTCTCTCATTTAGGGTTGTTATCAAGACAGGGGTTGCTGTCAAGAAATCCAAAGGACTTTTGGTATTTATTTTACATGGAAGGTTTGAGGCGGTTTCGGTGACAGGTGGTGATAAACAAAAGACATTTTATGATGGAGTCAGAGCTCAAAAGACTCGCTGAAGTCCTGTATGTCTTCTTTCCCATAGCTATGGTGCCAGCATCTCTGCCTGGGAGTGTATAATGGACATCTAATGTCTTCCAAGAAAGCTGAAATTATCTTTTCTCAGCCCAGTTGAGGTAATGGCTGGTATTTCAGGCATCATTCATGCACTGTGTGAGTGCACATTGTGTTAATCATTAAGTGTGGAAATGACCAGTTAAATACATGAAGTGTTCCAGCTTCTCTCCTCAATGACTGCCCAACATGGGCAGCTAGATGTGTCCCACTGGACTCTGCCTGACAGTGATGCCTTGAGGTGGCCACCACCTAAAACACAGAGACTAGACAAAATTAAGAGAATAAAAGTAGGTATTTATTTGAAGGGCCTTCAAAGCTACACCACGGGCAGTCAAAAGGCTACACCCAAGATGGACCCTGGGTCACGAGTTCTTCACACTTTTACAAGTTTGGTCCATTTGCATATCAGGGTTAATTCTCCAGTTATAGCCTTAGTTAATTATGTAATTACCCCGAGTTTGCCCCCCCCTCTAGGCTTTAGTTTACACACTTTGGGGCCTGGTGTCCTTGAAGAGCAAGCTTAGAGAGGTTGGTTATGTCTAGCCAGCATTAGAGAACAGCAGCTAACAGGACACACGAAACTTCAGAGTTAGGCACTAAGCAGTACAGGATTTGAAAAATATAAAAGTTAAAATGTAAGGGATCAGCAGTGCTGCTATTTGTGATGCACAGGAACATCTTTCACTTGACATTTTTATTTGCTAACTTCAGTCTCAGCTTTAGCATTTTGGAGAGCCTGACATTGCAACTTTTTTTCTCAACTCGGTCTTTACATGAGGAGAAATACCACCAGGAGGTTATAACGTGCTGTTCCATCTGCTCTGTCCTGCCCTATATCCTCATCTGGATTTGCAAATCAGGTCATGGACATAAATGTGACATGGGAGCCAGAACACAGGAATTACAGTAGCAGCTCAGAGCAGTTGTCTGCCCTGTCTGGGATCCTGTCTGGCAGCGTTGGCACCATAGGTCTCAGAAAAAGGAGTGTGCAGGGGAGTAGGACTGTACATGTGTTGGGAAGATGAAGGGTGCTTCTGTGCTTTCATATGTCTGTGTCCAGAACATCCTGAAAAGGATAGGAATTACCACAGGCACTGGCCCCCGGAACTTTTTTGTGGGAGCAAAACAAAAACTAAATGTGTGATCATTCCTGTATGGAAAAAAATAGAAAGAGTGTTTGCATTCCTGACTTTCTTTTCTCCTTCAGTCTCCCCAAATGTCTTTTGAATTTCTTCACCAGTTTTTATGCAATTTGATAGAGAGGTACAGAGCTCAGTGACAATGAAATTCCTACTAATTTGTGAATTCTGGAGGAGAGGAGACAGACTTGAGGGAATGAGGGAAGGGCACTTATGAGCAAGTTGCATTTTGGGCAGAAACCTTTGCAAGCACCACCAAGCCCATGTCATAGAAGGTGAAAATGTCCCTTGGAAGGGGCTGCTGGAAGTCCTCCAGTCCAAAGTCAGGTCAGCTTTTCCTAGAATGAGTCTCAAATACCTCTAAGGCTGGAGATTTGACCAGGGAGCAGAGATTTGGTCCCTCGATGACCATTTCCAGCACTTCACTACTCTGCAAGTGAAGAATCATTTCCTGATATCCAGTCCGAACCTCCAAATTCTGGTCTTTTGCCCATGATTGAGAAGCCCTTGTCTCCATCATCTTTTCAACTCCCCTTGGAGTAGTGGTAGGGTGAGATTACAGTCCCCCATAGCCTCCGCTTCACAAAAGAAGCCGATGTTGAGTCAATCAACTACAAGAAAAAGAAGTTGTAGGTAACCAGTACCCTTGGAATTACTTTTCCTTTCCTAAATGCAAAAGACAGAGGGAGGAGAATAAGATATTTCTTCACTTACTGTAAAAATGCATAAATACAGCACTGCAATGCATTGATCTCTGCTTTTTCCTGTCGTCCTAGAAGAGTAACAACCACTGCTACATGAACAGCTACAAATGCTTTCTTTCTGGACAAGTGATGTCAGCATTACAGAACAGAAATCAGTCATCTGTCCCATGGGAAGTTCAGATACTGTCCTCTCCAGTGCAGTTTCAAATCAGCACCTCATTTGCAGAGTTTGTGTAATGCCTCATTGATCTACCGTAGTGGCCCCTTACTGTTTGGAAGTTTGAGTTTCAGTAGATGGGTTTTAAATAACTGCAACATTGCAAACTTAATTGTTTTGTCGTTTCTCCCATCACTTTTAAAAAGTAATTAAAGTATTTCCATTTTATTTTTTGCACAGAGATTTGTAACAGCCATTGGTTACACAGGAAAATGAAGGCACCAAGAAAAATGCATAATGTCAAAGCAGTGTAGAAATTTGCAGTATTTCTGATTTAATGTCAATTTGCACTGTTGGGCCAGGGATGGGATAGGATTTAGCAACCCTATTCCACTGCAAGCTAAGAAGGTTCCACTTGATGGCTTTTGTATTGTTTATCCTCAAAGTTGTACTCTCCCCTCTATTTCCAAATAAAAAGGGATTCTTTCAGCAGTAAGTTCGGGAGGTGAGTGCAGCTAGAAGAGGCAGCCAACAGATGGGCAGTTTCTGTGCTTTCCTTTGAGGTCTCCTGGGAACCTCTAGTGCTATCAGAGGTCTCCTGGGAGCTCTTCAAGGATTTTCAGGGTGCTGGGTTGGGATTTTCAGGGTTGGGAAAGAATAGCTATTGGAGGCCTGTTTTCCAGCAGGCTCTAGCAGCTTCTTCCAGCCATTCCTGATCAGAGTGTGCTTCGAGTTTCTTTTTTTAGGCTGACTCGTGGTTGGGGAAAATCAAGCACCATTTCAGCAGGTGCAATGGAGAAGCCTGTATGGCTGCTGGCCTAAAAGCACAGCTCCCATGTGCAGCACCTGGTGCAGAAGTGCTCCAGAAAGAGACTGGTTCTTCTCCAAGACCCTGAAGCTACAAAAAGCTTGAGCTCCCAGCTGTGCTGAAGGATGTGGTGGGAGTCTGTGCTAATCAGATTGGGAAATGAAGATTTCCGTGATGGCAAACGCAGAAATTTGTGACTTCTGGCCTCTGGAGGAAGGCTCCTGCTCCACCTGCAGATCTGCAACTCCAGAACAGCTTCTGGGTGTGGATGAGGGGCTGGGAGCTCTGTCAGTGCAGCATCTGAGCCAGCTGAGCCTGGGAAGGGGGGCTGATAGCAGCAGGTGACTCCCTCCTGTGAGGATTGTAGTTAGCATCTCTGACCTTCTGTCCTGGGATGTTTTCTGCTGACCAGTGGCTCTGTTCTGAGGTGTTATAGACTGACTGCTGACGCCTGTTCAGCCACTGGGCTACTGTCCACTTCCAAGCGGGCACCGGTGATCCAGTCAAGGAAACCTGGAGCATATCAGGTATTTCCAGATGGTTTCACAGGTTGTGGTTGAGCGTATGTGGCCCAGATTTTTGTTTTCTGTTTTCTTCTTAAGTGAGGAGGACCAGAGGAGAAGTGGACAGATCCTGTAGGTCAGCAGCTGTTGTCAGCAGTGAGGATCTGGCTTTCATGACTGTGGGATCTTCTTTGGGAGTCAAAGATGGCTACAGAGAGACAGGATCTGCCTGGCCAAGTGGGGCAAAAAATAGGAACAGGAATAACAGGCGAGGGCAGTGAGGATCCGCAGCAGGTTTTGCACTTTACATGAGAGTGGAGGCAGAATTGATGGAGCTCTGCCTTGAGATGGATGATGGATCAGCTGGGAGCTGCTGGGTCGCTCTCAGAGAGCAGAGCAATGCAGCTGGTGCAGTGGTAAGTATTCACCACAGACTGACAGGGAAGGAAGAAGGAGATGAGGCCTTCTTTGGACAGTGGGAAGAAGGAACCCCAGAGAAGGGGATTTTATTCATGTGTATAAATATCTGATGGGAGGATGTAGAGACAGAGACAGATTCTCAGTGATGAGGTGATGGGCACGAGTTGAAATTCAGGAAATGCCATTTAAACATCAAAAAACTTTTTTAAAATGAGGGCGTCTGAAAGCTGATGCTGGCTGCCCAGAGAGGTTGTGGACTCTTCCTCCTTGCAGTTATTCAAACCTGGGCAAACTGCTCTGGCTGACCCTGCTCTGAGCCTGGATGATGCTCAGAGGTCCCTACCAGCCTCAGTGACTCCCCAGCTCTGTGAAAAAACACATTTCTTCTTTTGCTTTATATCACACAGCCATGAGGAGCAAGCTATGTAATTTCTGGGGACGTGCTTGGAGTTTCCATGAAGAGACAACAAGTGGGAATGGTTTGCAGCACAACTTTCCCAGGGCATATTTTCTGAGAGCAAAATGTAAATTTTCATGAGTGAAATAATCTACCTTGAATCACTTAATTATTGGCAATAAAAGAAACCACAAGACCGACCTGCAAATTACAGGGATAAAAAACTAAGTGCAGGTGTAGACTTCACTGAAGCTTTGTTGAAACTCTGCAGGCATTCCAAGTGTATGTTTAAGAATGTCAAATGAATAAATAACAGCTACTGGAGCTATGTACTCTTTTTAACTGCAATTACTGGTACACTGCAATCTGCTTTCTGAAAGTATTGGAAATCTTCCAGAGACAGAACAGGCCACAGCATTTTGGTACAGTTAGTAGAGAAGAAGTGATGTGATGTCCTTGCAAGGTGGAGGAAGGAAAGCGAGAAGAGAATGACCAGGCAGATAACTGGATGGTAAATATCTGGATTTCAGCTCAAACTGGACAAAGGAAAAAACTTCATAGGCTCATAGTCAGACAATAGCTGGTGTTATCCTTAAACCAATACTTTGAAAAGATATTGAACATCTCTTCTGAAAAGAGCAGCATAAAATGAGTAACAAATTCATGTATTTCGGTAGCAAATTATATTCAATGTAGGTCATTTTCTAAGTGCTCAAGTCCAGTCATTCATACACTGTATTCAGTTAAACATATTTTAGGATAGGTAGGTTTAACACCTGTGGGAATGTTTTAAGGACCATTCAAGGAACACAGAAAAAGAAGCTGGTTGGTTAAATCAGAAACAGTAGCAAAGGGAAAGTCAGTGTCATGGTAAACCTGGTTAACTGAAGAAAGGCGTGTTTTGGACTGAAGGCAGCCCTGGAAACAAAGTTCCTTTAGAAATATAGAAATTCAGAAATTCATCCAACTTACCAGCAGTCAGTCAGAACCATGTTGGATGGTAGATGAGATGGCCAGAGTCTTGACCAGAGCAGCTGTGATAAACAGAAGTGTTTGCTCAGTGCTGCTGAACTGCCTTGCAGACAAATGGGATCAGTTCTTTCCGGCTGTGCCGGGGGTGGAGGTCCGGGATGTGCCTCTGGGGTGCAGGATCACCCATGAGGGAGTGATGTGAAATTGTGTGCTGGGTTTTTCGGGTGCCATTAAGGTCCTGCCAGTTTGCAGCAAAGCTACAGCCACTCACTCAGTGACAGGCCTGGTCTGTTCCCTCTTCTTACACAAATTCCTAAAGTGTGAATGGTGGCTCACCCCCACAGCCTCCCTCCTACCTCTTGTATCTCCAATTGCAAGCTCTGGCCAGTGTTGATGTGATGACCAGCAAGGTTTCCTTCCTATTTCATTGTTCCATTATTCTGTCACTGACAGAGACTGACCCTTTCTCTTTCCCTCTGGAACCTGCCTCGTTGGCCTTCAATTGGAAGATCATTTCAGGGTCTCCACTCTTGCACCGTCTCTGCTACTTCTCTTCACCTTGACATCAAAATTTCACCTCTTTCTCCTTTTCTTCTTGTCAGCCTGCTTTGTGCAGAGCTGTATTCCCTTGTCTCCACTTTGATGATTCCTAGAAAATCCATTACTATTTATTATTGTGTTACTTTGAAAGTTAGCTGTGAAAGTAGATGCACTACAGTATTTACATAGACATAGAAAACAATATCCTAAGTCTATGCCAGAAAGCTCTACTACAGCTCACCCTTCCCCGTTGAAGGGGAGAGAAGAATTGTCTATGTAGCTAATGCCAGTGTGGGAAAAAGAAAGCAACTTCAAAGGAGTGATCAGTCTGTTGGCTGCTATGCTGAAAGGGAATAAACTACGAATGAAATTAAAACAAACCTCAAAAGGTGACATTCTTCTGCAGTAAACTGAATAAAATTGGTTTTGCCTAGCTGCAAGTTCTTTGCTTCTGTGAAGTTTGGAGCTATTATTTCTTATGTGTGTTGAAAACAAATTTGTTGGTAGAGGCAGCGTCAGAGGGGACAGAGCTGAGGAGTTTGGGGGTCTTATTCTTACCCATGGATTTGGTGATGGTGTAATTGTAAGCAAATTGTTTCCCCTCTCTGTACCTGTTTCTCATTATTAAGTAGGGCTAATGAGCCTTCCTTCGTAAAGCTTTTTCAGTCTGGTTGGAGATCCAAGCTATAAAATGTACGTATCCTGCTACTATTACACAGCAAAATATGTTGAAGACTTCTTTTAAAATTTAGGAGAGGACACATCTATGTATATCCAAAGTCAGGATGAAGCATTGCAGCTGGAATATTAAGACCTAAGAATCCAAATAAACGGGAGTTGGTGCCCAATCCACATTTTTATGCTTTATGTGGCTGGTTGTTCATATGTAGAAGAGGATATTTCTTCTATTACCCGCCATCCTCTTTTGACTGTGTAGATCTTTTTAAATTGCCAAGAATAGAAATGAGTACATAAATGGATGTATTTCTAAACCACCGTCCCCTCCTTACAGAATGTAAAATGAGGTTATTTCTGCTATGCTATAAAACGTGTGTAGTTGCAGTGGCTTTGAGAGGCTTCAGCACCATAAGCTTTACAGTTAGCTTGAGGGATGTGGTTCTGTTACTAGGACACCACAGGATCTACCAAAAAGGAATGAAAAATAGTCCTTTTCTTCCTTTATTTCTCCAAGGCATTGTATTTTTATTACAGTACACAGTGATGTGATCTGATTACTTCAAAGGCAATCTAACTTTGAGCTCCTTGTGTCTGTAACCATTTGGTCATCACACGTTGGTCTCTCTGAAGGTCTTGGGTAATGATGTTGCCATCAGAACTTTTATCCATGGGTTAAGTATTTTAGGGAATTCATTCAGCTCTGCTGCAGAGACAGCATTGATAATCTGTTTTCCCTTTCTGCCTTGCTGTTTGCCTTCTGAGATAGCTGTATTTTGAGTGAAACTCTGTGTGTGTCTAAACAAAGAGCTCGGTCACTGTAAATATATGCAGGAAGACTGAGTTCTGCAAACAAGGCAGACTTTGCGATGTGACCTTTTTTTCTGAGATGATCCTTGGGGAGAAATATAGATGAGTAAAAGTAATAGACTTCTCAGTACATTGACTTTCTGGAGGGGCTGTAGGTCAGCCTGACTAAACCTGTGATCTCTTGAAAAAGATGACTAAGGAATAATATTTCAGATGTGTTTGCTGCAAGGGCCAGCATGACTCCCAGCATTGAAATCTGTGTGTTAATCTCATTTTAAGCACTCTGTTGGTATTCAGTGCAGATATGCTAAGAGTTGTCTTCTGAAAAATGGTTGAAGATCTCAGTACTGGTTATCCACCTGACGTCTGTACCTACTTTATTTGCTGTTTTAGCAGAGAGAATAAGACTTCATTGTACACAAAAACCCCCTTTTGAGAGCTGAGCTTCAAATCCAAATTCATGTCGTGCTTCTGGGGCTAATAGTGGTCACATTCCTACCCATGATGTTAGGGGGATTCAAAGACAAAATTAATTTATAGTTTGAAAAGCTACAAATCGTTCTGCCTTGGACTATGTTTTCATCTTTACATTACATCTGTCTAAACAGAGAAGTCTTATACACAATTGTCCAATGTGTGAGCTGTAGATTCAGGAGAGAGGACTGGAATCCCACATTGGGATGTTTCTTTGCCAAGACAGGATGTAATGTTTCTTTTTTCTTTTTTCCTTTTTCTTTTTTTTTTTTATCCTTTTTGTCTATTTATTAAGCAGGGAAATAATTATGACAAAATAAAGAGAATATTTCAAATGTTCCCTGTAAAGAAGTGAGGCTTGATAGTGTTCTCTCTTCAAAAGTTAAACTAAAAGTTTAAATTCTTAACTGAACCATTTAATAGACCATTGTTATTAGTCAAATCATTTCTGAAATGGAGCAGAGGTTAGGAGATAGGTAGTCTGGTCATGCCAGTGAATTGCCTTCGGTTGTGCCATAAATCTGTCTGAAAGCAAAGAAGTTGTAGAGTTGCCTCTAAGTTGATTCCCAGCTCTTAGAGATTGGGCTGGACATGGAGCTTGGGAGGGAAACCTGGTACTGGAAGTGGGACTGCTCAGTAAAGGGAACATAGAGGGCATCTGGATAAAAATTCTTGATTAGAAATACAGAGGACAGTATTTTACAGACAGTATTATTTATAGGAATTAGGGTTGAGAAGGAAAACCATCATGCTTAACATGAAGGCAGCTGTACCTCCCCAGCCAAATTTCAGACCCTGGCTGAAATGCCTGAAAATGACAGAGCTGCTGAAGAAAAAGAAATCTGTGCAAATTCTAAGATCAGATTAGAAACTTTTGAGTCATACTAGGAACCATACTAAAAAAATCCCCCTGCTGTTATTGTGCCAAAATGAATTCATCTCAGTGGTGAAAGACAGAACTGGCATCTTTGGTCAATATTTATCAAGGATTATTGAAAAGAAAAATCTCTCTGCTGTCACTCAGACCACTGTTTTATCAGAAGACATTTGTGGTTGCATTCAAAAAGCAAAAATTAACCAAAATACAACTCTCCTTCTGGAGAAAAGCAATTTACTTTTTTAATAAAAAAGTAACTTAACTTGAGGTGGTGACTCTGCAGCCTATCAAGCCTGCCATATATTTTTAAATTTTATAACTCTCATGATTAGAAAATGTCAAGGTAATCAAAATATAGGGGAAAATACAGCTGCTACAGTAAATGAATGCTCTGAAAGTACTGAGATTGTGTCATGCTGTAACCACTTAACAATCCTGACTTTTAAAACACTCTTGTCACACAATGTTTTGCTTATACATTGCTTGAAGATAGTGAGGGTTTGAGTATGATTTCACAGTTGATCTTGAGTTATTAAATTTACATTTTACATTTGATACACGGCTCTGATAATGAACCTGAGCTGCAGAGAAAGTGTCAAAAAGTTTAATTTCTTTTGTACTCAAACTGTCCTTATAAATCTGCGTGGGTAATAAAATTATAATCACATATTCATGCCTCTTTGCAAAATAAGTGTAATGATACTTTGTATTCCCTTGGCGCCAGCTCTCTCAGGCTCTTCAGGCACTTTATAAACATTAATTAAGACTTGCACCTCTGCGTTGTATGAGTGCCGCTCTGATCACCTGCATTGTTTTGGGAAGTGTCTGCCATATTTTGATTGCTCCAGAGCCACCTGTTAATATTGTACACATCAGTAAACTGAGGCAGGGCAGTTAAGTTCACACGATAAAATTCTTACAGCAGATGAGTAATTAAGGTTGGGGCATTTCTGGAGTGTTTTGCTTTCCAGTTCCCCGTTCTAACCACCAGACTTAACTCCTATGGGCACTTCAAAGTATTTTCAATGATTCAGATTGGTTTCTGAGTTGGAAGAGATTTAATTCATGCCATTAATGGGTGTAGGATTGTCAATGCATTGTCACCTGGTATCTCTTGAGGGCAAGCATGTGACAATAGGACAGCCATGAACTGGACCGTGGCACCATTAAAGGCTCTTTCCCTATAATAAGCTGTGATGGGCAGCTGTCTGCAAGCATAACCTGCTTTATTATGGTGAGTCTGTGCATCATTTATGACTAAATGGACTATTTTTCTGTTGGTCCTTAGCTTGCAATGTGCTACTTTTTCCTCATTTTCCAGTCAAAAAAATTGTACCTTCTCATGGAATCGTCTCTGCTCTCTTGCCCAAGGCTGTTTTATTAACTCCTGTCCGACTTCCATTTCCTGTCATTTTCTGCTGCTTTTCCAGCTGAAAGAAGACAGTGGTCATATCATGTCATAATTATTTTCTTTAGTAATTGCCACGAAGATGCTGAGTGTTTCCTAATTAGATCAGGCAGCGTTCATAGTGAAACCTCAGAGATGCTGTCTGAGGACACGAGTTTCCTTCAGATCTTGGTAATTGAGTTCTACAGCCCATGCTTGTGCAACCCGAGTTTCTCCCTGCAACTCCTGAGGCACATCAGGGGATATCTTAAGAGAAAGAGGAAAGAAGCTTAATATGAGAAGTAATGGGATTTTTTTCCTCGCTGTTCTTTACATATGCCACGGTGTGGAAATCTCCTTTGTACCTTTGTAACTTTGTACCTCGTCACAGTCTCATTTTGCAAGTAGAAGACTGGAGCTTGTTATATTGCTGTATAGGTGAGGATCAGCTAAAAAAAATTGAAGATTTACATTGGTTTTGGGCGCAGATGGATAAAACTTACCCAGAGATTGAAAAACTGTTTGCAAATGTACCACTATTTTGATGTGAAATAACTACAGAATGTTCCAAATAGTGCCTTATTTTGCTGCTGGAAAGCTGTAAAATTGTAGATCATTGCACTGTAGATGAGATGTTAATACAGGGGAATTTGTGAGCAATATAGAATGGCTGGATATATTCAGTGTGTGCTGCTTGCTTTCATTTTTATTAGTCAAAATGAGCAGTGTAGTCAGCATTTGAGAGCCTTAACAGCTAGGATGTTCCACCCTCAGGATTAGTGTTCATGGCAAATGTTGGAAGCAATGGGACGAATGGGAAAATTGCCCTTTATGCAACAGTGTGGCAGGGGGGGAATGTTGCCTCAGCCCTGCTATTCATGTTAGGAGCACCTCCCTTCCCCCTTTTTGGTTGATGGATAGGGGTGGGACGTTTATCTGGAGATAGGAATTGGGGTGCTTATCCAGGGATAAACCCTCAGGCACCTGGGGGGCCATGATCAGACCCTCCCTTTGGCCGCTGATGTGCGTGTCCTGTGCCAGTCCAGCACAGTGGCTGCTGGGGCAGGATTAAATAATTCTCTGCTCTGTGCAAGCATCATTACAAAATGTATTAGGAGGGAGGGAAAGCTTGCTTTATCCAGCTCAAAGTCGAGGTAGACCAAACAGCTTCTACCACCCCTCAACTCCATTTTTCCCTTGAAAATTGTAATTTCAGTTGTAGATTCTTAGTGGTTCTTGAGGCTGTTCTGTTCAGGGCCAGGAGCTGGACTCTATAATCCCTGTGGGTCCCTTCCAGCTCAGGATGTTCTGTGATTCTGTGGAAACAGTTGCAGCTTCTTGGCTTCATGTCTTCCATGTAAAACCTGCAGCAACATTGCCCAGGCCTTTTCTGGGGAAAAAGGGCACATTTTTGCAGCACAATATTTCCCTGAGCTCTCCCCATTGTGTGATGGTCAGACTCTGTGCAGCTTGGCTTATGACTTTGGTTGAGCTTTCAACTTTACATGGCTAAAAATTATTTTGATCCTTAAAATGAAGTGTAAAAATTTGAAAGGATCAGTTAAAAAAGGCTCATGGAGTGTGTGTGGTCTTTTTGTGTTGGCGGGTAAAATGCTGGAGAAAAGAAAACCATAGGTTAGTCAGGAAAAGGAGATAGTTTTATGTTAATAGCTGTGCTTAATAATAATTATTATAGCAGATGATACTTTTCTGTTACGATGATAAAGAAACCAAACAAAGTCTGGTCTTCTCAGTCTGGAGTGATACTTAGGTACCTTTTTCATACCAGTTATTAAACCCTTTATTTGATGAGCTACTTAGTGTAAATGCCTTGATGTAGCATCTAAAAATTACATGAATCCTGAGGCACAGGCAGAACACAGTTATTTTGCTAAGGAGGAGGATGAAAAGGGAACCATCCCCTAGAAAACAGGTAAAAAGACAGGAGAAAGGCATGAGCCATCTGCTTCTCCCTTATCAGTCCTTGTGGTCTAACATTTAATGATACAAAATGCTGCAGAAGAACACCAAGGCAAAGTAGCCTTTCTTTTATCCAGCAGGTGATGGAAAACGTTGCTGTCATTTCCAGGGCTCAGTGGATTCACTCTGCTCACCAAAATCTCAGCCTGTGTGCAACTCAGTAATGGAGGGAAGGTGGTGCAAGCTGCACGAGGAAGAGGCAAATATCAGCAGCACAGCTCTGCTTTGGTCTGCTGGCAGTGGTTCAGTCATCTTTCTCAAGAAAGATTAGGAAGAAATTCAAGGAAAATGCTCCTTCTCACAGACAGAAGTCACTGTGATAGATAGGATGGCAGAGCTGTGGTGTATTAGCAGGGGGGTTTTTCTGGCCTTTCTCCACATATCATTAACATAAATAATTAAAAAAAACCCCTCAACCTGATTCAACCTGGATTTCCAGCAGAAGAGAAAATAAATATTTGTGAGATTCTAAAATATACTGTCATAAAACAGAGTTGTGGCTGGATTCTTCCCAGTGCTTTGTGGCCTCTTTGCCATTCTCACCTGGTTTGGCCAGTTGGATTCTCCCCAAAGTCTGTAAGGTCATACTCATACTTGAGACTTCTAAAATCTCACTTTGATATGAAATAACAATCACTTAACTAGTAATTCATAACCAAAAAAAGAAGTAGTATGTTTTCCTGCAGTGTGTGGCAATAGTGAGTGCAGCTTCTTAAACATAGCCCATGACTCAGGAGGCTATTTGCAAATCCGGATCAAAAGAGTTGGAACTGATATCCTAATTATGCCAGTCAGACCTGGTTTAAGAGTTTGTTGCAAAAATAATTGGCCCTGGATTAAAATTCTGAAAATCTTAATTGATCCCTTTGACTTTCCAATGATTGGTGAGCATCCAAAATAGTGTTTGGGGCATATGGTTCCAGCTACAGTCTGCCAGACATATCTTGAGAAAAAAGAACTTTTTAAAAAAAAGGTATTCTGGACTCTGCAGGCTTTTATCATCACGAATAAAAGCTTTTTTCATTTATTCATAATCTATCAGGTCTCTTTCCCTGCAGTTTCCAAGTAGAAGGTGTCATAATTGTTGTTGTATACACTACTTTTTTCCTTAAAAGACAGAGTATTGTTATTCAAGTGCTTGCTGTTCATAGTGCCTGAAAACCAAAACAGCAAAGCAATGACCTCTTAAACCAGATGCCAGAGAAGCACAAGGCAAAACACAGAATCACAGAATGGTTTGGGTTGGAAGGGACCTTAAAGATCACTTTATTCCAACCCCTGACATGGGCAGGGACACCTTCCACAAGACCAGGTTGCTCAGAGCTCCATCCAGCCTGGCCTTGAACACTTCCAGGGATGGGGCAGCCACAGCTTTTATGGACAACCTGTGCCAGGGCCTCACCACCCTATGGGTAAAGAATTCCTAATATCTAGTATAAACCTACTTTGTCAGTTTGAAGCCATCCCCCCTTGTCCTATCACTCCATGCCCTTAGAAAAACTCTCCGTCTTTCTTGTAGGGTCCTTTCAGGTACTGGATGGCCATGATTAGCTCACCCCAAAGCCTTCACTTCTCCAGGCTGAACAATCCCAATTCTCTCAGCCTTTCCTTGTAGCAGAGGTGCTCCATCCCTCCAGCAACTTGGTGGCTCATTCCAACAGCTCCAGGTCCTTCCTGTGCTGGGAACCCCTGAGCTCAAGGCAGGGTCTCACGAGAGCAAAAGGCAGAGTCACCTTAATGAAAAAAATGGGGGCACCTGAACCCAGCCTGGCTTCCTCACGCCTGGTTAGCAGAATAAAAATATCCTTACTGAAATCATTACACATGGCAGCAAATGTCCCTCATACAACAGGCCTGAAGAGGTTGCTAATGAAATAAAGGAAGGTAATTTAGCAAAGAGATGAGACACTTTGGTTTTCCCTTGGTGGTTAGCAATGACTCTGGTTTTTCCTGCTTTGTTTAAGTTGCTAAGGAACCTTATTTGCTCTTGAATCTATTTTTAATTGACCCCGAAATGAAGAGTTTTGTTACAAGAAAATGCTTTCTTGAGTCTAGGTTTGTGAATCAATGTCATTCAAAGAAACAGAGTTCATTCTGGACTGAGATGTCTGATGTTTTCAAAGCAGTTTTTCAGTCCTTCATAAAAATGTTTAGAAGTAAATACAGACTGTAACACACTGAAGCCTGTTAGATATTTTGGAAATTGACTGTGATTTGTTGGTTTAAAAAGTTTAGGAACAACTTTACTCTTCTTCCCTGAGGGTCCTATGTTGAAAAAAAAGTGAAATTCCTTGTATCTTGAGCTAATTCAGGTATAACCACAAAGAAAACTAAAAAAAAAACCACGCCAAACTGAAGTCAAGACTGCTGGTGATCACAGTCGTGCTGCATGGTCTGACTTTGGGAATATGTATTTAAGTTTATATTCCCTTTAAAATAACTTTCACAAGACTTACAAGTTTGAGATTATGATGTATTGCTGTTTCATTTAGACCATCTGTCTTCTGATGTCCTGAAATGGTATTTCTTGTAGCACAGTTCCTATCAGAGTTGTAGAATTATTAAAAATCAAATTTCATCCTTATTTTTGTTTTTATTTTTTTTTTTTTTTGCCAGGCAGAGCTGCTTGGCATCAACACTGTTGGTAAACAAACACAATCAAATATTCTTCCAGTACTGCATTCCCATGTGTGTTTGTTGAAACTGCAGCTCAAATGAGGTTGGATGCAGCAGTTGTACCTGACTGCAGACAGGCAGAGCAATATTTCCCTCTGCACTCATCTTGGAGAAAGCACAGGCTCGACAGGCAACTTAAGTCATGTCCAAGGTCTTCCCATTGGAGATGAGTTTGCTTTAAGACAAAGTGCATCATTTTTTAAAACAAAATTAAGTGGATTTCTGAGGAATAAATTAACACACCTTCAGGTGCTGCTAGCATTTTGAGATATTGAATGCAGGAAATTCTAAATTAAAGAAGATATGCAAGATTCTTCTTGACCTTTTGCCTTAGATCACATTTAGTATCGGATTAATTTAAGGTATCCTGTATTCAGGGATGCATTCGGTAATCTAATAGTCCTCCTCCATTTTTAACTGCTCTAATTGTATTTATCTTAAAATTATCTGGCATTCATTGGCTTTCCTGACAATTTTAATTTATTCTAGTATATTTTTCTAATGTATTCCTTTGCTGGAGGATAGAGGAAAATAGAAATATTAGGATACCAACACCATGTGAGAGTGGAATTACTTTGAGGTCAGAATATAGGCTATAACTAAGAGTAATGGGGTAAAATTAGGATGGGAGCATTTAGGCTGAGACTGAAGGACCCTTGACAGTAAGATCTGTTGAACTGTGGAGGTATTTCCTGTAGGATATGGTGGCAGTCTCATAATTTTTAAGTTGAAACTAGCCTGGATAATTTAGAAAAATTACTGTACATGGAGCAATCACAGTTTTCTTACAGTTGGAATTACCTGTCTTTTCAATCTCAAATTTGGCTACTTCTCCTCCTTTGCTTTATCAAGCCCCTTCAGTGGGACTGGAAAGAATTTACAGAGAAGAGAGTTTGCTGTGTTTGTGTAGAGGACTGCCTGAGAAAGCTGTACCGCAAAAGACATCTGTAGCTTTTTCCAGTGGATCCAAGAAGCACCTGAGCTCTGATTTTTCTCCATTTCTACCTGCTGGGGAGAGCAGTGCTATGCCTATTCTCTGCCTTGCTCCCTAAAGAACTAATAAGACTGGTTGTTTTCACTGTTAACAAAACTTTTTGAGACAAAATATGCAGAATGCAGAATAAGAGGTCTCTTCTTTGCATGGCTGTGATGGCATCTGTTATATGATAACATTGAATTTTGATTCTTCATTTGAGAAATGTGCCTTTCTGAAGAGCTGGGTTTGATAACAGGTATTTTAGGAGAAGCTGGAGAGGAAGAAGCATTTGAGACCAACCTTGGTGGCAGGACAGAGCGTGAGGAAAACCAAGGCCATGGTCGTGGATGGAGATGGGCGCACAGCAGCGTGGACCAAAAGGATTCTGATTCTAAGGAGCAGCTGAGACCTTTTTTTTGCAGTGAAGCATAGGCATCGGGGCCAGGATCCAAAGACAGGATCATATGGCCAGAATGATGGGCCAGGACATAAAGTCAGGCTATTTTGCCACTTTTGAGTCTTTTCCTTTGAGCCCATTAACAGTCCCATGTAGTGATTGCTGCTTGTTGATGTGTTAGACATGTGAAACCAGCTTTCAGTAGGGATTCATTCATTCCTGAGGCATCCTTTGGGTGCTGCCAGTTTAACAGACCCGTAACAGCAATGCAGTGAAGATAAAGGAGAGAAATGTAAGAGAAAGCAACCAGACAAGTAAATAAATTTTTAGTCTTTGGAGAAGAAAGGAATTTTTATCTCCCCCTAACTTGAGTGATCTTTCTGAATAGTAACTCTTTCAGAAGTAGTAGGACACACTTCATATAATCGCTGTTACTTTCATTGCTCCAGGTCTCTTTCTGCAAGGCAGCAGAGAAGCTGGAAAAGCTGCAATCATAATACTGGCTCTTCTTATTAGTGAAACAACCTGCAGATAAACTTTGGCTGTTTCATTAATTAACAGCTGTATTTTTCTCTCCTGGAAATCTCAACAGAAAGGTCATTCCTGTGACTGCCCAGGACAAATTGCTCAGCTGTCAGAGCCAAAGATGGCAGGTGGTTTTCCAGGGCTCTCAGTACAGCCCGTGTCATATTTTTGTTCTACCCTGGACTTGGTGAGTGGGCAGTCAGGGAAATGGTGTTTGCTGGCTTTGATGGCATTTCATGCCGTGGCCAAGGAATAAAGAGCCATGCTTGCAAATGGTCCAAGAGAACATTATAGTCCAAAGTTCCATACAATGCATATTCTCGTTACAGGATTCAAGTATTTAGGCCCATTTTGATAAGTCTAGGCAAGGTAGATTGCTGCTCGGTGTTATTAACAGGCAAACCGCATCACAGAACAAAGATCTGTGTAAATATTTCAGCAGATTGCAAGAAAATGAACGTCATGCTGTTCTCAGAAGGATTTTCCAAAGTGGTTCTGCCATGGTTGCTTTCAAATATTTAGATATATTGCCGGGGTTGTTGTGAGTCCATGAATTCACAATGCATGAGTAAATACTCTTCCATTTGCAGGGGAAAGGCTGACTGAGCAAATGAAGCCCTTTTTCCATCTTGATATCAGGTAGAAATATTCCACATATTACTAGACCTCATATTTTTAGGCATAGAAAAGCTGTTACTGGAATAGGAAGGAGTCCTTCTGGACAGGCATAATTCAGAAGAAAATTCTATATTTAGTGAGCTATGGACAGGGATGGGCAAGGAATGAATGAGAATTCCCAAGACCTGAAATGTAAAGTGACTCTCAAATGTGTGGTCAAAGGGCAAAGGAAGTTGGCATGGTTAAATGTGCATGATGTAGCTGTTATGTATAGATAGCTCCCTGCTGTTAATCAATTATTGACTATTATTAATAGTTAATCAGTTAGCTATCTTAAAAATGAACCTGATACCTGGAATGAGTGATTACATGTATTTCTCTATAAGTCTAGTGGATGCATACATGGATAATTATATCTATCATGAGTTCAGAAAGGTCCTAATACCAAATTTCAATAAATGCAAATGGCTCAAATGCCAAAGACATACAGGGTGTATAGTCGTGTATATTAATTGCAGTATCTTGTCATAAAGCTGTAAGATCTTTCGTTTCTAGACCATCAGACCATGGGCAGGACAGAAATTATCCCTATGGACCCCTATCAGAAAGTATCTGCATGTATTTTTGACCAGGTTAATTACTATTTACTCACAGAAGACATAATTACCGCTTATATTTTGTTAACCAAACTGCAGCTTACATTTTATGAACCACAGGCATGTTTCTAGGTTGAAAGGAGTTTTTCTTCTCGTCAGTTTTGTTCCTCATTCCCACTTCTCTGAACTTTTTTAATCATGTTTTCTCATTAGCAGAATATACTTGATTAACTCACTCGTTTAATGGGGTGCTTTGGGATGATAAAGACAGCAATCCATTCTGCTGAATGACTTTGAGATGTTAAAAATTAAATAAAACTTCTAAATGCCAACAGACCTCCTGCTGGTCTTTACTGGTAGTTGTTCTTTGATGTGAGAAAATATTCAGATCTTGTTAGTGCCACGCCTTCAAGAAAAGTTGATTTTCAGATTGTTGTTGATAACAAGCGTTGGCACATTGTGTCAGAAACTGGTTTCTTTTCTTGGAGAAGTACTTAGATTAGCTTAAGAGTAGCTCAAGCTTGCCTGATTTGCAAGCAATTAACAATTTTATTAGTCTTTCATAGAGAGAAGATAGTGATATTTATTTATGTTAGATCTCAAAGAAAAGTGTCAGAGGAATCATAGAAAGCATTTCTTCCTTGAGGCTGCCATGCTCTGGAAGGTAAAAATGGAGTCCAGCTACAATTAAAATTAGGAAACAAGAGGGTGGATACTGCAGTTGAGTTTTATATCATTCAGGTCGTTAAAGACAACTGGAATTGATCTTTCCTGTCAAACACTACTCTCCTCTATTTTTCTGTAATTTTTCAGTGCTTTGTTTTGTGGGTTTGTTGTTCTGTACTTGCGAAGGAAACCCAGGAGTAATGTTACTTTGTCACATTTTATGGTGACAAAGATCTTGGCTCAGCATTTTTAAGACAGGGAACGAGTTCCGTTTTTCCTGAAAGGTTGTGTGTTTGGAGTTCAGTGTGCACAGCATCTGGATATCACTTCAACAGCTGGCAAACTGGTTGGGGAGCATCTGCCTCCTATTGCAGCTACTTTTCATTGAGGCAGATTGAATGTGGCGTCTGAAAGGGCTCATAGTGTAGATGGAGATTTCTCTGGTCATTACGTGACAAAGTGATTATTTAAGGGCACAGATTTTGCCTGTTCACGTAGGGCCCGGTGCACTGTAGATGCTGTCAGAGGCAAATGCAAGAGACATTACAAAATGGTCAGGAACAACATGGATAAAGAGGAAAACAGGGTAGAAAATTTAGCAGAGTCCTGCATTTGTAGATATTTGCTACTGAGCTTCTAAAATGCTTGAACTGAACTTTGTAGTTTTGAATGAAGTGCTTCATTTAACAGATTATTCTACTCTGATGGATGTTTAAGATTGATGCAATTTTTAGAACCCTTTCAAAGGCAAACCTCTCATGGAGTTGATTAATTCTTCACCTCTGGTTTTCCTTTCATTTGTTTTGATCAGAGATACTCTATTGATCAATTTGGTAACTAAATCTAATGAAATCTCACTGTTTTTGTACAATATTAACATGTAATTATGTGCTCTTATCACTAGATATGAGTCAGTGATACCTTTATGGAAGAAGTAATAACTTGGATTTGGCCAGTGATCTTCCAAAACTACCATCTTACTCTGTTGTTTCTCAAGAAGGGATTTTAAGAGATTCTTATTGAGTGGGCTCAACCAAAAAATGCCTTCAGAGGAAAGGTCTATGAATGGTTTCCTCATAGGTGATTATGTAGCTGTGGATGGGAGGCTGAAACCACCTGCACCTGCATTCTATCAATAACATTGGGACTATAGGTCAGGACATTTTGCTGACTCATAGTAACATCCTTGCCCATCCTCATTTGTTCTGGGAATTCCATCTTTATTTGAAGAGTGAAGAAAGAGCTCTCTAGATGTGCACAAAGACATACCAGCAGGATGATCTGCTGAGCCTGGTGCCAGCACTTAGTCCCATGGAGCTCATAGGCTCGTGTTGGTTTTGATCAGTGAACCTCAAGGGAATTAAGATTTCCAATGAAGTTTCCTAAAGCTCTCAGGCATCTGAATGTGAAGAACTTCTAGGAATTGACTGCAAGTTGTTTTCTTCCTACTCCTGTCCTGGCATTTGACATCCATTTTAAAACTTAAAGCCAGGAACCACAGTTTGCATTCTCTGGGTGAACTCAGTTGTATTCCTGGTTTACAAGGGGGACTGGAATATCTATTCAGGACCTCTGTGGAAAAATAGATTCATTCCATTTCACTTGTTACTGCTTCCTTGTAGCTGTTATCCAGTTGTTCTGCTGTAGTCTTGCCACCAAGCATGCTAATGCCATTAATGGAAATGGATGAGAGAACTTGATTTGTTCCAGAGAGTTTTCCAGGAGAGGGCAGCCATAGTTAATTCTGGGTCAGTTCATGCAATACAATGTGAATATAGATTACTGGCAGCGTTTGTCTTCTGCGCTCTGTTGCCCAGCATGGTTTCTGTGCTTAGTTAGTTTGTTCTTTTGTTTAGATTGCAAGTGCATAAAAGATGGACCTTTTCACAAATTAATGCTGGAAAAGACAACCCACATAATAGAGTGGTTAACTCCCAGTGCTGTGTACTTGCTGAAATCGCAAATGCTCTTGGGAACAGTTTCCATTATATGTCACTGTTTGCTTTATATACTTTCCAAGCAACTCATGAGCTTCTCTCTGCTCTCATACTTCAAAGATATTTTTGGAAAAGCATAGCATAAACTGTTGCTAGAGACCTGAAAACTTCTGGAAAAAAAAATCCCTGGCACCAAAAATTTCTACGTCTTTTGTTTAGAAAGGATCAGGACAAAATGATCCTCTCTCCTCTCCTCTTTGCATAATGAGGATGCATATGAAGCCTCTCTTGGTTTGGATGTAAGGATGATAAGTTAGCACTGAGGGGCATATCCCACATGCACGGTTTGGAGCTGTGCTTATGCAAACAGCAGCGCTGATGTAGATGGCATCAGGAGGCTTTATTTAGTACTGCCCTCCCAGGGCTATGGCTTTGGCACAACTTCTGGGGCTGGGGTGGCAACCAGAATCTCTGGAAATATACCCTCAGGCTTTGTATTAAGGCTGCAAGGAAAAATTCCTTTTAATATGATATGGGTAACTTCCTTTCTTGGATCAGTTGAAACCATCAATAGCTATTTTTCTTTTATCCTTCTTCTTTTTAAAATTTTAAGCCCCCAGTTTTCCTACACAGCTAAGTAAAAATCATTTGCCAGACCCTAGGTAGTGTAAATCCATGGATTTTTATAAAGTTAAAAATCTGATCCCAGCAGGTGATAGGACTTGGGAGGATTTTCTGTTCCTGTTTTGTAGGTGGAAACACAATGCAGTTCTTCACACTTCACATGTACATTCACAGAACGATATGTGACTTCAGAGGTACACTAAGGAAGCCATAAAGTCTTTCCATACATTGAATTTTGAAGACTTTCAGCTTCAGTTTTTTCAACTTTGTCAACTTCCTATACTTTACAACCTCTCTTCATTTCCTAGGCATTCTACTAATGTGTGTCAAATGTACCCACATAACCTCAAAATACATAAACCATGGAACGATTGTGCCAGAGAGGCCTTGTCAGATGATGCAGGGCTCTTTGCCTGCCATGGAGGGTGAGGAATTAATAATTTCTCATCTCTATTTCTACATCCATGAGTCTCTAGAAGGTGGAGCAGCCACCGTACTGTGTCTGCAGATGAGCTGATAGCTCTGGCTGGCCTGTGCACAGAGCCTTGCGAAAATAATTCTTAGAAAAGGGACTTAATCAGCTGCCACACTACGCTGATTTGCACGTAATTGTGTCTGTCTTTTAAAAGACAGAGATAAAAGGACAGAATTTGACACCTGCTCATTGCTCATTTTCCCAGCAGCTCTCCAGGCTGGAGCACAGTTGCAGGGTTTGAGCGAGGAAAAAGGTTTTGCCACCCAGGTTGTCAATGAAAAGGAGAGGGGTTTGCAGGAATGCTTTGCAGCACTTGACAGATGAAGCCCAAGGCATGGCTTGCAGTCTTGGGTATGGAGAGGATTTAATTTTTCACTCTGTCTAGCAGAACTCAGTGTTTCTTTTCTTCTCTTCCCCACAATGTCATATTTGCACTTTAAATTAAACACAAAGTTTTCATCCTCTGTGCACTCCATTGTGCTGATACCTGACGTCTCCATTCCCTCAAAATTCAGTGATGGGAAAGAAAGGATTTAGGCTATTAATTTAAGTATTTTCTCAGAATTCTACTTTAAACAGCATTATTTGTATTTCAATTTACTTTTCCTTATGGTTGGGTTTCCTTTTATCCCCTCTACACTCTTCCTCCATGTCCTATAAATCCTCAGGCTTTACCTTTGGTTTAGTGTGACGTATTCCTGTAAGGAGCTGGTACTTCAATGAGCCAGCATGGAGATTTTGAAAACTTACAATTCAGATGTTTTTCTCTATCTTCTGGAAGTCACCTTTCCCTCTCAGTTCTTTTTGGTAGCTTATTAGTTCATTTCTGTTTAGTGAGAAGTCCTTGCTTCTCTTCCCGGGACAGCTTAAGTCCTCCCTAAAATGTCTCAGTGTCCCCATGTGGAAAACTGATGCAGTGCTCACTTTCTTGCCTTCCTTCAACCAGATTTGAGATTTGAGATACAAAAATAAAGATATTTTTATTTTATTTAAGGGTTTGGGGTTTTTTTTAAATTTAATTTTTTCTGATTCTCCAGCAGTGCTGTCTTCACATCCCAGGAAAACAGGTTTGTGTAGTTCTAGGTGCCATACAAATTGTTCTGCTAAGCTCTTAGGAACATGAGTACTGTGGTTCCTAAGAGCTTACAGTCTTTGTCCCTGAGTGCTTATAGCCTAGCATGTTATATCTATATCTCTATAAATATAGATACCGATATAGATATACACACACACATATATATGTGTGTGTGTTTTATGCTATAGAGATATATGTGGTACATGTAAAAAAAAAAGGCAAGCAGGGAGGAGGAATAGGGAAAATAATATAACAGAGTAATGGGAGAGAAGTAGTTCTGCACACAGGGGTAGCAGTGAGCACAATTTGCCACCTCTGCAGCAATCACCAGGTTTCTGTGGTAATTACTGTGTGACCTCAGCAACAGGTTTCAGCTGGCACAGGAAAAGATGGGTCAGTATGTGGGAATTTAGCCTGGGCTGAGCTTTACTGCTGTATCTAGAAAGCTGGGAATGAGATCCATGCAAAGTGCCTTGTGGACATAGCCTGGTCATGGACCTAGAGGATGATACTTGGTGCAATGGTTTCAGGAGAATAGAAAGTTTGGAGGTGTCAAAAGCAGAGATGAAGACTTTAATTGTTACAGTTTATAATCCAGTTAGATCTTGGAGGAGGTCTTGGCAGTGTAGGCAGAGCGAAAAGGTCAGTGTTGGAGAAATTTTCTAGAAAGTGGCATCAGGATTTAATCACAGGCTGGAGGTGTGAGTCATGAGAGGTTATCAAGTCAAAGTGAATGCCGAGATTGGCAGGAAAGAGTCTGATTTTATTTCTGAAATTAAGACCGGTATGGGGAGGAAAGGACTTCATGAAAAATTCAGGAGCTAGGTATTGAGCACGTTCAGTTTTAGAAGTAGTAAATTATTAACAGAAATATCTCCGAGAAAGGCCAAAAGTAGTTTGGTTTGATGACTCTAGGCTTAAAGATTTCTTGTTTTCTGTAAGCTTGATTGTTATTTGAGTGTTCAGATCCAATCTAGCAAGGAAAAATACAGATTTGCGTCACAGAGGATGACTGGAAACTTCCATCTACATGTATCTATTACTGCGGTTCTTTCGTGCATTCAGATTGGATTTTGAGATAGGTCATGATATAGAAGCAGGATGCAATCGGAATAGAGAAGTCATAGTAGGGTTTGACAGTTTCCAGCTCACATCTGCCTGGATTATTGTCTCATGTCTTAATCCAAAAGTGGACTAATCATACACAGGGAAAATGGGAAAAAAATCGCTCAATCCATTGGCAAGTGAAACAATTAGGAGTCATCAGACCGAAATAAGCTGTGAGTGAAATTTAAAGAAACTTCATGAAGAATATGTTCATTTTGGTGGGGATCCCTTAAATAGTTGAGCTCCCCCAGCGTGTGGCCATTGGGCACAGGCAGTCTGGTAACCACACGTCACCCCTGCCCTGCACAGAGAGCAGCATTTGTGCCTGGGCTTGTTTGATATCTCTCCTTTAGCTCAGCTGATTGCATTTCAGTCGTGGCTGGGCTGAAGGAGGCCCGTGAGGCTCAGTGTCCTACTGCTCATATTTGCACAGACACTGAAGTGTGGTAAATCATCTACCTGCCTGTTCCTAGGGGGTTATGTATTATCTCGTACCTGGCTTTGGCTGATCTACGAGGACACAAAAATTGTTACGGCCTCGACATCTCATGCAGTGTTTCATGGTTCTTTTCTATGACAAGCATGGAAAATGAGTCACAGACCCACAATTTTTCTTCAGATAATCAGTATAATGTTTTTATTTGCTTACTTAAAGCATCTTGCACCAGTGTCTCTATACATCTGTACATGGAGATACAGCTGTCTCATCTCTCCTCTCACCTGCATTTGAGTTTTTTCTGCTTCAGACAGTATCTCACAGATTTCTTCATACAAGCTTCAACTAAGACAGTTATACTACACATAGGATTAGTTTAACTAGCAACTCAAAAAAAAAATTACACCCTTTTAGGTATTACCTCTGTAAGAGTCCAGAGCACCACCGTATGCTTGTTGAATGGGTAATGCAGAAGATACTGTTTCCACTTGAAATGGAAGAAAATAATAATAATAAAAAAATCCACTTCCATATTGCCATGTTCCATGAGAGTTTGGGTAAGTAAACTGTGTGACTGAACCCACTTGTTTGACTTTGCGTGCACAGAATTGAGTTCAGGAGCTCAGTTTTGTGTCTCTGCTGTTAAACAGGCATTACTTCTCTTGTGAGCAGTTGTAATTCACTGCCATCTCCATAGCAAATGTGCCACAATCATCACCCTTATCACTGATTTCTAGAGCAGGTAGCACTCCCTGGGGGTCTGCAATCCATCTAGTGTCTAGACTAAACCTTCTTTGAGGTTGAGACATGCTCCCAAAACAGCACAAAGTTCTATGGGCGCCTTTTTACTATTAACTTTTGCAGCCACAAGTCAGAAACTCTGACAAAGTTGGCATGAGGCTTTTCAAAATCTCTTCTGCAGAGGGAGAGGTTTGTCCCACATCCATCACTGCAGAATGGCAGAAAAAAAGGAGAAAATTTAAAGTCTCATTATGCAAGCAGTGAGGAAGGAGGTGATTTGCTTTCAGTAAACTGTAGGTTAAGTCAAGTCATGGGGTGATTTTTGTCCTGTGCAGAGCCAGAAGCTGGACTCAATGATCCTCATGGGTTCCCTTCTTATTCAGGGTATTCTGTGATTCAGTTCTGTTCCTGCAGCACAAAGATACAAGTATACAAAACCAATGTTATATGAGACATCCTAATATGTTTTAGTTATCTTTAAATGTAATATAGGGCTTTTTTCCCCCTCCTTTTTTTCCCCACCCACAGGGCAGGGTAAGAATGCTCTGAAAGTCATCCTGACACAGACAAGCTATAAAGTTTTCAATAGCCTAAAATAACACACAAATCCCAGGCTTGTGAAATTTCAAACACAAAACACACACCGTATGCCAGCCTGACCTCCTGGCTGTGTAGCAGATAATAAAAAGAATTTTTGTCAAACCTGCTTGTGATGAGCGGATAAAAAAGGGTTGGCCCACATTCATAAATGAGACCATTTAAGCAAGCTGGGGCTGTGTCATGGAATATTTTAAAATAAGTCAAAAGAAGCTCAAGCTTACTGGAAAACACAGAGTTTTGAGCATCTTAAAATTTTAAGGATCTGCCTTTGTGCATTTAGGTTAGGACTGGACACAAGCAGTATAAACTCTGAAGTGATTTTCACTTGACTGGAAATTGGGCAAAGCACCAAATCACAGGTTATCTTGGCTGCCAGAGGAGAGATGAGACAAGCAGGTGCCATCCATGTGCCAGCAATTTCTTAGAGAAGGAGAAATGTCTGTCATAAAAGGCATGTGTGAAGTAAAATAACTCCCACCAAAACTAGGGAGGTTAAACTGAACTGACACATTTCTGAAATAAATCTGTGGTTAATGTGCATTCAGATTTTAAGATCCCAAGTAGAAGCTGGAGGCAGCCAAACCCTGGAGAACGAGTCATGTTCCTGCCTCCCTCCTCAGCCTGTGTGACCCTATTATTTGGAGTTAATGGAAGAAGGTTGTACCACATTTAGATGTTCATAGCCAAGATCAAGTAGTGCTGAAACTGAATGCTGATCACATGTCTTGGAGATTAAAATTGGACATAAACACTGTACTGATTTGGAGGAAGAAATGTTACTCAGGGCAAATGACAAGGTTGAGGAATCCTTTTGCAGGCAAGTCCCATGGGGATGCTGCAGCATCCTCAGCCCGTTGCCATCACAGAGTTAAGAACAGACACAAGCTGGGAACAATTTGGCAAGAACGATAATGGGACCAGTCGGGATCTGTCATCAGCATACTGGGCACTGCGAAAGAGTGATTAAATAGGAAGACACGGACAATTATGAAAGACTAATTGCTTATTGTTGCTAGAACTATATTTTAAATGTGTTTTTCTTTTTAATTGCTTTTGGAGCGAATAAAGTGTCCTTAATTCAATTCTGAAATGTTTGGGAATGGGAAGTCTGCCAGGAACCGGGCAGCTCAGAGGTCCTGTGAAAGCAATTGCCTCTTTCACCAGCCTGTATTCATGTCCAGTTATCCCATCCTCTGCCAACTTCCCTGTTTTCTGGTTCATGCCCTATGTTGGCTGAAGGTCTCTGGGTTGTTGGTACTTGCTGGAAGCTGCAATAGCTTGTTCATATCTTTTCCTGTATTTTTCATTCATCACTGTCCAAGGGCCCTGACCCAAAGAGGAGCTGAACTCTTCAGGTCCACGGAGGGTTTGGAGCAGCAGCTCTGAGTGTAAGGGCAGTTTGTAGGACAGGACGAGCAGTGGTTGACAAGGTGAGATATCTGTGTAGTTTGAATCTGTTACAACACAAACATCTGTATACCTCTGTGCTCTGGTACTACTGACTGCAGGGAAATTGAGCAGGGGCTGGATTTGCCTCAATATTGTGTCAGTATAACAATGAATGAACTGAGGATGTTTTTCCAAATTAAGATGCTCAGGTTTAGTGCAAGGAGCAGGTCCAAATCACAGACAGAAGGTTTAATGCAAGGAGCTAGGAGGATCTTGTGTTATTAAATAACCATTCAGCATTTTCCTGATGAAAGTGACAGGGAACACAGTTATTACATTCATAGAAGTATTATTTGTATGGATGTATTCAGCTCTGAAAGTACTGCAGGACCTCATCATGAACAAATGAATGTAACCAAATCTCCCTCTCTGTGTGCAAATGATTTGCAAGAACAGTTTGGAAAATGAAAGGAGAGTGGTCTGTATTAGGGAGAACAAGTGAAAAGAGGGGAAAGAGTGTTTAGGTTCGTAGTTTAGAGAAGACAGGAAAATGCAAGGATCCTGTTGTCTCAGCAGAATGACACGTCACCTGCTCCTCTAAGCTGCCCCAAAAAACAGGCTGATAAATCTGTTGCTGACTTGACATAGAGCATGAGGGGAGGGATGGGAAACCTGCTTGTTTGGAGACAGGCAGGATCAGCTTGCTCTATACAGGTAGTTTGCCTGCAGTACAGGTTTTTTCCTCCTTTCTGATCTCTTCTTCCACCTGCATAAAATATAAGATCAGAAATGGGCAGAAATGTTCAACCTGTTACTGAATAAATGATTTCAAAAAGAATTCCCTTTTCATTGTTAAGTTCCTTGCAAAATCCTGAACAAACTCTCTTGCAAAAAAAGGACAAGGAAAAAAAATATATATAAAGAAGTTATTCCAGACACCATGGCTGATGCTTTCTGTGCTCTTTTAGGGCAATTAGAAGAAAAGCTGGCCTGGGCAAACATTTTAATCAGCACTTTAGATTTTTTGAACACAGAAAAAACTGAATCATTCTGTGAGACCTTCATTGCAGCTTCGTCTCTGGCTTGGACTCTGGGTCTTTGGCTTTCCTTCAGCGAAGTACCTGATGCTCATTATCCAGAGATGTCAGTGATGCTGCTGCTCCTCTTCTCTCCCCAGGCCATGGCTCTCCTGGTTCACAGATCAAGATGAGTAAAATTAGTATTTTTTAATTAACAAATCCAGCAGCATAGCAATGGTTGATTGTCAGAGTACCCTAACTCTTACAGTAAAGCTAGGCACGACTTTCTTTTCTGGTTTCAAAGCTCTCTTTTACCTCGTATGTGAGAGGTATTTACTCATCAGGGCATCTCATGCCTTGAGTTTTGTTGGCCACCTTGTTTGTGCAAAGCCATTCCCCTGTGAGGTGTTTGCTCAAAGTCTTGGGCCAAGTTCCCAGCTGCAGAGAATGGCAGAGGCCAGTGCATGAGCATCAGCTGGGGATTCGATATCCAGTTTAAAAGGAAATATCCAACAGAAATTTCTCCATCCTTCCCCCTCCTTCCCCCTCCCCCTTAAACATGAGCAGAACCACCCTGCCTTTGTCTGCAGCCCATTTTTTAAAATCAGCTCAAAAATGAGTGAGGAGAGAAAACATTGACTGGAATATGCATTTCCACGGAGATTAAATGTGTTTGTATGCGGCTTTCCAAAATTAAACTTTGACAGGGGCAAGAGGGACTTGGGTGTGAAAATGCAATCAGCCATGACTCAGGGCTCTTGATATACAGGGGGACCAATGAGTTGTGAGTTCTTGCACGGAAACTTGACACAGTGGCAAGAACAACTTATCATGTGTTAATATGAGCAGAGAAAATAACACAAAATATTATTAATGTTTGGTATTCATTTCCAAGTGGCTCCTTTGGGTGATGTAGACAGAAGTGAACCTGGGAGGTGATGGCAAATGATGTTTTTCTTGTGGAATAGTCATTGTCTTCCTGTTAGTAACATTTAATCCCTTTTCTTGAGAGTTCTGAGATCCTGAAAGAAAGACATTATAAGAGTACTGATGAATTATTTTCACATAATGGTCTCTCACAGACTTCCTATGGTGTCAATAAGCATTACCCATCAGCTGGGCCATGAAGCAGTTTTTCCGTCTTAAAGATTAATTCATGGAGATCCTAAAAGGCTTGGCAAAGGCTCTCAATGAAAAAGCAAGGCTTTCCAATCACCTTTCTCAGTGGTTGTAGCAGCCTCATCCTCCACCTTCCAAAATGTGTTGGATAACATTTTCTCCCTTGATACAATAATCACTTAGGGAGGATCCTAGAGAATGGCCCTGTGCCTGTTCATGAGTGACTGAAAGAGATAATATCTGTCTTTTTTTCATGGCTATCAGGCATTAGAGGGAAATTTTGGCACCCAAGGATGCCACCATAGTAGGCATTGTAGGTAAATGAACAGGAAAAGGGGTGGGGAGAGCAGCATTCTGTTGGTTTATTGCATTACTTCAAAAATGATTTAACTTTTAATTAGAAGGAGATTGGGACATTGCAAGGTCTTTATGCCTTTTTCTTCCCCTTCTGTCATCCAGATTTTATGCTGCCACTTTTAAAATGCAATTTATATATGCAGTTTGAATTAAACTTGGTCCTTCTAATTTTCTGAAGTGCTGTTTCTTTCGTATCTGAGTCTTTGTAGGATGGAGGTACAGCCACGACTGATTTCTGTGCTAGTGACTGCATCTTCTGATTCAGAGCTCCTGTATTCGGAAGCCAATAATGATTCACTCTCACAGCAGTGGTGTGAGCAGTCTCAGCTTTTATATGCCATCTGTGTGAGTGAGCTGAATCTGCAGAAACGGGACCCTGTGCACATGGCTTTTCCTCTGCTCATGGATGAAAATATTAAAGCAAATCCGTATGGTCCTTGAGATGTTTTCTGTGTCAGGAAGGGAGTAAAGCTGCCTGTCAAACCAAGCTGTTCTCTCTGATGAAAGGGGGCTGTTTTTAAACACTCCTTTCCATAGTATTTTGCACGCCAGCCATGTGTGCTTTCTCATCTGACATCTCATTGAGATCCTTGGCTCCGGTACTGCAGGAGGGAAGTGTGTTCTGGGAAGGAAGGAAATTATCTCTCAATATGTACACAAACACGTGTGCACACACACACTCTCTTAAATCAATCTAAATGGATTGAATTTTTTTTTTTTTTAGGAATGCAAAAAAAAATTAATCTGGTTGAGCCAGACTTAATTGCTTCCCTTTTGTTTGGATTTTCTATTTCCTCATGAAGATATTAGAAAGAAATTCTCTGAGCTATTATTAGATACAAAGGTAGAGGTAGAGGGCAAAGGGTTCATTTACAATTCCGACAGCAGTCCATTGAAGCTAAGAGGCAACTGATGAGCAGCTTGAAAATGTAGATTCATCCACTAAGCTCAGGGAGTATTTCCAAAGGTTTGTGCTGGTCTGGGGATCTAACCCTTAGTGCAGCTGTAAAACCCACTGGATGGAGAAAGCAGAAAAAAAGTGGGTTTGGTTTTTTTCTTTCTAGTTAATAAAAGGAGTCACCTTGCAGGGAGAAGCTTGAAAACATGAACTGATATAAGGTAATGAATTGATATAAATGCATTGCTTTTGTAGGAAGCAACTGGACTTCAGCTCTGTGTCAGGAGACTGGGAAGCATAAAGGTTATCCACAGACACACATTCTTTGTGTTTTGAGAAACTCAAGTCAGTTAATCCCTGATAATGGGATGCCATTATACTTCACCTCCATGATCTTAGGGCAATACTGCAAGAAGCAATTTGATCATGTTGGGCAGGAGAGCCCACAGCGTTAGTGTGCTGTTGCAGAAGAAATCCAATGCCAAAAAGGTTTTCTAGCCCTTCCCTAAAATGCAGTGGTGAGTATCACTTCCTTTCAGGGAATCACAGAGATGGGCAGGGACCTCTGGAAATCATGTGATCCAATCCCTGTTCAAGCAGGGCCACCTAAAGCCACTTGCCATGGACCACGTCCAGATGGCTTTTGAGTATCTCCAAGGATGGAGACTGCACAACCTTCCTGGTCAACCTGTGCCAGCACTGGGTCACCTGCACAGTAAAAAAAGTATTTCCTGATGTTCAGAGCGAAGCTCCTGTGTTTCAGTGTGTGCAAATTCCTTCTGATCCTGCTGCTGGGCACCGCTGAGAAGAGCCTGCCTCTGTCCTCTTTGCACCCCCCCTCCAGGTGTTCATCAACATTGCTGAGAGCCCCTGGAGTCTTCTCCAGGCTGAGCAGTCCCAGTTCTCACATCCTGTCCTCACAGGAGAGATGCTCCAGCCCCTTGATCCTCTTCATGACGCTGCACTGGAGTCTCCAGTGTGTCCATATCTGTCTGGTACCGAGGAGCCCAGAACTCGATACAGCACTCCAGTGTTCCTCACCATGTTCTCATTGTCAAAAAAAAAAGAAAAAAAAGAAAGGAAATTTTGGAACAGGGGCTGTTCCAACTGGGACACCAACACTGGTTTTGGATAGCTTCAGCTTGAGCACTGCAGGGTTTTTTGAGCTCTCTCTGCCAAGCCTCTTGTGTCTGGAACTTGTTACTGCATTTGGACAGCTTTGGTCAAGGAGGGGTTTTCATCTGGGTACCTCAGCTTTGCTGACCTGACCTCTGGAATAAACGTTCCTTTCTGAACTTGTTTCTTCTTTGGCAATAGCTTTAGTTTATTTTTTTTCCAGTGGCTGTGTTGAAGCTTGTTCTGTTTGCCAGGCTAAAGGGCATCACAAGAACATGCATCATTTTGTACTTTTTGTCTAAGGCAACAAAACAAAACTAAGTTAAAAAAAATCACTTTGGTGTAGATTTTTTTTCTCTGTGAAAACTCCTGAAGCATAAAAATAGTGTCTTTCCTTGAAGAGGGGATATTACTAATGTAAATCCAATGCAGAGGAATAATATGATGTATGTCAAAAGGCAAGAAACCGAGGAGGAGCTGGAGTGATGGAAGTGCCTCACGGGCATATGAGATTGGGGGGATAGGTATTCACACAAAGGATGCTTTCTTACATGTGCCCAGGGCTTTCTCTTATCTCTGAACATGAACCCATAGTGAAATAGAAATGTTCCTGTATTAATAGTGCATTGGAGATAACCCTCATCTGAAAAATACAGTAATACTGCACAACTGGGAGCCCTTTGAGAGCAGGGAATTGGACTGGCAATTTCATAGCGTGTTGGTAATGAAACATTTTGGTTCTGTATAAGCAAATGGGCAAGGTTAATGGACACATTACTCTGGCTGTCATTGTCCCAGCAGTAACCAATTTAGAGGCTTTATATTTTCTGCTGTCCCAGTAAGGGAAAGAAAAGTAGAAAGTTAAAAATAGAAATCCCAGAGTGATTTAAAGTGCAAAGAGTGAACAAGCTTGTAGTGGTCTGGTATAGTTTTAAAATCCCTTTTTTCATTATAATCTGGACTTTAATATATGTATTATATTGCAAATTCTGCCAGCCTCTGTCAGGCTCCAAAAGCTCACCTCCATACAGAAGGATTTATTCTGGCTCTAACACATGAACATGGGCCTCCAGCCCTGGATCTCTCTAGCTGCTGTTTGTATTGATGGTTCCTCTTTGTATTTCCCTTCACCTGATGCTGTTGATTTGCAGAACCATGAGAAATTGTCTGTGGCTTTGGCCTTCAATGGAGGAGGTTAAGAAAATATCTTATGGTGCCTGTGTATAGATCATAACTGGTTTTTTTTTCATAGCTCTTTCAACAGCAGTGGACAGATATCGGGCCTTCATGAGCTGTTTTTTCTCAAGTAGGTGCCCTACACAACAGCACAGCATTGGATTTTCTCTCCCAGAATTAAATGTCCCACACTCTTGGTTTCATTGAGGTTACTTTTTTCTTGTCAAGTCTCCTGTCAAGATTAATGCAGTCTCTGAAGCAGGTGTCCAACCTAATGAGAACTTGTTTCCTTGACTTGCAGACATCCTGGTTGATGGCAAGGTCTGTGACTGCGACATCGTGGTGACCTGCCAGGTGGGGGACCCTGTCCCCTTGCAGGTGAAGTTGACCAACTGGAGCAAGCACAGCGTGGGGCCCTTTGCTCTGACCATGATGCCCTACCAGGATTACCAGAACGGGGTGCACAACTACGACCTGCAGGATGCCATCACCTTTGTGGGGTCCAACACCTTCTACATCGACACCGTGAGTTGTTTCATCGCACGTATCAGGATTTCGAGTGATGTGCATTTGAAAGGGGCTTCATTACTCTATTGTGCATTTTAAAGCGGATTAATTGTTGGAAAGCCCCATGATTATGACAGCTATTGCTAACAGTGCTGCTGGGTTCATCTCTGAAATGGTTTAAAACTGCAATTTCCTACCATGTAAACGACTAGTAATTTATCAGAGGCAGCAACTTCTGGTCTCTCCAGATCTGACTGAATGTGAACAGGTAACCCTAGATTGAATGTTCAATACCATATTGCCAGTCCCTCGAGTCACCCAGTGCAGCCTGCAGTAACAGATTTTAAATAACTTTTGTTTTTTTTCTTTAGTCCATAAGAAACATTCCACAGGCTGAGCCAAGGAGCTCAGCAAATCAGTTTTAGTCAGGTCCTGAGGAAACGCAACAGACTGCAAAAAGAAAATGCTAAACATTAATGGCCAGTCTGATGAGCTGGTTCATTTCCTGGATGCTTAGCATACTGTTATAAAACCATAAAGAAATGCTTAAAATGAGACCCAAAAAAAAAAAAAAAAAGAGCCCCTTTTTATAACAATTGAGATTATGATTTTTGTCTCAATTTCTCTAGAAAATTCAAGTCTAGGAGCCTTTTGCTTCTAAGGCAAGACACTGAAAATACAGATAACGCCACTCTCTCCCACATCCTTCCCTCCCAAAAATACAGCAACAAAATACCTGGAATGAAAATTTGCAGGCAGTTCTGCAGAGTGGAATGAGCAGCATTTCTGGTAACTCATGAAATAAACATGAAGAAGGGGGTGAGTCTTTGGGATAGTGCTTAGGACCTTTGCTTAGGTCAGCTCTTCAGATTGGTAATAAAATGTACCTGTCAAAATTAACTATATAAGTGAACCTTAGCTAGAAAGAAATTAAAGGTTAACCACAGGGATAGTCACCATGCATATTTTTCAATTACGCATCACAGAAGAAAATATTTCTAGAAGCTAATGAGCATGAAATATACCATCAACTTGAATTTTAATGGGGGCTAACTGCATTCTTATAGCTGAATAATTTAAATATGTCAACAGAAATCATCCAGGGATGGTTTTCTTTGACTGTGTTTCTGACAAAGTGGAGTGTTTAATCAGAGTGGTGGTGTTTGGATGCCCAGCTGCCAGAGGGCCTGACCCTCCAGGCTAATGAGGGAAAAGGGAGATGTCAGTGTGATGTATTCTTACCTTCTGATTGAGTCTCCTATGGGGCAAAAAGTCAGGAGGTCACATCTCTGGTGCCTGACCAGGCAGCCTTCTCATACATTATGGTCCCTGCTTTTGCCCCATTGCTCAGTATTTTGACATTTCTCCTGTAAACACAATCCCCAAGAAGTTAAAAATAGAATTGTTTTCTGCTGCTTGTCCTCCTTTCCATACAAAAAGGTGAAATGAAGAAAATGTTGACTCTTAGACAAGAAGTGTTACATTTCACAGTGTGTAGTGTTGATACTGCACAGGCTCCTGGGGAAAATGCTTGGTCGTGTTTCTTTGGGGCATAGAGCCCTGATCAAGGAAGAAAATCCTTCATGTCTATCAGAGGCCCTTTCTTCCCTCATAATAACTAATTTAGGAATAGCAAATAGATTTCAGAAAGTTCCATCTGTTTGGGGGACAAGGGGAAAGCCCTGGTTTGTGCATTTGATGTTTCAGGGAAGAACCACCATGCTCAGAATTGTGCTTATGCTCTGAGTTTGGCCAAAAGTCAGACAGACACTGGTTAAAAAAACAAAGAAGCTCGTGGTTGGGTGAGATGAAAGAGAACCAGAGTTACTCTTTTTTATAAATGAAAGTTGAGATACTGGACCAGATTCCCTGCTGGTTTTCAACTCAGTGGTGCTATGTGGAAGCTGTTAAAAATGCCCCCATCGTTTTTTTAACCTGAGGTCTTGGGCATTTGATTATTTTTCTTGTTTAATGGAGGTGTCTTGAGCTGCTGCCCTTTCCCAGCTGCTTGGGAAAAATGCTTCCCTCTCCCCCAGCAGACCCATCAGGACAGACATTGCAAGCACTTGTTTTTGTGCAAAGTTGTCCAGTTTAGCAAAAACTACATTGGTCAGCAGTTTAAGTTAATTGGGCTGACTTCACACTGACACTGGCACAGAGGTGCTGACATGATTTATTGCAGGGCTGGGCTGGGTGGGAGGAAGGATGGAGAATCAAGTATGGTTTGGTGCATCACTGGTGCGTGGTCAAGAACGAGTGAGAGCATCAGGTATTACAACAAGGGCAGATACTTCTCACACCCTGAAAATTCACTCTGTTATCATGCAGAAACTTCATTATTGGTACAAAAATACCCCAACAGATCCTTCTGCCTTCCTAAATGTTAGTTTCATATTAAGTCTCATGCTCAAAAATTCACTGTTACTTTTGATTCCAGACTCAAAGCAGTTTCTGCTTCTGCTGGATGACAGGGGATATATACAGGAATTTTCAGGATGCATGTGCTGTTTCACAATGTGAATATAAATTGTTGAAAGGGTAAAAGTCACACAATTTTGCATTTCCCTTTTTTGTGGCTTGAAGTCCAGGTTAGAAGATCTATCTTGGAAGTAATATAATGATGCTTATTCACCTCTTTGTGCTTTTACCTCAGTGCAATGCAGCATCCTAGGTTTGTGTCACAAAGTCTCTGTTGGGATGTGCTACTTCAAAAAACAAAGTCTTTTCTGGAAAATTTTAAAGGATATTGAGCTATTTCCTTGCATTTTAAATTAAGCAAAACCTGTATTTTTAAGCACAACTTCTAATTCAGCTAACCTTACTTTTCTCTGTTTGAATTTGACAGAAAAAGTGACTTTTTCCATTATGATTTAAATATTTGACATTTTTTGTTCAGTGGGTGATTTTGAAACATGAGTTAATATGGTGGAACCTACCCATTAAAATACAGTGCATTGATTTATTTTTTTTATCTCACTTCGCAACATAAAGTTTATCTTTCACCATAATATTATAATTTTTAGTTCTTACCAATGTTTTTTGTTGACTTATTGGCTGATCAGACAGAGTTGCTTTTTGCCAAAATTAAAACCAAAAATATTATCTTATGTGAAGATTCCTGTAACTCCCAGCAATTCATCCTCCCTTGTTGTCCCTGCTTGTGGCATTACTTACTCTCAAGCAGGATGTTTTCCTCCCTGTGTTATCACACACAAGCTCAAGCGATTGGTAGTGGGAGATGAGGAGAAATTCATTAGTAGATGGTCATTTTGAATCAGCTCAGAAGCCATGATGAACATTTGCTCACTTCTGGCAGGTCCTCTGTGGCCCATCTGGAACAAATTATTTTTCTTGGCACTGTTCTATTCACACTGTAAACTCTTTGGGGCAGTGAGCAGTAGCTGGCACCAGCCCTAATCTCCAACTGAGCTCCCTAAGTACTACAGCAGTATAAATAAGTAGTAATTAGTTCTAAGCAATCACAGTCCCACATGGTAGCCTAAATCAGGGAAGGATTAGGATGGAGCTAGAAACTTAATTTTTCTTCTGTCTTGGTGGAACAAAGGAGTAATGTGGACTCTTCCTCCTTGATTTTCGATCATTATTTTCTGGGATACAGGCTACCCATCTTGGGTTTCCATGAATGGTGGAATTTTAGTAAAACCTGTTTTAACTCTGCCTTGACTCAGGAATGCCAGCATCCTGGTGAATGATTCAACACGCTTACAGGCACATGTCTGGGCAGTGACACCACCAGAGCTGTGTGCTGCTGGACTGAAGGACAACACGAATTTGGTCTGGGTCAGGCATGAGTCGTGTCCTTTGTAGTTCAGCTGGGTCATGCAGTGCAGTCAGTGGGATGGTGTGTCCTGCCAGCTATGGTGGTGACCACCTGAACAAGTCACTCTGTCTGTCTGAGCAAGTCATCAGAGCTTATGCAGTTTAGGGAACATTTTGCCTCATTCTGCGTTTGTTCAGGTGAATCCTTGTGCTGAACAGCTGGCTTAGATGTGACCGTCCACTTTACAGACATTGGGGTGGCTTCAGTTCCAGCTGAAACACCTGAATGAGGAGGTGTTACCAGGGGTGCTGGCCCACTAAGCTCCCATGAGTCAATGGAGATGTGGTCTGCAGCAGGTAGAACCTGGCTTATAAACAGCAGGGCTGAGATTCAGTTGCCTAAAAGTAGATGTTTGCCATCATACGGGTGCTGTGGGTATCCTACCAGCCTCCAGATGCTGCCAGAAATCCTGTAAGACATCCTGGGCATCTTCCCAGTCCTGTGCAGGTGTCTCAGTGCCTTAGGCCATCCCATCACCTGTGTTTGGGCAACTCTGTTCTGGCTCTGCAGGCTGCCTAGCGAGACCATTCTGTGTTTGCTCCACTGTCTGCATTGACTAGGTATCTTCCTTTTGTAGTAGGAGTTTGGATACCTCGTGTGCAGAGAGACACCTAAAAGTAGGTGGTGTAGCCTCAAAATTAGTCCTGTGCCTGGTGTAGCAGCTGGGCTGGATGTGACCCTCTACTGACCTGACTGCTGCTGCTGAATGTCTGGTCTTTTGGGAATGTTTGTAGGCAGCCCCACGGAAGAGGCAGCCTTACTTTCCAAAGCTGGTTCCTGTTTTGAAGGAAACTTCTTGTCATTCCTACATAGGCACCTGCACCTCAGCACGGCGAAGGTCTCAAGCTCCTTTTGCTTCCCCGTTTCTTCTACAAACCACAAGGGTTGATACAGTGGTGGTGATACAACAGATGTGGGTAGAGGCCAAACCATGAATGTCTGGTGCTGATGCTGCTGAGCCTGAAGCCACTTTCCTGCTTGCCAAGGGCTCTGAGCTGTGCTGTGACAGATATTCCTTCATGGTACAGTGAGATTAGGAAAGATGGATTAGGAGCTTGAAAAATCTAAGGGTCCTGAGGAGGCTTTGTTTGCTGTTTGCCTGCATCCACTGCTGGCGTAAGTGCCTGCTCTGCCCTCCTCTGGATGCAAGTCCAGTGAGGCAGAAATCAGGCAGGCAGCCCTGGGAGAAGGGGAAGGAAGCAAGAGGGGACATGGCTTGATGTTGTTGTGCGTGTCCAGACGCAGTGCCAGAGGGCAAGAACTTGTACCCAGCGAAGAGGGGAGATGCCAAGGACGGCGTCAGGGGAACAGCTGTGGCTGCTCTGATCATTCACGTGGATGACACGATGCTGATACCAGTTTGCTGTAGGTCAGCAAAAGTGCTCAGCACCAAAACCAAAGGCAGCCTGGGCTCTCCAGCTCTGAGTATGTGGCTGTTTGTGAAGAGCCAGGCCCTTGTGCAGGAGCTGCAATTTAGAGTCACAGAAGCATGGAATGGTTTGGTTTGGAAGGGACATTAAAGCTCATCTCATTCCAACCCTGCTGCCATGGGCAGGGACACCTTCCTGTCAGGGTGCTCCAAGCCTCGTCCAACCTGGCCTTGAACACTTCCAGGGACGGGGCAGCCACAGCTTCTCTGGGCAACCTGTGCCAGGGCCTCACCACCCTCACAGTGAAGAAATTTTTCCATATATCTAACCTAAATTTCTCCCCTTTCAATTTGATCCCTGTACTCTTTGTCTTATCACTACAGATCCTGATGGAGAGTCTTTTCCAGCTTCCCCATAGCCCCTTCAGATACTGGAAGATGCTATGAGGTCTCCACTCATCCTTCTCTTCTCCAGGCTGAACAACCCCAACTTTCTCAGCTTGTATTCACAGAAAAGCTGCTCTGGTACCTTTAGTGATTTCATGGCCCCTCTCTGGACTTCTTCCAGTTTAGGGAGGTTCAACAAAGCAGCCTGATACCCCAGGGTATACAGGATGTGCATCTACTGGCTAAAGAACCCAGCAGTGAAAATCCAAAAAACTCCTAGAACAGGAGAAAATGGAAACAAACAGCTCATTCCCTTCTGAAAGCTACAGAGAACCTGCCTCATGGAAGGTGGTGGCTGGAAGTTTTCAGCACTATGGAATATTCTTGAGTTCCCCTGAAATCTTCTGTTGATCATTTGCCTTCCCCCTCTTCCCCACCATGGCCTTCCCATGATCCCTGTTCCGGACTTCCCATGCAGTGGCAAGTTGTCCTTCAGCAAAGGATGTCCATGGGCACTTTCCTAGTTCAAACCCCATTGTTCATGTCCCAGTTTACCTTATGATGAAATTTTTTGTAGTGGGGAACAGTCCTGATCACCTGTCTCAGAGCCTTAGTCTTTACTGGGACTTTTCTGCTGGGATGAATTTGCCTTTTCACAGTTTTTGGAAAAACTCTGTCCAATGGAATGGCTTTGTGTTGATTTGTATTTTGCATTTTCTGTAACTTCATCTCAATTCTAAGCATCCTGAAACTGGATTTAACATCTTGTGGAAGCAGATACTAATTCAAACATTATCACATGCTGAACAGTGGTGGGAGTGTTAAAGTTAGAAAGTGTCTTGCTGAAATGATGGACTGAGATATATTATTTGTTGTGAAGATATGGATTGTAGATGGATTTGTGATGAAGGAAGATACATAAATGTAGAAACAGTGTGAACTCTGCATTTAATTTGGACAAGTAAAATCAGGATGGCTACTGATTCTGGGAAGTTTCTTGCTAAACTTCATTATTTCAATGATAATGAATATTAAAGTTCCTGATTAGAATTTGCAGTTCAGATTGTGTCTCAGTAATAAGTGAGAATGAACTTAGTTGTTGCTGAGCTGTTAAATGGTGTTTAACCATGTATTTAACATGAATTCAGGGGCATGATTTAGAACTTCAATAGAGGTGTTGGTAAATGCAGTCTAAGGAGAGATTTGGGGTGATCTCTACCTTAAACAAATTCTATTTTGGAATCAGTGACTCCTAAAGGTTCATATTCTGTTTTGAGCTGTGACACAGATTTACTGCATGAGTGAATAACAGGATTTATTTTTTAATGTATCAGTTTAACTAGAATAGGGATTAGATCTTTACTCCTTTTTGTATGAAAGCATTATTAAGATGTGAATCTAGAGTACTCTGAGACCATTTGAAGGAGCTAATGAATTGTAAACTGCAATTAATTTGCTTTGTTGATGGTTTATTTATACTGATTTTCATGTTCTCTTCGCCAGGTAAAGCCAGCCAAAGACTCTGTGTACTTTGGAGCACTTCTCTTCCTCTACACGGGCGATTTCTACCTGAATATCAAATTCCATGAAGACAACTGCAGCAGGGAGCTACCTCTGTCCTGGCTCTGCCTTCCCAGCGTCCACATCCGTGCTACGGAGCCTGTGGCCCCAACTAAGCTGTAAATGCAGCGTGTGCTACTTGATTAACCACAGCACACAGCAGTGCTTGGCACATCCTCTGCTTGACCCCCGCTTGTTTCTGTCCAACCCCAGGCCACAGTCTCTACTTTGGAGGAACAGCTGAACACTTTCTGAATTGGCTGATAGTCATTTGGACAGCTGCTTTAGCTAATTTCGGAGGGAGAGAGAGAGATTATAACTATGCTGAAGTTTTCCTCTGTTTCCAGAAAGCCTTTGTAACTACTAATATATGCATTGTACTTCGATATACTCCATCGATATCAGTGGTTTGCAAGGGTCTTGAGGGCTGAATTTAGCCATGTGTTTGAAGGTCTTAAATCCAATTTGAGTAATCCCGTTTGATCATTTTTCAATAAGATTTGTGCATCTGTATGAAATTCCTCCTGGTTTATGCTGGACCCATGGCATGTTCCCTTGGGGTATAGATCTCTGTTAGATTTGTTCACTGGCTTGTTCTTGTTCATTCGCTTGCTGAGAATTTGGTGTCTTTGGTAGTAAATGGCAGTAGTGGTGCTTTTTAGTGTGTTACTGAAAGTAAGAATAGTAAATGTGCCTCCAGTTATTCTCTGCCTCCCCTGAGCCCAGTGCCACTTTTTCCTGGTAAAGTCACTGCCTTTAGTTTGGCAGATCTATGAACTAGAAAGGAGAGAGGGTGAGGAAGAGCAAAAGAGTTTTGTCCTTGAGAAAATAAATAAGCCAACTTTTGGGCTGCCTAAGGCTTGCCTGTGAATTTGGGCTTTCACACTTCGGTTTTACACGGTCACAGCCACTTGAAACATTTGCAGACACCTAAAGATCCACCAGAATTAATCAGATGATCATTAATATAACTTTTCATGAGTTTTTGCAAACTCTTCTCCTCAGATTTTTCATTCTAATATACTGCTTTTTAAATGTGTCTGTTTTTTCCTTTTTTTGTTTACTTTCAAGTTTGGGGGTTTTTTAAGTTTAATTATTAGGCAATTAAGGCCATGGAATTTCTGAGTGTAAAAGTAGTTGTTGAATGTACTGATCATTTAGCCTGTTTTTCAGAAGAATGTTTTTGTATAGTGAGACATGTTTTTACCCCATGTAAAGCAGGGAGATGTCTTAGCTGTATGATTAATACATTATTTCATGGACCATATGTTTAAAACCTATCTCAGTCTTTTCTTAAATACATAGTTAAATTTGGTGGTAGTTTGCTTTTGGGGGTGGATATGCCAAATGTGGCAGGGACACTCCGGTTAGCTCTAGATGATTTAAGTCTACATGCACAACCTCTTTTCAGATTCTTTGTTTCTTTAGAATTCATCCAAACATGGGCCCCCACTGAATGCCTGGGCTGGCCCTTCCTGCTCAGTCCTGGCTCTCTGCACCCCTCCCAGCGGTACTTTTAGATGTGACTGATGTTTTCCATAGGAAAGACAGTGCTCAAAACTCCATTCATTGCATGCTTGCAAATGTCTGTTCATCCTAAATAAGTTCCTCACCTGAGGGAACTACAGCTGTAGCATGGTAGCTCTATTTCCAGTGTATGCAGGGCATTATCTCTAAAAAACTGTGTTGTGACAGTGTTATCAGTGTTTGTGCTTGAGCTGTGGCTCTGTACTTGGCCTTGAAAGTGGAAGTTTTTGGTCTTGACCTGATGAAAATCTGAGCCCTGCTGAAGATTTATTTGCAATGATTTACTGCTCTGTCAGGTACCAGTCATGTCCAGTAACAAAACTGTTCCTTAGACTGGCACAGTGGCTCTGGGCCAGAGGGACCTATGGAAAGAGGGTCCAAGAGCTGGGCCTGTTTTTCTGTGTTGGTGGAGCTTGGCTGACCAGATTGTGCCATGAGGGTGAATTCTCTGTCACTGGATAGGCAATACATGGAAAGATAAGATCCAAGGACAGCAGGAACTAAACCAGTTCATCTTCTCCATAAAAGCTTGGTTTTGACATGTGTGTCTGTACTATGTTGCACAACACTCTGGCAGCAAATTCCAAATTGGGTTTCATTCAGTTTTCCCAGAAGATAATCTGCAGATTCTAGGAATACAGCTAAGGCTTTATAAGGACCTCATTGCATTTGAAATAAAAATATTGTGAAGTAGATGCTGTTGCAGTCAGGATGCTTCAACTTACCCTGCTAAGGGATTATTCTAATTTTTGACAATGTTCTCTGAGAAAAGGGGGTCTTGCTCTGTGAAACCTGTCCTGGGATGCAACATTCCTGTGCCTTTTACTCATAAAGGATCCTGATCCACAGCCCACTGAAGCTGTTGGAACGGGAACAGGTTTTATTATAACAAAAGCAAGCTGCATATTTTCTAGGTATCCAACATGCCATTATAAATCTGCCATATGTGCACATAAATATAAGTTCTTACATGTGAGCTGACCCTGAAAGGTTTATCTGTTCATTATATAGTAGACTACTCTGTTCCTTGTCAACTTGGATGCTTAGTTGCTTTTGGCATTTATGATATTTTCCCCAATTTTGGCACACTTCTACTTTTCTTGGTAAGAGAAATGAAACACAAGAAGTTCTTCCTCCTGGGGATCATTTTTGACTCGTCTAGAAGGAAGATATTTAAGTGTTAGTGTAATTTGGAGAAGGGTTGAGGGAAAGGTGCTTAAAATCACTGGAGTTGCTGTCAGAATTGGTCCTTGCAGTGCTTGAAAGAAGGATGATACTTGTCTGATCTGCTTCTGGTGCTGAAAACTTCTTTTTCTTTCTCTGAAACACCCAGCAATTATTTTGAACATGATGAACTGAACTGTTCATTGTAAATCTGATATGAACCAGTGGTTGCAATGAATTATTCCTAATTTAAATGTCCATTGCTGAGAGCAGATGTTGGTCCCATATATGAATTCACTGGAGAAGCATAAGTTATGTAACTTTAACTGAACAAATACTTGTGTCTTGTTATTTACACATCTGCCAGTCTCTCCTGTCTGTAGTTCTTGGCTGTGTTCTTGTGTGTTTTTACTGAGAATAATGCATATGTCTTGATGCTGTATTGTGTCTCTGAAAGCATGTGTTTGACCCTGGAACTGAAATTTCAGCTTCACTCAAACTTTCTCTTCCTAGATGAGTTCAGAGGTGGTGAAACATAGTGTGGCTCCTGTGTCAGTGCCTACTCATTGTCAGCTGAAGGGAGAGAGAGGCACTCACATGAAAGGCAGCAAATGGCCTGAAGTTGTGTCAGGGGAGGTTTAGGTTGAATATGAAGAAAAGGTTCTTCACCCAGAGGGTGGTTGGGCACTGGAACAGCTTCCCAGGGAAGAGGTCACAGCCCAGAGCCTGACAGAGCTCAAGAAGTGTTTGGACAATGCTCTCAGGCATATGGTGGGACTCTTGGGGCTGGTCCTGTGAAGAGCTGGGAGTTGGATTTGCTGATTCTTGTGGATCCCTTCGAACTTGGCTTAATCTGTGACTCTGTGAAATTCCTCAGTGTCCCAATATTGATGTTGAGGGTGGTGGGGCCCTGGTACAGGTTGCCCAGAGAGGTGATGGCTGCCCCATCCCTTGAAACATTCAAGGTTGGGTTGTTCAGGGCTCTGACCAATCTGATCCAGTTGGGGATGTCCCCTGCTCATTGCTGGGGGGTTGGAACTAGAACCATCAATGTTCCTTGCAACCCAGAGCATTCCATGTTTCTATCACCCTTTCCATCCTCTAAGAAACAGCTCAGAGGCTGGAAGGACCATATTGGAAGACTGACTGCAGGCGCTTAAAAACCATCTGATGCCCAGCCTTGTTTGAGCTCCTTCTAGCAAACAGTCCTGGGGCTCCTGTGTTTGGATTCCCAATCCAGAAGCTCTTAAGGTTTCCTTAGTGAGAGCCAGCTGCACCCTCCCTTCCTTGAGTCCTCTGGCTCCCTTCCTGGGTGTGGGCACTTGGTTTGTCCCTGGAATCGGGCTGTGCATCCATCCTACTTGCACTACACAGCCCAGAGCAGTGCTGGCTGCCAGCTCCCCTGGATGGAATCAAGCCTTCTGGAGCTCTGGGCTTTAGCTCAGCTGTGTGGGCACAGGGGGGATTTGAAGGCTTCCATACAGGTAGCTGCTTTACAGAGCTTTGCAATCACTAGTGTTCTTTTCTTAATACAGAAGACACAATAATCTGGACAAAATTTTTGTGGCAAGTGTTCCATGATAGCTGTTTCCTTCTGGGGTTAGGTCAGGGTTCTTGGGTTGTTCAGCATCTTTTTAGCTCTTAGCTTCTCATCTTGCTCTTTCTCACCTCATCCTTCCCATTGACTCTTCCACTCACTGCACTTTTCTGCTTTTCTTTTTTTGGTCCCAGCAGAAAGGATCAACTTGTCCATTTCTTTTCTTCCTTCCTCTGCATCTCCGTTAGAGCCCTCTTAACACTTTGTTCATGTTGGGGAAAAAATTGCTTCAATTCCAGCTGCTAAACTGGAGTTTGACTCTCATATATCCTCTCTTTAAAGCATCTTGAGCTATTTCAGTTGAACAGGATCTTGTCTGTTTTGTTACAATCTGATGTTTCTTGTTGGAAGGATACTTTAGGCCACAGCATTCATGATGCATCCGTTCCATAACACCGGTGGGACTTTGTGTGTAGGTGACATGTCATTTAACACACATTGCTTGCTTACTGTCCCCGTGTTCCTGATTCAGCAAGATATCCAAGCATGTGCCTAATGTTAAACACATCAATAGAAACACATTAATAGGCCCTCTTTTGAAAGCTAATTCAGTCACACATCTCCGTAAGAAAGTTGCTGAACCTGTGCCCAGATGTGCAATCTTCATCTGAACCTGCAAACGTGGCATGGAGGCCCACATGCCATTGTGTTTCTTGGGCCATCAGCACTCCGTGGAACCCTGGTACAAGGAGAAGGCATCTCACCAAAATCTGGCACTGTATCTGTGCAAGTCTGGGAGTGCAGAAGATCCTTCCAGGCCAAGATGTGCTCAGTGTGTGTCTGTACCAACCGCAGCAGTGCACCTTGGAGGTGTGACTCAGATGCACAGGCTTGCCTGGGAAGCCACATTGTCCCCAGTGCTGTGCCCGGTCGCTGTGCACTAGGCAAAGCAGCGCTCAGCCACCTCCTGCTTGCGGTTGCACTTCCAAGTGTTTCTCTCCCAAGGGCTGGTGCCTGCACATCCTCCCAGCCTCCCCATCTCCACAGCCGCAGGAAAACTCCTCAGGAGCTGCTCAGAAATCTCTTGGCATAAGGGAAGGCATATGTTCACAATGAGGCAGCACAGCACCATTTCTGAGATGAGGGAGCAGTGGATCCTCTGCAGAGAAGAATTTGTTACGGCCCAGTGTTCTCTGATGCCATGGCTGGAGAAGGGTGATTTCAACCCCTCTTCAGCCTGGATTCAGCTTGAAAAAAACAATGTAGACACTGCCAGAGAGAAATCAGGCCAACTATTGAAACAATGAGCATCTTGTTAATGACTATGAGGATGTCATCACTAATCTATGTCAGAAACAGGCCCTTCTGCTCTTCAAAGTCTGCCCATGTTCTTACAAACTGGTCCAGGCTGGTGGCTGAAGTGATGCCATAGTCTAATTTAGGCATCTGCCTTCCACCTCCTTTCCCAACAGCTCAGATCCAGAGCAGAGATGCCATTGCCTCCCTATTCCTTTGCCTGATTCACTTCTTCATGTGGCCACATGAGGCTGAACCCATGCAGTGGGTTTGGGTTGAAAAGGGAAAGAAAAGGAAGAGGAGTGTTTTCCTTTAGTGTGTGCACATGTGAGCGAGTTGCTGATGTGAAGCTGCATCATCACACAAAAGCCTGTGAGGTTGCAGCATCCCAGACCAGAACTTTTGGGGCAGAACAGGGGTAAATGAGCAGTGGGAGGAAGGGAGGGAAAAAAATGCAGAGGGAAATGCTACAGGGCTACAGAGACACCCCCACGAGGTGCCCAAAGTTTACTGGGATGAATCAAGGTGAAATGGGTTGTGTAACTGCCACAGCATTAAAAATAGGTTATGCTGTATATTAAGATTTCATTTATAAATTGTTTATAGAGCATTCATAAATGTTAGATGTGGTAAACACGTTATGCACACAAATACTTTGTGTTCCAGCATTATCGATGGCCGTGTCCACGGCAGCTGCAGGTATTATGGATGGTTAAATCACTGCTCTGGAGACCAGCAGTTCAATAGCAATACACAACACATGATTCATCGGTCACCTCAACGTGTATCAAGAAATTATGTGCTCTTTCTAAATGGAACCTTAATATGAAGTGTGACCTTAGGAACTGTGAAACAGGGAACTTTTGCCCCTTTTGTCCTTTTTTTTATTCCTAAAAAACCTCCAAACCAAACCAA
>VZRS01009943.1:0-68607 GCA_013398055.1 Ifrita kowaldi | reverse complement strand
GACCGATCCAGGGCCGAGGCGGGGCATGAAGCGGGGCATGAGCGGGGCCGAGATGGGGGCGATCCGGGGCCGGGGCGGGACCGATCCAGGGCCGAGGCGGGACCGATCCGGGACCGATCCGGGGCCGATCCGGGCGCGCTGCCGCGGCTCACCCCTGTGCCCCTGTCCCAGGCCGTCCCCTCCGGCCCGTGTCAGTGTGGGTCGGGGGTGGCATCTCCGGCCCCGGGGACAGCTGTGGGCTCCAGATGAGTTGTGTGCCTCTGTACTGCCCTTCTCAGTGCGCTGATATCCCTAACAGAATGCATTGCATGTGGAACAGGGAATGTTCTAGACATTCATCTCTTAACTGAAAGTGACTTCTGGGTACAAAGGAGAAATAAATAGAATTTTAAATAAATGAAAAAACACCTGGGAGTTCGAAGGCTATTCGGCAGCTTACCAGAGACTTGTCTTATGCCGAGTTTTCTGGAAAGGAACAGCAGAGGACAGGTACGGGGATGCCATACGTGCGTGACTGTGTTCACACACATCTGAGGCTCAAAATACCCATTTCTCCTTGTGCTAGGCTGCTCACAGGAAGCATTCCTGATGTCCATGATCACATCAGCCACAGCTGGAGTGCAAATTTCTTCCTACCAGGCAGTGGACTTATTCGCAAGTAATGAATATTGGTAATTATTTGCCCCCTAACTTTGCAAAACAGTGAAATCTTTTGGAGTTATGTCCACAGTTAAGAAGTTTTAGCATCAAAAAAACCTGTGGATTTGAAATGGGCTGGAGAAACTCAGAATAACTTTTTTTCTAACAGAAAATACTAATCTAAAACATACAGAAATGTACATTTGAGCTGTCAGAAATGTACTTTCTGTAGGATCATAATCTGTTTAATCTCCATGTGTTCTATGACTTTCTTAAATGTTCACTTAGATACCTTTTTACATTTTCCTCCCTATGATTCTAAGATAAATGGTCAGTCTCCTTAATCTCTTTTCTTCTATTATCTGTCTTCTTTGCTTCTTTTTTTTAGTTCCTCATAATTTTGTCATTTCGATTTTGAGCTAAGGTGACCAGAAATATACAGCATATCTTGGATGTTATAAATTGAGACACACTCCAAGTAGGTGTCTAAGCCAAGGTAAAATTTATTCAATTAGCAAGCAAGCACCCGAGCAAAATCAGCGCTGGGCAGCTGGGGAGTCTCCGCTCCGCCAATGGCACGCAAATTTCCTCTTTCACAGGCTTTAATTTATACAGTCCCATTTCCTGCATACATGGCTTTTCATAGTACTCTGCGCATGCTTCAGTAGTTGCTAGGGGGTCGTTTTCTGCCTCCTGGTGGTCGCATGATGAAGGCTGATAGTCTTCCTCCCTTGTCCTCTTCTTGACTTTATTTGGTCACCGCTTAGCCTTATTCCTAAGACTTACTTGTAAAAATGGTTAGCAAGCATATTTCATTTGTTTGCGTAATTGTCAAACCGCAAAGGGGCCTTAACATATCCTGTAACGTAAACATGTGCGCTTCTTGTGCAATGCTTCAGTGAACAAACCGGTTTTTCATTTATCACAATTCCCCCTTTTTCTTTTATCATTTTGTTCACTGAATCTCTTCAACTCTTGGTGACTTAACATTAAGGTTTCTTCTACCTCTATATTCTCTTTAACGGGTTCGTCTTTTGCCCGCATTGGCATTAAGTGCACTGCTTCTAAGCGTCCTTTTACAATGGAAGTTAGCTTATTAAAAATACCAGGTCCAAAAGTTAATCCCAATACTAGCACAAGCAAAGGTCCCGCAATGGTGGAAAGTAAAGTAGTTAGCCACGGAGAATGATTAAACCAGGATTCGTACCAACTTTGTTGCGCTTCCCACTCTTTTCTCCATTTTTTTAATCCTTTTCGTAACTTGGCCATTGTGTCTCGTACAATTCCAGTATGGTCTGCATATACACAACATTCCTTTTTTAAAGCTACGCATAGCCCCCCTTGTTGTAAAAACAATAAATCTAATCCTCGCCTATTTTGTAATAGCACTTCAGATAAGGATCTGACTGACTTTTCTAATGCATCAATTGATTTTTTTATTCTACTTAGGTCCTCATCTACTGCAATTCTGAGTGATCTAAATTCCTTATGTTGGCTGACTAAGGAGGTTATTCCTGTTGCTGCTCTAACTCCTCCTATGGTGAGGAGTGTGGCTATTGTAAGAGCTGTAAAGGGTTCACGCTTAGCCAGATGATGTTCTTGTGTTGTGTGGTGGCCATATACAAAATCTTTGGGATGATATATAATTTTGGGCACAATTGCTACCTGTATACAATAATCTTTGCTTTCGTTAAACTGTTTCAAAGAAATGCAGGGTGTAATTCCAATATTCGAACATACCCATTTAGTATTGGCAGCTGGTAATAGCCATTCAGCTGGCTTCTCTTCTTTCAGCATCGTTATTATTTGACATAAGTGTCGTTTATGTGAGGGGATAGCCCCCACACACCTTCCCTTTCCCATTACCTGTGCTAAGGTGAGTCCTTGGTGTTGGTCTTTTCCTTTTTTCCATAAGCATTGTGCTGGATCGGTTCCATTTACCCGTTTTGCCTTTGATTCTATTCCTATGGCTTCGTAGAAAGGGGGTCTAATACTATAACATAGCCAGCAATTTTTGGTCAATTGAGGGTTAGTTTTGGTCACCATTTGGTAACTGGCTTGTATTATTTTCCAAAGGGGGTTACCTCCTGCATTCGCTTCCGGGTCAATTTGACTGGTTATGGCAGTTTGATTCTCATTGCCTGATGTCTGGTTCTCATAATCTAATTCTGTGTTGTTAACGGTTAGTTCTTTTCCCTGATCTGAGGCAAATACCAGATTTGGTCCCATCGGTTCCGGACCATTTGGAATGATCTCCTTTGGTTCCGGATCATTTGGAACGATTTCCTTTTTTTATGAGGATTAATCCTCCTCGGTCAGTTCCAGGCTCCCAGAATCTTATTCCCCATGTCTTTCCTATCATCCATGCTGGATCTGATGGTTGGTGTACAGTTAGGTTGACATAATAACAATTGCTACTCCCTTGCACTGTTCCTTGATAACCGTGTCGGGGTGGTTTGCACCCTAAAGGACCCCATTGTATGGATAAAAACTGATCTTTAACTGGAGGGGTCCAGTCTGATGCTATAGTTTCACATCCCCAATATGCACAGTAATAATGTCCCGGGTGATTACAATATCCTTTTCCAGGATTAGAGGCTGGGCAGGCATAAAAGGCTTTATTCTGAACCTGACGTTTGTATGTATTCCCCTCTCCTGCACGAATCAGAGAGCTTAGGTGTGCAGTAAAATTGGGAGCTCCAGGGGTAATAATTGCTTTAACTAATTGTGAGTCTTGTGAGTCATCCCATCTGCTCAAGGTCCATTTGAATGGCTCATGTGTATCCAATTCACAATTACAATTGGGGAAACATAAGACAACTCCTATTACAATCAGTATAGCATGTCGGATTGGGTGGGGGCTCTCATGAAAGCTTCCATTTTTAATTCTTTCCCAATTCATCAAATTTCGGTTGCTGGAATGACGGGGTTTTATCTGCCTGTTGAGGGGGCGATGAGACCTCGTTTCTATATTACCAGCCTTGAGGCAATATTCTGAGCATTGCTTTGCAATGCCAGTCTTTGGGCTCAACCCTCCACAGTTTATTACTCCTCTGCCTCGCTGGTCGACTCGGGTGCTTCGAGCCACGAGGTGTACCATCTTCTCGGCAGCAGGGGTATTCTTCAGGAGGACCCTTGTTGCCCTTAACTGCTTGTCTCTGGATATAAGAGTGCCAGTTAGTATTTTTTACACGAGGTGAATCACACCTAACCCCCTTTAAAGGCTTCCGACAGCACCCCTTTAATTATCTCAGCAACAAATGGGATTGGCTCGTTAGAGTGATCCTTTGACTCTTTTAGTTTTAGTGCCAATTCGGTTAAATCTCTTTCTTGGTCCCAGCACGAGTAACAAACTCCTCGCGGGGGAGTTCCTCTACGGCAATGAGACCACCACCTTTCTCGACACACTTTACAAATAAAACATACAAAAGGATAACAATCACAATTTGTGTTTTCACACTTAATTTTAACACTTGCAGTATCCACGTGCCCGCTTTCAAGTATAAATGGGTCGCAAAGGAATTCAACTTTGAAAGTGTCCTTTTAGTGTTTCTGGAGCCTTAGTTTTAGGTCTCCAGGTGGGCTGGTAACTTGCCACGATTGGCCTGGAACAGGTCCCTTTACTCGATTAGCATGTGTCCATCCTTTTTCAGCCGTTCGGATAGCAGTTTCTGTAGTAAGTAAAACAAGGTAAGGCCCTTCCCACTGTGGGCTTAATGAGGACTCTTTCCAAGATTTAATTAGCACTAAGTCTCCGGGCTGTATTCTGTGGATTGCCATGTTTAACGGAGGCCGCTGAACTACCATCCCTCTTTTCCACAGTTGTTCTCTGTGGTTCATTAGTTTCGTGATATACGATAGTATTTGTGAGTCCTTAAGCTGGGGATGATCTTGTGGTGCTTCTAAATCATAAGGCATCCCATATAACATTTCAAACGGGGAAATCCCTACATCTGCACGGGGTCTAGTTCTTATGTTTAACAAAGCGAGAGGGAGGCACTTAACCCACGATAACTTTGTCTCTATCATTAACTTTGTAAGCTGTTTCTTTATTTCTCCATTCATTCTTTCGACTTTGCCTGAACTTTGGGGATGCCATGGGGTATGGTATAAAGCTGTAAATGTGCTGTATCTTTCCATGTAAGTAACAATGATCTGCCGTGGGAGCCTCGCAGGCACATTTTACCGCCTCAATTCCCCAGTTTTTCCAACAACTGTAACATGGGGGTTCGTCTAAATTGCCCCCACAGGAGATACACTTCCTCCTTTCTTCTAATGGGTTTTTTTTCCGTTTTTGTTGTAGGGTTAACAGTGCTGCTTTTTTCGCTTCCTGATCTGCTGCATTATTACCTCTACTTTTAAAGTCTAGTCCTCTCTGATGTCCCTTAAGGTGTACTATAGCAATCTGACTTGGACCTCTTAAAGCCTTTAAAATTTGGATAATTAATTCTTGGTGTATTAAATCTTTTCCTTGCGAGTTTATTAGCCCTCATTCTTCCCATATTTTCCCAAAGGTATGTACCACCCCAAATGCGTACTTTGAGTCCGTATATATTGTCCCTATTTTCCCTTTTAACAACTGTAGTGCCCGCAAAACAGCGTACAGCTCGCAGGCCTGTGCAGACCACGAATTGTTTAGAGGCCCTGATTCTACAATTTTAAAATCTTCTCCACTAATTACTGCATATCCTGACTTGCATTTCCCATCTATAACCCGTGATGATCCGTCTACGAACAATTTTTCTCCATATCCTAATTCTTCTTCTTCTAAATCTGGCCTAATTTTTGTTTGCTCCTCTATAGTACGGAGGCAATTATGTACTAACGATCCCTCACTGGGTTTCCCATATAGGAACTGGGCCGGATTCTGTATTGTTGTCATCTCTAAGGACAGCTTTGGTGAGTCAATTAATATTCCTTCATACTTGAGAAGCCTAGAGTCAGTAATCCATTTGTCAGCTTTTTGTTGTAATATGCCCCGGATGTTATGGGGTGATAAAACTCTCAAATCTCCATTGAACGTTATCTTGTGAGCCTCTTCTACTAAGAGGGCGGCTGCCACTACAGCCTGTAAGCAGGTTGGCCATCCTCGGCTTACAGGATCTAATAATTTAGACAAATATCCTACAGGTTTCTTTTTCCCAGCCCAGTCTTGTGTTAATACTCCAAATGCACCTCCTCTTTTTGTATTCACAAATAAATAAAAGGGTCTTTTCAAGTCAGGTAGACTTAAAACTGGAGCATTTGCCAAATCAGATTTTAGTTGGGTTAACTGCTGCTCATCCTCCTGTGTCCATTTCAATAAACTGTCTTGGGTTAATTTGTTGTATAGAAATTTAACTTTGCTACTGTAATTCTCGATCCATTGTCTACAATAGCCTACTAGCCTCAGCAATTGGCGCACCTGCCTTTTATTTTTAGGAGGTGGTATTGAGAGAATTCCATTTACTCGTTCTGGGTCTATCTTTTTGGTTCCCTCACTCAAGCGGTGTCCTAAATACTTGACCTCCTTTTCTGCAAATTGTAGTTTAGATCTAGATACTTTTAACCCTTTCAGGCTCAAAAAGTTCAATAACTTAATGCTCTCTTGACGCACTGCCTATTCTTCTTTTCCCGCTATTAGAAGGTCATCTACATATTGAATTAACGTTACTCCCTCTCCAATTTCATATTCCTGGAGAATTTGCTCTAACGCTTGGCCAAAGAGGTTTGGGGACTCTGTGAATCCCTGAGGGAGAACTGTCCACCTTAGTTGTTGCCTCCGATGAGTCTCCGGGTCTTCCCATTCAAATGCAAAATAATTTCGACTACCCTCTTCCAAGGGGCATGCCCAAAATGCATCCTTGAGATCAATTACGCTATACCATTGATTGTTAGGCCCTAAACGGCTTAGCAAGGTGTACGGGTTTGCTACAACCGGGAATCTTGCTTGTGTCCTTTTGTTAATCTCCTGGAGGTCATGGACTAACCGATAAGACCCGTCTTGTTTCTTTACTGGTAAAATGGGCGTGTTGAAGGGAGACATGCACGGTTCTAAAAGTCCCTTTTTCAGTAATCTATCAATTTCTGGTTTGAGGCCAAGCCTCCCTTCCACAGAAATCGGGTATTGCTTAATTTTAACGGGGATATCTGGATTGCTAATGGTAACAGAAAAAGGGGTAATTTGTAATCTACCAGCGGTCTCGGAGGTGTACCAGACCTCAGGATTGATCTTTTCTTCATCCTCTACTCTGAGGGCACATAATTTTACCCGCAATTCCTGGTCTACCACTTCTAGATTAATGCCTAATTCTATAATCAAGTCTCTACCTAACAGATTATAATCTGCCTCTGGTACTAGTAACAGGGAACCTAGCCCTAATTTCGATTCGGTTTCAAACAAAACATCCTTAATAACTGGTACTCTGAAAGGTTCCCCTTTAGCCCCTATAACTTGTATGGTTTCTGAGGATGTTTTGCACCCTCGAGGTATACTTTGGACAGTAGATCTTTCTGCCCCCGAGTCCACAAGGAACTCAAACTCTTGTTGCTGGGGTCCTACTTTAATTTTTATCAAGGGCTCAGTACGATGTCGAGTTCCCAGCAAATAGAGCCCCTGACACCCCTAATCTTCCTTGAACATCCTCTCATCTCTCAGTCGCTTTCTACAGTCTCTTCTCATATGTCCCGTATTTCCACGTCACGTCATGTCTTCCCTTCTTTCCATCCTATCTCTTGGTCTAGGCCCCATTCTTGGGGAACCTCTCTGAGAGCTTGGGGCTCCCGCAGGGCTTCTTTGGGTGTTGTGAGCCCCCATCCCTTTTTGTCCTTCCCGTACTGCCGCTACCATCATTCTTACTTGCTTCTTCTGACTCTCATCATCTCTTCTCACATACACTTTCTGTGCTTCCCTTAACAACTCATCTAACCCCCTGTCTTGCCAGTCCTCGATCTTTTCTATCTTCTTTCTGATGTCATCCCAGGATTTCGCAACAAACTGAGTCTTCAATAGTGCTTGTCCTAACTGAGTGTCAGGGTCCAACCCTGAATACATTTGGAGGCACTTTCGTAATTTCTCCAACCATTCAGTCAGAGTTTCATCCGTTTTCTGCCGCTCGCTAAAAGCTTTATTAATATTCTGTCCCCTGGGAACCGCTTCTCTGATACCTTGAACTATGATATTTCTAAGATCTTGCATGTGGCCCCTGTGAGCGGCATCTTGATGGTTCTAGTTAGGTCTTTGCAATGGCCACTTAGTATCTGCGGCAGGGCCTTGGGCATGCTGTGCATCCCATATTCTCATACCTGCTCTCCTAATCATATTCTTTTCCTCTGCTGTGAATAAAATGCCTAGGATTGCCTGTATTTCATCCCAGGTATAAATGTTGGGACCTAGAAATTGATCTACTTTTTCTGCTACTCCCAAAGGGTCTTCTAATAGGTTTCCCATGTCCCTTTTAAATTCCTTTACATTTCCTGAGTTAAGAGGTATTGACACAAACCCCATGCCTGGCTGAGGTCCTCCCATAGGCATTTCTCTCAAAGGATACAGATTATTTTGTTCTGTTCTGGTTCATACTTGGCTCCTTGTTCTCCGTCTTAACTCCTCGGGGGAACTAGGAGCCGAATCAGTATCCCCATGACATGGTGCTGAGGGTTGGGGGGGGTGCCACTGGAGGAGGTGGTGGAGGAGGAGGGATGTAAGGTGGCGGTGATAAGAGGATTTNCAAAAATAATGGCGGGGCGCCTCCCCGATGCGTCTCTTGGTTCACTGTGTCGCCTCCATCCGAGTCACGGCACCAGATTTGTTATAAATTGAGACACACTCCAAGTAGGTGTCTAAGCCAAGGTAAAATTTATTCAATTAGCAAGCAAGCACCCGAGCAAAATCAGCGCTGGGCAGCCAGGGAGTCTCCACTCCGCCAACGGCACGCGAATTTCCTCTTTCACAGGCTTTAATTTATACAGTCCCATTTCCTGCATACGTGGCTTTTCATAGTACTCTGCGCATGCTTCAGTAGTTGCTAGGGGGTCGTTTTCTGCCTCCTGGTGGTCGCATGATGAAGGCTGATAGTCTTCCTCCCTGGTCCTCTTCTTGACTTTGTCTTTATTTGGTCACCGCTTAGCCTTATTCCTAAGACTTACTTGTAAAAATGGTTAGCAAGCATATTTCATTTGTTTGCGTAATTGTCAAACCGCAAAGGGGCCTTAACATATCCTGTAATGTAAACATGTGCGCTTCTTGTGCAATGCTTCAGTGAACAAACCGGTTCTTCATTTATCACATTGGATGAGAGTATTTCTCTATTTTATGTAACTGTACTTAAATATTCTCTGTATTGTTGTCATTATTCTGCCTTATTTATGCTATTGGCTTGACTTGTGTGATCAACTCACATGACAAATCATAATAATAAGAAACAGTATGAATCATATAAACCTCTTTTTAATGTTTACATTGTAAATTTTCTTGCATTTATCCAATTTTATTTTATTTTTATAGTATCATGGTTTACCATTCATTTACCTTCTAGACTTTGTGTGTACTTAATGTCTCTCTGATCCTGACTGACCTAGGTGTCTGTTCTCTAATATTTGTTGGTTTTCTACTTGTTCCCTTTTTCAGTTCAGAAATAAATGATTCATCAGAGTCCAAAACTCAGAGACTATCAGAACAGTAACAGTATCTAAACAAAATATCAAGGTATTCTATCATTAAACTTCTGCTCTTAACAGAAATTTACGTGTGCATTATGTTCATATTTTATTCCTGACCTAGGATTTTTTGTCTCTTGTATCAAAACTCTCTTGGACTATTTTTAAATTTTATCATCAGGTGCTATGCATTTCTTTTGACAAGGTAGTTTGAGTGGCAGAAACAGCATCGGCATGCAAGTTTATGATGAGGACTCAGGCTGAGCTCTATGCCATGCCACCTGGCCAAATCCTCGAAAGTCAAATTATACCTGCCAGCTCTTATATATTCATTATCTCTTAGGCATTTCCATAAGAGATGATTAAGACATCATTATCTTTGCAGAAGACTAGCTCTAGACAGACACTTTCAGATCTTTTCACCTTTTCTAGGTGTTTCATTTTTAATTACTTTTTCCCCCATAAATATTACATTTACAGTCTATTAATTTCTCATGTTATCCTGGAAGACTTTTTTTTAAAAAAACCCAGGTATTTTCAGCACTTTAAACTTCCTGACATACCTTGAACTAGACAGCCGATGCTTCAATATTTCAGTTAGGCTGGTTCAGAACTCCCCCTAAGCTTGTAAATATGCACCACCCAAACTGAAGTGGGATTTTATAAAGCAGAGTAATAGCCTATTAAGCCTTTTATTTTCCTGTGCAAATGGGTGGTTATCAGTAAGATGTGGGTAGTCTGCCTTCAATAATATTTTTAGATTGTATGGCATTAAAGTGTTATTTCAGTTTTAAAAATTTGTCCACTTCCCAGTCTTGGAGACCATTTTCTTCATATAACTGAAAAATAACAAGTATGCGATAGGAATTGCACCTCATAAATGAAAGCTGCTGGAAAACATTTTCTGAAATTTAGTTCAGTCACAGCATCTTGTTCACTCTCACCATAGAAATACAATGATTGTTTCAGAGGTAGCTGTTTAGCCCATTTGTATTTTCCAATGCATAGTTTGTAGTTTGTTTGCTCTTGTTAGCATTGTTCCAGTGAAGCTTTTTAAATTCCGTAGTATTTGGCAATTTAAAAGCTTCTCTTGAACAATATTCACTCTGTTTCTCAAACTTTCTTTCTTTTTTTTTTTTTTGGTGGTTTGTTTCCTGGGGTTCTTTGTTTGGTTGTTGTTGTTGTGTTTTGTTTTTGTGTTCAGTGATTACAGATCCCTTGAGACTCAGTGTGTTTGAATTGAGTGATTGTAATGGAATGTTACTATGTAAATCTTGGAGCAACTCTTTAACACCTACCAGATATTCCATATGCTTCTTTAATGATAAAGGTGGCGACTATTGCCCAGTAGTGAGGCAGTATTGCTTCAATGTGCCAGACAGTGTGCAGAATTTATGAAGATGTTACCTACTCTAGAGCTTACTGTACTAACAGAGCATCAACAATTTTTTTCCCCCCTAAATGTTGAACATGTAGAGGAAATGGCTGTTTGGCCATTTTTATACAGGGCAATGATTACTAAACTGTAGGATTTAAATTCTGCTTCCCCTGAGCTCTCACAGCAGTGTGTAAGCAGTTTGCCTGGAATTCTAAATTCAAAAGTTGATAATATAGACCCACTGATAGATTTGTCTTTCATGCCTAGTTTTGTAACTCCATAGATTTGTCAAGTGTGGTGTCCTCCCCTCAAAACCTGCAGCTTTATTAAGTCTGTAGTTTCTTACAGCTACTATGCTACTCCTCCACCCCCTTACCCTCTCCTTCCTTATGAGTAGACATAACTCTGCAGGTTTCTTTGCCTTATTACCAAGGCTGTGCAAACAGGTGGGTATCAGTCAGTCGTTACTTTTTCCATCAGCCAGTCTCTGTGCTCAACAAGTGTCTTGTTTTCTCAATATAATCCCCTGTAGCTGAATATGGTCTGATGTTCACAGACTGCTTAGGCTGTTTCTGAACTCCATTAACAGTGCTGAATTTGAAATGAGGACTCTTGATCTTTCTGGTAAACCTTGTTTCATGGCAGTCAGCCACTGTTGGTGTGAGTGGTGGAGCCAGCATGGAGCCCCTGTCTGCTGCGCAGGAGTGATCTGTGAATGCACCATTTCACCTCAAATCAGGCCCTGTGTTACCCATTCCATTTGAATTCCTATTTAGCAGACAGCTAATATTCTCAGCAACCTCTTTTCTCACATTTCTTTAACAAACAACTCCTCTGCCCCCAAAACACATGCCAAGAACTGGCCGCCACGCTATGGGTAAAGGGCACAGCAATTCCTGGGTTTAGATACCACAAGGAAAGCAAGCAAACAAACAAAAACACCAAACCCCCCACCAAAGAAGGTAGTTATTTAATATCCTTTAAATAGCATTTAGTAAATCATTTGCAGTAATACAATTCCAACCCAGTGAAGCAGATGGACTGAACCAAGCATGTTCCAACCCTCGCAGCTGGAACCAGAGGTACCAGGGCAGTGGCAGTTGCTGAGAAGGTGCCCCTGTGTTGTTCCAAAATAGGTTCTTTCACGTGGGGTGCAAGAGGCCAATCCACATTTGATTTATTTACAGTTCTGTGCAGAAAGGCATGTTGGGTGACAAATCCACAAAGCCAGCACAAGGACAACCAAAACTTTTCATTATTTAAACATTTTAGCAAACAAGGGCATTCATGTTCATTGGCTACCAGTCACCTAGTTCTGTTATTAAGTAGTATTCTATCTTCTATTGGTTAATGTTTCTCTCACTTCTCATGCTGTTTAGTCCATATGCTCAGTCATTCTCTTCTTTTGGGTCAGTGGGCGATCTTGCCCTGTCAGAAATACCTTTTACCCAGTCAGAACTGACTTGAGCAAAGTTGCTGAGTTGCCTTTATTAGTTTTTTCCGTATCTTGGGGATTCTGCCAAATACCCTTGCAGCCCATAAATTCTGCATTCTTTGTGTCCACTGTCAGTGGTACATCCTTTTTCCCAAGTTTTGTTAATCTCCCTCTAGGTCTGAGATCATTGAAACATGTCAAGCCCTAAACCTTAACAAGGCAATTCCATCAACAAATAATTTGTCTTTCACCTGGACATCGCTTAGAACTGGTTTGCCCCTTTCTTTTTGATTAGGNGCAGAGCGCGGCGGGGGAAGATGGCGGCGGCGGCGGCGGCGCGGCTGTGGCGGTGTGGGGTGCGCGGTCCCCGTGTGTCCGGTTCTGGGCGGGTAAGGCGCTCCCTGTGCTGCAGGGGCTGAGGGCGGACGGACGGACGGACGGCACCGCGGAGGTTCTCCGCCGCCCCGGCTCTGCCCGGGCGCCGCTGTCGCGTCAGAGAGAGGGCACGGCAGCTCTCTGCGGTTCGGGCTGCCGGGACTGGGGAAACAGCCAGGAAGGGGCACCCCGCGGTTCTCCTCAGCTCCCGGCCCTGTCCGCCGCGGAGCCCCCGCAGAGGTGCGGGCTGAGGTCTCCGGCACACGGCCTCCTGCCCCACCGCCGGGCGCTGCCGTGGCTCCCACTTGCGTGGTGTTGCCCTTTGGCCCCAATAGCACAGCCATGCGCGGCCATTTAGGAATGTTGCTGTCCGGACGGTGGTGTGGCTTGACTTGTGACCGAGTTGGCCTTATTGCAGCCTTCCAGTACCTGAAGGGAGCCTACAAGAAATCTGGAGGGGAACTTTTTGCAAGGGCATGTAGTGACAGGACAAGGGGGAATGGATTCAGGCTGAGAGATGGTACTTTAGATTAGATATGGACATGTTGCCCAGAGAACTTGTGGATGCCCCGTTTCTGGAGGTGTTCAAGGCCGGGTTGGATGATCTCTGGGCAGCCTGTTGTAGTGGAAGGTGTCCCTGCCCATGGCAGGGGGGTTGGAACAAGATGATCTTTAAGATTCTTTCCAATCCGAATCATTCTATGATTCTGTGACTGTGTGGATGTTGCTGGAGGCCATTCCTAGTGAAAGCTCTCCCCGAGCACGGGGCTTCTTGCCGGTGGCTGCTTGTGTGTTTCTGAGACGGCTTTCTGCAGGAATTTTACAGTTCACTTCCACGCCCTGGGTGAGGGTTGTTTTTTGGTTTGTCAGTGATTTGTGTGTTTGTTGTTTGATTGTTGGGTTTTTTTTAAGCTGTTTACTGGCTTCTTTATATCTCTATTTACACCTGAGATTCCATTTAAAACCTCAGCCTTAAGCAGTGGAATGATTAAATTGTATGGGTGCTGTCATAGAAGCCTCTTGTGCAAGCCAGTAAGGAGACGATAGCAGTCTGACTAAAAGATTGCTCAATTATGCCAACTTTACACGCTGGTTATCATTATCATACTTTATTAATCGTGGTGCAGCCTTCTGCTTTGCTGTGACATGTCCTAATCTTCCCCCCTGGAGTAGAAGGAAAGCTGCTTGCAGTGTTTCTTCGGTGAAGAGCAAGAAGACTGGGCTGTGTCTGTCGCTAACAGAGCACCTGATCAGGGAGTCTCAGTACTCATAGTTATCTCGATATCCTGAAGGGAGGGGGAGTCCAAATGTGGTCTTGATTTGCAGTCTCTGCCGTGAGCTGCAATGCTCCACAGGGAACGTTTTTCCTGAAGAGAGATGAGTAGGGGACTACTAAGAAAGTCCCAAAAGAGAGCCTTCACATTTCCCTTTCCTGGAGGCTTAGTAGTATTCTGGTACTCCGTGAAAGTATGCAAATTTTATTTTCACGGGGACAATTAAAAAGCAGCAGTATTTTACAAATGTGATAATTCTTGCTTTAGTTCAAGCTTTGCTTTTTTAAACTTTGTTCTATGTGGTGGCTCCAACTCGTCTTCAATTTTAGTTTTTCACAGAACATTCTGAGTTGGAAGGGACCCACATGGATCATCGAGTCCAGCTCCTAAGTGAATGTCCCATACAGGGATTGAGCCTGTGACCCTGGTGATATTAGCACCATGCTTTAAGCTGCATTAAATTGTCAGTGTAATTCCATGATTGTTCTCTCTGTTTTCACTGGAATTGCTTATGCATATGTGTTACTGCACAGAAAGATTCATGTGCACACTTGTGCAAGCCAACTTTAAGCTCTGTGAAGCCCCCAATGCATTGTAACTGTGGGATGTACAGATGAATCATCTTTCACTAAAAATGTTGCCTCTTAATTTTACTGTTCAAAATGTGAATTAATAGTGTTCAAAATGTGAATTAATACAACTTAATAATAAGTTGTAGTATTTTTACTGTTTTAAAACTACCTTTCTTCATGTCAGTTTAGTGAACAATTGCATGGCTTTATAAACAGCATCGTACAAGAGTAACCGTTCAGTCTTCTTTCACAAAATTATATTACATTTTTTTTGGTATGAAAATAAACACATTAAAGGCTCAAGTACAAGTTAAAATAAGAGAAAATAAATATAACTTACAGTCTTCTAATTTTTTTGCACATCAAAAATAACACAAACCTAGTTTTGTCATACTTGGAAGGGTTTGGAGCTTCAGGTTAAGGCAACTTTTGTGTGTTAAATAATAAGAGAATTTCTGCATTATTAGTGTAATGCTGCTGTCTCAAGACATTTAATTCAGTATTTAGATTAGGGCTTGAGTTAGTGTAGTGTATTAGGATGCTAGAAATACCCTGTTGGCTATTTTTGCTGCAACTTTCTTGGTGACATCACAAATTTCTCATTACATTAGTGGAGTGTTTTCTTACTAGCATAGTTTGCTAGATGTAAAACAATTTTCTTCTTTTTTTGTGTGTGTTTTTAAACATGCTCCAAGCATGTGTCTATTTGCAGGGACCAATCCTTCAGAGGCTCATTTAGTGTCGATGGTATTTCTGCTGGGACAGAGCGTGATGCTGATAACCTAACCTTGCCCAGTTTTGTCTGGGAGATGGCACTGATTTCCTTAGCAGCTCCAGTGGCCATTAGGGCAGGTCTTGTGAAGTTTGGTTCTGTCCTGTTCTCCAGTAAAGAAGGTTTGGTTGGATGCAGTAGTAAGGGATCAAAATCATGAATCTATTGCTGAAGATTTTATATTGTAAATACATACATATGTAACCTAAAATCACATGGTTTTGTTTATACATAAATTACAGTGCATATATGAATATGAAGCCCAAGTCCTTCTCTAATTAGTTGTTAATGGTTTCCCACATGCTGTAGTAGAAGTGATGGATACAAAAAATGCACGAAGTAGCAAGAATCGCGACTTAAGTATTTTTTCAGTAGTTCTTTAGTTGCAGTAGAGTATCTAAAAATATCTCAAGTGCTTTCCTAGTCTGGTGTTAGCATTTAATTAAACGCCCACGTGTGTTGCTATAATGCAATCTAGTCATTCTTATATTCATATATATTTACTTACAATAGGGTAGTTATGATTGTTACCTCCACTGTCATAGGAAAATCTGATCTTGTGTGACAGTCCTGCACACAGAAAGGAGAAAAATCTAACTTTTCTGGTTTTTTTTCTTTCAGTTTTTCAGCCGTGGGCCAAATGTGCTGCATCAAGACAGCAGTGCACCACAAGCTGCATTCTTCTCACCTTTTCAAAAAGTGATGTTGCCACCAAATACCTTCCAAGGGAAAGTGGCCTTTATAACTGGTGGAGGTACTGGGATTGGCAAAGGGATGACAACAACTTTGTCCAGTTTAGGTGCCAAGTGTGTTATAGCAAGCCGGTAAATATTAATGAAGATTTTTTAGAATTTTCATTTAGTACTGACTGCTGAAGAGAACTGTTTTCTTATTTATAAAAAAGAAAAATTTATTCTATTTATTCTGTTGCAGTACACTTTTAAATTACAATGTCATATTGTAGATTCTAGAAACTTGCAGATTTCTCTGCAAATGTTTAATGGTATAAAAATCAGTTGGAAGGAACAAACTAAGCACATTTTCATGAAATGTGGCAGCAAAATAAACAACCTCAAATAGTAGGCATAAATTCAACTAAAACCTTAAAGAGAAAAATTTGCAGTGGGCATTATTGAACATTATTAATGTGTTATGGGTATTCTTGATACAGATTTGAATTACAATACAGAATTAAATCCGTTCCTCTTCTGACTTTCAACAAGAGCCTTGATTTTCCTTTAATGATGGTGTTCTACAGCTCTCTTAAGTAGTGCAGTAGAATGTAGAAGCACTTCAATAAAGTCTAGAAAAACAATCTCATTTTAAATCAAAATAAGCAGAAGTTTTGTTGCATTCATCCTAACAGTAGTTTAATTGTTTAGTTTGAAATGTGAATATGTATGTCTCTTATTAATAGTTGTAGAGTAGTAGCTAAAACTAAGTTTGTTATGATTGTGTGCTTTTTTCTGGCTTATCACATGTTGATTAGCTTTAGAGTCTCTTACCATTGTCACTTCTGAGTTGCTTTAAAGTAGCACTAACCATAAATTACTTAGTTTTCTTTCAGAAAGTTAGTGGTTAAACATGGTGTTAATCTTAAAGCTCAGTTTTCATGAAAATCAGCAACATGCATGTGTACACACACATATTTTAAGTTTTTAGTTCATATTTGCTCAGAAAAAAAAGGTATTTTAGTAATCTGAATTGTAATTGCATTTAACTGACGTAGGGGATGTTAATACTTATTTCTAGGAAGCTGGATGTTTTGAAAGGAACAGCAGATGAAATTTCTTCTAAAACAGGGAATAAGGTAATTTTTTGCAGAATTGTGAATGTGTTATGCATAATACTCTAGGTTTTATTGGATTTTTTTTTTTTGCATTTGCATGCTTCTGTGGACTTGTTAAATGTTTGAGTGATATAGTTTTTAAGTCTTACAACTGCCTTTCCATTATTACTTAGGTTCATGCCATCCAGTGTGATGTGAGAGATCCAGTTTCAGTTAAGAATGCTGTTGCTGAAACAATCCAAATGGCAGGACATCCTGATGTAAGTCTTCTAGGGAAAGGAAAGAACTCATTCTTCATTACTGAAAATACTTTGCATAGTAGGTATGAAGAAAGTTACTAAGATAGAAAGTTAATGGAATCTAAAAAGACACTAGGCAGAACAGTGGCAGTACTTCAAGGTACAGCTAACAGTAAAGTTACTCTATTCCTGTAGTTCTTAAAATATTTAGTGGCCAGGTAGATAAAACATTTTAATCCTTACTCTGAGGACTAACATTTTCTTTTAAATAGTGAGAGAATTCTGGAGGGATTCTTTGAATTAAGGGAAAGGAATATTGCCCTTAAATCCTCCTGAAAAGGTGACTTAACTGTGTTTACTGAATTACATCTTAACACAATGCCTCACAAAATAGGAACAGAAGTAATAATAAATGTCTTCTTTGGTCCTTGCTTAGCTTATTAATATACACAAAGAAGGTTCCAAACTGAAGATTAATTTTTCATAAAATGAAGAAAAAAGTCTTCAGTCAAACCAAACATCTGTTTTCCAATAGTTCAGCACAAAACAACAGAGCTCTTCACATCAGATTGTGAGGGGAGTGATCTGGTGGAGTCTGAAGGATGATAATCACCAAATTCTGATTTGATTGTGAGATAACAACTTGGATTGTGCTAGCTGATAGAAAGTGTGATGATGTAGCATTGTTGTAAAGGACAGTCAGATTTAAAACTGTTTACTGTAAATTTAAAACTGTTGTATGTATATTGTAGACAATTTGCACTCACCAAGAGCTTCCTACAGATGTGGTAGAGAACCTACTGAATTTTAAGTATCGTAAAAAATAGAGAAATTGTATGCTGTATAGCTGTATGCTATAACAGTGGTAGAAATAAGACAACTCACTGTCCTGATTTGTTGACAAGATTCTCTGGATATTATTTTGACTTTTATTTAACACAGTTTTTGGCTAAAGTCAAAATCATGATCTTCAAGTTTTACGTGTCTGCAGAGAGGGAGGAGATTTCTTCCTGTATAGTACATTATTAGAACACCAATGATTTTCTGAATAAATGCTTCCCATGACTTGTTCTTTACAAGCATTTGCCGTCTCTTCAATTTCACATATTTTGTGTTTTTAAGATAGACTGCAGAGTAAATTGAATATTCAGTCCTTTTTGTCCAGTTTTTCTCTTAGTTGCAGACATGAGATGTCACTTGATGAATCCTGGGTGTCACTCACTGCCACCCTGCATGTGAGGTGAGATCTCAAAGATAGAAGTTAATGGCAGTAACTTGAAAGTCCTTTTGGCTTTGTTTTGTTCATTCCATTCCCAAGAGTGTTACTCCCAATTAGAAAGCAATCCTTCTTTTGTCATGGCTTATTTTGGCAGTCCTACATACCTCAAAGATCATATTGTGCAGTCCTTAGTTCACTAGTTTTGTTATTGTGTCTTTCCTGTACTTATTCAGTGATTCAAGTAACCTTCTCAGTATCTCAAGGTGTTTGGATTTTTTTTTTCTTCAGATTTCAGGGAGGCCTTTAAACTGAATTTGCTGTCCATGTGCATAATTTATGGCTGTTGTATAGTATTAGTTTTACATTCATGTAGCATGTACTGTGCTCTGTTTTGTTATTGAGAATTCTATTATCTTCATTAGAATTTAGCCCAGAAGTTCTTCAGGACAAAGAGTTTGTCTTAACGTGCAAACCTACATGAACTGAGGTGCCATTCCATAAATAGTACACCATTGTATTGCTTCAGCACATTATATTATTAGATGTGCTAGATCTGGCTACATAATTTTTGGTTTAAGTACTGCTAATGTGATGCTTAGTCCCCTTAAGAAAGTGAAAGTATCCTCTACCTGATTATTGTTCATAGGAAGTGATGGATGTACATCTATTCAACAAAAGTGTTGTAGTAGTTGTTTGCAGTACACTGTATCATTAAATATTCTCATCATGGATGATTTGACTTCCTGTTGTGCAACAGTCACTTCATCTGGACTTTAGTGATCAGGTTGCCTTCCCATGCTTTTATTCCCGTTATATTAAATACACGTGATATTGGAATTTGGTGGGGACAAACTTTTCTGTTAGGATGCACTTGAGACCCTATGGAAAACAGCCTCTACATTTTACAGTTCCTCAGTACAGTAGTTTGGAAATACAGCTCATTTTCTGTTACTGATACTTTATCTATGCTGCAGATGCTAAAATTTCTGATAGATTATTCTCCTTCTTCCCCTACCCCCCGTACCTCATTTGATGAGGATATTTTTACTTTTGTCCCTGGAAACACTAAAAAGTTTCTTGTAAATTCTTTACTTTTGTCTCAGGAAGAGTTATTTTTAGTTAACTCTTTTCCTTCATGTGTTTCAGGTTGTGATAAACAACGCAGCTGGAAACTTTATTTCCCCTTCTGAACGACTTTCTGCTAATGCCTGGAAAACAATAACTGATATTGTACTTAATGGTACTGCTTTTGTAACTCTGGAAATTGGAAAGGAGCTCATTAAAGTAAAAAAAGGTATCTTAAGTATTGTGACATATTATTACTTGCTTTCGTTGCCTTGCTGTTATTATAGTCAGTTTTGAGAGTTCATGTGAGAAGAGAAATACAATTTTTAACGTTCTTCTAAAAAGGAAATTTTTCCGTGAAAGCTGTACTTGTGTATCACACAGTAGATCTGGCTAATGATTACTTCATTGTAGCATCAGGCCTTACAAGACCCAGAGGCCAACTGAGGTTGAATATAAAAATCTAATTGCGGAGTTCTAATTGCAGAGACATTTTTAAAATTAAAAAAATAAGGCTTCGTGCTGATATTCCCACATTAGAAATGCATCCCCAATTATGACCTACTGTATCATTATGGCAGACCACTGAAATAGGCTGCCTTATGGTCTTCTAGGTGCATGTAGTGTATCCATAGAGTAATGTGAAATACTAATTCAAACATGCTTTTGTTTTTGCTGTTGAATGAAAAGCTACTTTCCTTACTTCCATCCTCAAATTTGGTAAAATCTAGATGCCATTCACCTTCGTGTTGTCTCTCTTCCTTTCATTCTAAGCTTCCAAAACATGTGAACTTCTTTTGTTATTACTTGCATGTCTTCTTTCTAGGAGAGACCATCTGTAAATAAGACTTTTTGTTTAAGGCTTTCTTTAAGACATGTATTTGCAAGTAAGTCAAGTGTACCTGTTTGTCCTCTCACCATCATTTTCTTTTCACTTGCTTGATTTTTTTAGTTTGGGTAGAGACCTTAGTTTCTAAAGTGATGCTCCCTAGTGCAAATATTTTAGAGCAGTCTGTGAGGATACTACGAATCTGTCAGTTTCTAGAGCACTGAGACATCCTTTAGGTCTGCAGTGTGACCTACATTAAGTCTAATGTAGTAAATAATAAAAGTTCTCTGCTTTTAGACTGCAAGTTTGTCCTGGTATTTAAAAGGAATTTGTAATCTGCTAGTGTGTTACTTATTTTCATAAAGTGAGAGGAGTTAACTGGTCAGTTATTGTCCATTTTATGAATATAGGCTTTAGAAATAAAAGTTGTGTATGAGCTGAATTGTTCTTTAAATACCAGAGCTGTAAATTTGTCAGTTATTTTTGCTTCTGTGTTAGGTTCACCTAACTTGCCTGTATTTAAAAATAAAAAAATAAGTGGTTTAATTCTACAAAATGTGTAATTAACAGCCATCTCTAGATAACTTCAGAGTTGTTCTATGGTTTTTTGCCTGTGTAGATTTTTCCTTTCAAAGTGTCTCAGTGAAGACTCCTTTTTTATAAACAGGGCCCATGGTTTCTAGATATCTGCTGGCATTTCAGTTAGTGCTTGTTTATGGTTCTCTTTTGTTTCTCTTGTGTAATATTACTGTAATTTTTTACCTGAGTCTCTACTTAAATCGATCAGCAGTGTATATTGTTTTAGAAATATCCCCATGGCAGTTATTCTAATGAAATTATTTTTTAAATATAGTAAGTAGAACAGTTATTTTAGTTACTGCGACATAAGCAGGCAACTGTCATCCCTTGTCCTTCATTAACCAGCCACAATAAGCTCGTGCCAGTCATTGATCAGACAGAATTTGCAGGATCCTATAGAAGAAAGATTAAATAAGCAGTTGCAGTTTCCATTATTTTTCAGAACATTTTTTGCTAAATCTGTTATAAAATATAGCACATAAAAGAAAGTAGTTCTTTTATAATGGAGTTTGTTGTGATAATAATAGGAAAAGTTATGCAGGTTAACTCTATAATAGGCTCTACTGGAGAAAAAGCTTCTGAAAATTTCTTAAAAATTTCTGTTTTTCTTAACTCAAGCCCTCAACTGTTTATTTCAGTTTATGCCAAACCTAACTGTTAATGCTGATTTTTTCCTTGGTTTTCTTTTTTTTTTTTCTGCTCAGGAATTGATGAATTTAGGGCAAAATATCTGGTTAGTGACAACTAGACTAGGGCAGCTTCTGAAAAAACACTGTAAGATCTTTGGGCTTCATTCCAGTTAGAGTAATTTATGCATTCATTATCAGCAGAAGTCTGACGGCTTAGACCTTCAGAGCCTAATCAATAGCTATTTGCACTTACCTGGAGCAACTCTTAACAGTCTTGCAAAAGAGGGAACTGAAATAGAAAGGCTTGAAAAGAAAATTTCAAAGACTATATTTTTAAAATGCCTTTTAACTGCCCAGAGTGAAAAGGTATCCCTAACACTTGAGCTGCAAACTTCTGTACCATTTAGCCTGCTTTTACCTTAAGTTGAGAGTTTGATCTTCAGGGTTGTTTGGTTTGTTTGGTTTGTTTGGTATGGGTTGTTTTTTAAATGTTTTTGCACTTCTAGGAGCAGCATTCCTGGCTATTACAACAATTTATGCAGAGAGTGGTTCAGGATTTGTGTTGCCGAGTGCCTCTGCCAAAGCTGGTGTAGAAGCAATGAGCAAGTGAGTAATACAGCAAAATGTGTGCTTTGGTTTTCACATCCTTAAGATGGGGTAATTGATCTATGAAAATGGAGCTTGTTAGTATAGTCCACCTATTCCACTGTACCACAAGAGTTCAATCCAGGCTCCAGTATCCTAGCAAGAAAATAGCATGCTGACAGCTTCTTACAGACGGAAGCATTAACTGTTACTGTTTTTATCACAAGGCCAAGATAAGGACAAGTAGAACTACTTATTTTGGCAATTGCAAGTTCCAAAGTTTGTTTTACGGCGTTTTGATAATCAGATTCACTTGCATTCTCATAGGTGAACCAGCAGTTAAAGACAGCTATTAGGGAAACTGTTTGAGATCTATAGCACCTTCCACATTCTTTTGTCTGAAGGTGCATTCTTCTGTTATTTGGGTGCAGTATACTGTGGCTTCAGCTCTGTTTAGATTCATCAACAAATTTGTTTCCTATCACTATTTAAAATTAAGGTCTGCAGTTCTACTTAGTTCAGAACAGTATCATGTTGGTGTATCCATGGTGCTCAGCAAACAAAAGGATTTCTCTCATTTTTAACTTCAGGCTAGCCCTTCATAGCACATAGATCTTCCTCTGCACTTCAGCAGAAAGAATTGAATAGTTTGGCAGCCTTTTAGTAACTAGAATTCTTTATCTGGAAAAAGATGAGGGACTGAGTAATGGTCTTGATTTCCGTTCTTCAGAGCTGTATCGGAAATGTGTACTTTTCAGAGACTTTATGACTCAGCTTATTCATTCACTATAGTAGATCCGAAATGCTCATTATGCAGAGAAAATGTCATAAAGCAAAACTGTTCCAGTGGTCCTATTTTAGAATGTATCTTCTGTTTTTTGTTATTTCAAAACATGTAATGTGAGAGCTATGTTGCAAATGTTAGAAATGTATACTTGTGGCATAGTCTAAATTGCTAGAGAAAGATGCAGGCCTAACAGTTGTTTGTTAAGGAATTCAGGTGCCAACACCATCCATGATTTGCAAGGAAGAAAGAATTGCTCCTTCACGCTGCTTTATCTATGATTCATCTATTAAATCAATATTCCTCCGTTTGTGAATGAGATTTTTTTGCTTCACTCAAATTATTTTGTTTAGCACAAAAAAACCTGTAAGCAGAAATGTCTGTTTCAGGATGTTCTAGTATTTACACATTTGATTAATTTTTTTTTTTTCTGAATAGGATTAAAATATTGTGTTTAAAATATTGATGCATTCTGTTAATGAATTTTTAGGTCTCTTGCGGCTGAATGGGGTAGATACGGCATGAGATTCAATGTGATTCAACCAGGTCCAATAAAAACAAAGGTACATGGCATGAAGTGAAACACAGCCTTGAATGTGCTTTGTAGTACAGACTTAGCTTTACAACAGTCTAACCTTTCTGTAGCTGTAAATTCTAATATGATTTCCAGACTGCTGGAATATTGAACACACTTCTCTCTTAGTCTTTTTGTAAAACAGCATTTCTTGAACTTCTGAGCCCTGCCACTGTCCCCTCTACTACGCTTGATAAAAACTGAACCTTTTTTTTAGTGTTTCAAAGAATTGATATATCATAGTACTTACTGTTGATTCTTATCTCTATGTACTTTGTTTGTCAAGTGGAGTGAATTCTTACAGTTGTTGGAGTAAAGTTCCTGTTTCTGCCTGAACCTCTAATTTTTAAAGAAAACATCTCATCAGTTCCAAAATCTTAGAATCTCTTTTAGGTATATGAGAACAGAATCTCACTAGTTTTGTTGAAAATCTCAAAACTAGAAAGAGAAAAACTAAGTTGGCAAGGAAATGAGAAGCTTTGAAGTGAGTAAGAAGGAGGACTGGAGGGTTTGAAGGAAGTAATCCAGAGCAGCTGGAACAGGAAGAATAAAGAAGGCAGTCCTGCAAGAAGAGAAAGGAGGATCCATTTCCCATTGAATCAAATTATTATGATTATGAGCACTAACAACTAATAATGGTATTACTTCTTCCTGTAAAATATTTCACAGTTGTTTTTGCTGTTGTTTTGGGAACAGGGGTGCAGAGTTGTTTCTTTTTTACTTGTTTGTTTGTTTACTTTTTTCTTGTTTCCTCTTGTCAGTTTTAGATGCTACACTGGAAAACTTAGTTTTAACTCTTTTTACTATAAAGAAAAATAAGTGGCAGAATTAGCAGGATTATAAGAATGTTGAAATAGCATTAGAGGATCACACCAGAAGTTCTCCAAGCATTGTATCTTGTGTATTTTTAAGAGCAGAAGAAAAACATTTGGCAAGTTAAGGGATTTAAATGTCAATAGTGCTACCTCCAGTTAATGTTCCTTTTTTGAACTAATAGTGTATAACCTGCTTGAGATACTGTGTGTTTTTAATAAGATGCTACATTTGGTGTATGGTTCCAACTTAAAATTTCCCTGAAAGCATAAAAAGGCAGACAGCATATTGCAAAATCAAGGTTTCCTGCCTTAGGGGCAATATCCATGTCTTTAAAGCATACTGTTGTAAGTCATGATGGGAAAAGAACAAGGCATACAAGCACAACAGTGTTAGGATTATAAACTGGCAAATAAAAACATGGCAATGGAAGACTTAAATGGCATGATTACAGCCATGATTACATGAATTACAATGTGCTTTAAATCATAACTTCAGTGATTTAACATAAATGTTACTGATACATTTCTGATTTTGAGTGAGGAGGTTATTTCCTTCTGGAGGAGCCAGGAAGAAAAAACCCCTTTTATTTCCCATGCCATTTTAAGTTATTCAAGTACTAAAGCTTCTGGTGACTTCCTGTAGCCTTAGCAGTTGCTGCAATTTAACTGAACTTGTTTTTTTTTTTACTTCTCCATTCTATGTACAAAAATATAATTTATTTTTGGTCACTTTGCTGTTCCTCTTCTCCCCTTGTTCCTCTCCTCTGTCCATGCAGCAATTGAGTCCTGCTTATTTCCTCAAATGTTTATCAAGGGTGTTTGAGGAAAAAGAATGATTAGCCCTTTTGTTTTTCACAGATAGATGGTGGGTGACTATCCCAAATGTGTTAAATTCCAGCTTATCATCAGTAGATACATATCAGTGCAACAGGGATAAATTGTTTTTTCTTTTCTACTTCCTTCTTTTTCGTGCTACTGACAATGAGGGTGTAGACAGCTTACTGACAAATATTAGCTTCTGTATTGTGTATGTGGAGTCAAATTTCTGTTGGATTTTATTTTCTGATGTAGTTATAACTTTTATTTTAATGTTTCTTTTAATTCTCAGGGTGCTTTTAGCCGCCTTGACCCAACAGGCACATTTGAGAAGAAGATGATTGAGAGGATTCCCTGTGGTCGTCTGGGAACTGTAGAAGAAATTGCAAATCTTGCTGCCTATTTCTGCAGTGACTATGCAAGCTGGGTTAATGGAGCAGTGAGTTTTGGTTGATCTTGTTTGTACAATTAACCTGATGATGGTATGAGTATTGCTGATATTTTTTTAAAGCCCTGGTTTCAGAAATGAAACAAAACATCTTACTTTAAAATTCTTTACAAGTATTATTCACCTTTTAAGTGTAGTGCATGGTTGTTAGCACCTTAGAAAGAACTTCTGAAAGTGGTTGAATTGCATTATTTTAAGTATGGGCTTTTCTCACCCAAAGTAGTGAAAATTACTTTCACAGTTGCTAACAAGTGAATACTACAGAAATCCACTATTACTAAATGCACTGTTTATGCTTTTTCTAGGTTATTAGAATGGATGGTGGAGAATATGTTTCTATGGCAGGAGAATTCAATCATTTGAGGAAGGTATTAATTTCCTTGCTTGCTATTTTACATTCAGACACTTTGATGTGTAATTATTATATGAAATTCCAATAAAATTCTCTTTTCTTTTGATAGGTTACCAAGGAGCAGTGGGATATGATGGAAGCAATGATTAGAAAAACAAAAGGCTCCTAAAGTACATGACTGTATGGTGGAGATTCTTGGAAATGAACAACTACTTTTTCATGAATATTTAGAAATAACCAATTGAGAAGTAGCCTTCAAAATCTTTTGTATGCTAATTTCAATAAAATATTTTGAAATTCTTGTATTTTGAATATCGTTTGTATATTTTTCCAATCTAAAATCTAGTCCATTGCCAATAGTGAACAACAGTTAGTCACTAAAATTTTGTTGTTCTTTAGATTGTCTTACACAGCCATGCCATGGTCTACAATCAGCCTTTTTTTTTATCTTTCTGAGGATTTTTTTTTCTCACATATATCCAAATTTCTCTTAATATTGTAATTTCAGTAGCATTTCATTGCTATCATAACTGAATGTAATCATTAATCTGGAGAGAAACAAATTATTAATTTTCACATTTCAATAAAAGGTTCTAAACTTGAAAATACAGTTTCAGGTTATTAGCAAGACTACATATACTGAGAAAGGATGTAACTCCTGTGTTTACTTAGAAAATCTTGAAATGCATAACCATCTTGGTCTCATCTTTTGTGACATTTTCAGCCTGTTAATTATCTTATTCTGAACTTTAAAAATGGCATTTACAGACCTGCAATGCCTTTCAAAGGAGCTTGCTCTTTGTCATGATGAAGTTAATATTCTTGAAAATGAGAAACTGAAAATCATCTGTTATTATGTGTGTGTGACTATGGGAGCTCTCCATAAAAAGTGGTTTATTTAAGGCTATTTAAAGGGATGTTGGTAAATTGGGACTGAAAGTGTTGAAACCTCATTTGTTGAGATTTACAAAAAAATCCCTAGGTTTCATTTTCATTTGCAGGCTGGTACTAAAGAAACTTTTAGATGGCATTACCTCTGAATCTAGTCAGTTTATCCATCCCACATATGCAGGTGATAAAAAAATTGCTCTCCTTCTTTTATCCAGATTTATAGAGTTGGAGTTTTTGTCCCTTGTGCCTCAGACAATGGCTGGGATTATTCAAAGAAATTATCAACCTCTGTCCTTTACAGCCTGAAATCAATGCCTTTTTTTTTTTTTTTTTGTGTTTAAAAGGAGCTCCAACCCGTCCCCGTGTGTGTCCCCATGCTTATGCATGTACATAGTTTTATGTGCTTTGAGATTGATACAGTGATTTAAGAGTCAGGACCATAGAAACAATTCAAGGATATCTTTCTTCAGGTGCTGGTGGCGGTCATGTATTTTTCCACATAATCCAGGACATACTTAACATATGCCAACATCTGACTTTGAAGTTGCTTGATTGTCTTATTACAAATCTGAAGCAAGCTGTGTTCTGCTAAAAGTGTGGCCTGTGTTCGTGGAGGCTTCCATGTGCCTTTCTCCTTTGAGTGATGGTCCTGTGGGGGATTGAACAGCCACTGATAATAAAGCAACTGTTTATCGTAGCAGCCTTCAAGATGTTCTTCAGCATCATGTAAAGCTTTTTTGGTAACTTGGGTTATCATAGCATGGTAACTTGGGTTTAGTAGGTGTGTATTCAAGCAAATTCTGACATGACAGCCCTGCCTTTTCCCAACAAGTGATTTAATTGAGAAGTTAGGCCCATATATACTGTTTTTTGCTCGTCATCCTTTGCATATAATGATATTCTCTCTTTGTATGGGACACAGTTGAATATAAGACTTTGACATTTGAAAAAAAGAGCTTCAGAAAAATAATTCAAATGCATGTTTGTGAGATGTGGTAATACCAAGTATTTGTCTGGAGTGTCTAGTAGGTTATCCTCTGGAGACAGGCTGTCAATAAAAATAAATTCCTATCAGTCTCTTGCATCTGTGGGTTTCTGTGACTTACTATAGCTGAGTGTGTCATGTGGTTGAAGTACTGGACTGAGACTGGAGATAACCCTGCTCAATCTCTGAAATTGTTATAGACTTTCTGTGAGCTGAAGTCATTTCTGTGGCCTGTGAACAGTCAGATAGGTGCACTTTGCAGTATTCCCTCAGGAGCTGGTCGTCTGAAGCAAGAAGACTGGCATGTTCCTTTTAGCTCACAAAACATAGGTCCTGTGTGGGGCACAGGTGGAAAAGATCAAGAAAAGAGGCGTATTCCAAGTCTCAACATGAAGTTGGGATCCAGTTTATACTGGCTGTGGGGCTAGGAAGCACTTCTGCCTTTCCCTGTGTATAAAATAATAGTAACATAGGATAGCAGATTTTGCTTCATCTGATAAGGTCAAAATATTGAAGGGAGGCCTCTTAAAGCCTGTCTTGTAAAGAGATACTGGGGATTTATTTACTAACAGAATATTGGTCATTTGCAGAAATGAGTACAGCTTTTGAAGTATCGATTTTTACCTGTTTATTGTTCATAGCTAAATGAATTATTCAAGTGACAAAAAACCTACTTTTAAAGTGATGGAACCAGAAAACGTATTTTAAGTTTTAATGAGCATCTATGATAAGAATAGAGTTTATTTTGTCTTGCCTATGCTGGTGACATCCATTTCAAACAACACAAGTTAGTTGCTTTTAGATGCTGAGCATTTTGTCTTGACAAGATGTATACAATATGTTGATGCAGATTTTAGAAATGGTATATAATGTTTTAAGAGTTATATGTTACTTAACTTACAAAATATTTGCTACTATATAGACTTAGTTAAGTGAAAAAAACAACTGTTCTTGTCATCCACTGCTGCAGGAGAATGGAATAGTCTGACTGGGACACATTTCCTTCATTGAGAGTTGTTAGACTTGGTAGGGGCAGGAAAGGAACATTGCTACGAAGATGTGAATCCTAAACATCTCAAGTTTATGTTTTGCCTAAATACAATGTAATTGTTACTGAAGCAGAAACACATAGTATCTTAACTCAGGAAAAGAATAAAAGAAAGAAGCTTTATAGCTGCTACCTAACCCAGGCAGTGTCTGGTTTGGAAATTCCAAAAGAAGCTGTTCCTAAATGCTGATGAGGATTAAACTGTCCTGAAGAAGCCATAAAATATGGCTAAAACTCGAGAAGTGTCCAATCCATAAGCATGCTCCACAGCTTTGCATTACTCACAGATTGACATAAAGCACAGTCATCACAGCTACTTTATTCCAAACGTAGCTAAACTGGCAGGAGAGACAGTGTCCATGCTATCTCAGGCCCTGAGATTATTACATTTCTCACCCTGAGATTGCCAGTGAGCCACAATGTAAAGGGAAGGATGAAAAAAAGTATTGCTTTGTGACATAATCATTTTATGAAGTTATAGGGACAGGAGGGTGGAGGAATGAGTCAGAAAAGGTGATGGTGTACATTGGAGATTGCAACATGAGTCAGTAGGGTTGCAGAGGCAGTTTAATTTTCATGAATCACAAGGATACTTCCCTAAAATCCAAATACCTTTTTTAAAATTACTTTTGCATGATCCATCAGTCAAAGATATTGTTACTTCCATGAACTCAGCTTGGAGACACCCACAAAGGGGATTCTTGGTCTGTTTTCAACTGAAAAGTACATCTTGTCTGCTTAATTAAATCTTGAAATTACTCTTTTTATTTCTGTTGGTGATTTACTGTCTTTGAACCTGACTGTTACAATTTATTAGATTAATTCAGTGCTGCTAAAGTGGTCTTGTGCTGTAGTAGAGGCTTATCAACAAGTTATGAAAATCATTTAAGGTTGCAAATGAGAGAGATCTGTTGTATTACCTCTTCACTATGATACCAGAACTGCTGTCAGTCTTTAGTTCTCCTAGTTCTGGGAATTCTCTCCTCTTGAATATTTTAATTACTGTTGAGAATGTTGCTTATATTTCCCAAAGTGAGAATTTGCTTTACAAACAGAGGATGATACTGTTTGAGGGAACTGTGAGTTCCTACTTGTCCATACTGGCTTCCAAGTTCATGGGCTCATTTATATTTACTTTTTTCCCATACTGATGACATGTAAAGACACTGAATTGCAAGAAAGTTTGTACCTTTGTCTAACTCCATGGAGCATGTTGTGATGTAACTGCTAAATATGTAACTCCACTTGAACACAGGTAACCCCACAGTCTTTTATGTGATCATTTAATATGCAATAAAATAAAACAGTCTTTGGAATTTGAGTGCACTGACCTGCTTTTAGTTGCTGTAGAAAAACTTCAGTTGATTTCAGAGGGAATTGGAGGTGCTCAGCACTTCAGAAAATCAGGCCATGTATATTCAGGTGCCTAAGTATGCATTCTGTATCTTCTCAAAGACACAGCAAGTAGGAGTGGATTTCGGTTTCCCTCTATAACCAATGGCTATAACCATGATTATGATGAGGGCTTAGTATAAATCAGAAAAAGAAAAACTTGTGTAAAGAAACGAAGAGGTTTAAGTGGAGTTTGGCAGCAGCGTGTATGTATTTTGTTCATTGGTGAGGTTCATTTTGCATAAAAGTACTCATGACTGTCAGCACCCTGTCTGTGTTTGACATTTGCCCATGAAATATGATGTTTAGAAATTTCATCAGCTTGTGTGGATAATCTTTTCAAAGGTGGGTAACTAAGTTGTAAACAGGGAGGATTAGATCAGTGCTATGATGCATGAACTGTTGAGGATAGAACAGTGCAGCAGTGAATGAAAGCAAGCCAAAGTACTTGCTTCAAGGGCTGTGTTCAATCCTGATTAAGTTGTTGGTGAAAATTCACATGATATTCTCCATAATGGTCAGCTGGGCAGTGTTAGTGGCCCCTGAGGTGCCCTGATGGAGGGTGGTGTGGGCCCAGCTGAAAGCAGGCACTCACTCCACCTAACCTGGTACTGTTAATATTTACTTCTGTCAGCAAACACTGCATTTATAATGCCAAGGGTTTATAAAGGTCGTCATAGTTGCTATTGTTATTATTCTTTCAGTTTGCTGGTTTGTGCTTTGAAATTACTAGATCACCTTCTTTGATTTGAATACCTAGTGCCATGTTAAGTTTTAATCTGTACACATTTAAACCAGAAGAAGCTAAAGTATTTTACATCATACTTGTTACTTGTAGGATAGTGGGTTTTGGTATTTGTTATCTTGAGTGGTTCTTTGCATGTTTATTTTAATAAATTATGTATTTATAGGCAGCAAAATAGTTAATAGCTTCAGTAAAGGGGATCCCAAGTAGCTCTGTCTCAGTTTCTGTGTTCAGCTGGAATATGGTGTACCTGCACTACATCATGTAATTAATCTTTGTGCATGCTACGATTTTACTCTTCTTTGGTCACTAGATGTCTACCAGAAGAAAGAAGAAATCTTCCCTATCATCACCTCTCATATTATTCTATGCCCTGTTCTGCTCCAACCCTGACATTTTAAAATCAGTCTGCCCAGAAGTGATTTAGAGTATAAAACCTGGAGGTTTTACAGCAGTTTTGACTTAGCCATACTTGTTACAATTTGCTTTGCACTGACAGTAGGCACCTTTGCTAGAACTGGGGTTTTACACTGCTGTCTTTTAATCCAAGTTTTATTTAAGAGAAATAACTGCAGGAAACATCCTGCCTGTGGGTGACTGAGACCTGCTTTCTGTGTTGTGCCCTTCAGCAGAGCCAGCTGGTGGGCAGCAGCAGTAGCAGAAGAGTGGCTTCAGAACGGATCTGTGACAGTTAACTTTACTCATGTGACTCTCTCAAAACACTTTAAAAGCTTTATCTCTCACTGTAATGATGTAGAAAACATATTTTTACCACAAGGTTTGGGGTTTTTTTTCTTTACACTATTAAAATGTTAAAATAAGGCAAAATCCAGGATTTCAAGTGCACAATATGAACAATATCAATCATTTATTGTACTGATAGGCAGATTCACTGTTCCTTCACTTAATGTACACAATTGTATTTCACATTGCATAGAGAAAAGAGGAGACAAGCAGGTAAGACGTTAAATCACTGTGCATGGAGTGGGAGTAAAACAGTGAGAATGAGCTGGCTTAACTTTAATCCAAGTTTTTTTTGTGTGTGTTTTTTTTTTCCCAGCAAGACCCCATCCAGCACCACCTACCCCTTAACTTTCCAAGGCTCAGCCTGGAGAGAGCCCAAGGCCATTAGGCCATTCCTGAAATGGTATTTAGTTGCTTGAGTTCACCTGAGGAATTCAAGGATTCATTTCAGTGGGAGTTAATTGACTGAAATCTTGAAGGATTGAGCCTCACTGTTTGAGACACGTTTCAAATAAAATGCATTTACTTCCTTTTGTTAAATAAGACACAGAAATGTATCTGAGAAGTTGTATAATCTGCTAACCTGGAATTGCTTCCGAAACAGTTGTACATGGAGGCAGCATAGGTTATTGGCTTTAAGACACAGCCCAATTTCCTTCCTTCTCCAGTACTTACTGGGAGCAGTGGCCTGGACATTCCTGAAGTTGTCTGGCATAAAATTGGTGTAAAGTAAAAAGGGAGCCAGGCAAAAAAACCCAAGGATGCAAGAAGATAGGGCTGCTTCATAGTATAGTTCCCATTTAAAAAATACATCTCTAATATAACAAAAAGCAAAGCCCACCATGTAAACTAAATTAATAAATTGTTATAAAACCTGTACTATTTTTTTTCTTCATTTAATGTCAAATTTTAATGCTAGTGATATAGACTAGTAATTCAGTGTAATATCCAAGGAGGCACGTTTTTTTAAAATAGTCAGTTTGTCCTTTACATGGTACAGATACAAGAATCCAGGAGATACACAAACTAGACACCAATAATCTTAGGATATTAAATTTAATTATAGATTACACAGAATATGATGTAAAAACAGCAATTTACTAGAATAATTATAACCTGCAAAATGTGAAAATAGTTTAGAAAATGGATTGTCATATTCTCTGACACAGCAATAGTCATGAAAGGTACACTTATAATATCATATGTTAATCTGTGTATTAACTATACTACCTGTCATTTAGCCAGGATTTCAAGACAGATTAAAGGCATTTATTTCTGAAGTGCCTATGTTTAAATTCAGTAAAACAGCTAGATCGAGAACACTATATTTTTATCAACTACTGCATGGAGATCTATTCCAGATAAATGCTTTGTCTATATGCTATGAATTCGTAATGAGAAGAGTAATTGTAAGACTGCAGGGAGTACAGACCTGTAAGTGGGTGGTTTGACAACTGAAAATATTTCTTAGTGCCTTATTAAATTTTTGAAATCAGACATGCCAATGTCTCTTTCCCATTTCAGACCCAGATCATATTTAATCTGAATTCATGTTACATATTTTAAAACCCCACATTTATTTGTTATGGGAAAGATATGTGTAGATCTTTTTGTTACGTAGTTTAACAAGAAATGTTGCAAGTGTCAAAGGATATGATGACCACAGCAATGTCAGCAGGTTTAATTTTTCTCCAGCTGTGTTTATGAAAGCAAGAAACCCAACCAAAACCAAAACCATCCCTGACATATTTAGTTTCTTTTTGAATATACAGACTGGCCCAAACACTGACATTCCCTTTATCAATCTTATTGTTACAAAAACTGTACATTACAAACGGTATAGAAACAAACTGAAAGGAATGTGCCACACATCCTGGCTAATTTTCTATATGCAGTTTAAAAATACAGCCTACTCCCTTATAGTGCACAGTTATTGTGTAGAGTACATCACTAGTTAAGTGGACATGACAGAAGAGCTCTAGTTTTCCTCAGCACAGAGAATAAGAGCCAGTTCTGCTCGGTAAAGCTTTCCTCCATCAGACAAGGCCATGATGCTTTTCTTGTATGTTGCAAGGTTGGTAATGTCTAATTCCTATTTAAAGAACAGATAATGCTTTATAATCCTGTTTAGTTATCAGCATGAACAAGTTTACTTCCAATGGCAGGAAAGGAGAAAAAATGCCAGGTATTCTCAGCCTGTCCGACAGCAACACACTAAAATGTTTTTATATATTCATATGTTATCCATGTGACAGCCATACATTAGCTTGCTGCTAGCTGGTGTCTCAGAAGCAAGCAAGCAAGCTCTTGACAGTGTCACTGTGTAATCACAACTCCCCTAGTTCAGGATTTACACTGCTATTATTTCCACCACAATTTTTAGTTGTACTTTGACTTCAGGAATTATGACTTAGAAGCTCTATATTTATCTTATTAGGGTGGATTAAAGTGTCCTTAAAATCCAAATTAAATCTAATCTCTAAGGAGAAAGAAGTCCTCTAGGATTACCTTTTTGTTCTTTTCACAGAGATCCTTCAGTAGGGCATCAAGTTCATTTTCATCTATATAGCCATTGCCATCCTGAAAAATACCATTAAAGACAAGTTTAAACATTTACTTTTAATTCCAGAGGTTATGGCTAGTTTTCCACAAATTCAGAAAATAAGTGCCAATAAACTACGCAGTTAACAAAAACATTTTTTCAGGACTTACTTGATCATACATCTCAAAGGCATTATTGAATTCTTTTGCACACATTTTGACACCCTAAATGCCAAAAGGAAAACAAATCCATTAATGACACCAGTTATGTGCGATGGTGACAGGTTACCCGAAGAATGTGAATATTCATACCTGAAATTTAATAAGAAAATTTTCCTGTACAGGGAGTAGTCTTTGGAGAGAAAAAAAATAAAGGTCAAAATATTTAACTGTTCCCATTACAGCACTTGGTACATGACATTTGTTGTGAAAAGAGACAAAAGACATACCTGGCCAGTTCAGTAAGCTCCAGCTTCCCATCATTGTTTGCATCAAACATCCTGAGCTGAAAGAATATATAATTTTACATTGCTAATCAAAATTAATCATCCTAATGAAGAAAACACTTATTTGGAAAACTTAAATCCAATTAACTTTATCCTGAAATGATGTCCCCAGGTCACATTTGCTATGTCATACATTTATTTTAAGTACTGACTAAGTAATTTAGAGTAATTAATTCTACTGCAACAGCTTGATAAGAAACCAGATGAGCAATTCTGATTAACCTGCAGTAAGGTAGGTCTTAACCTGCCTTCACTGATAAATGAATGTCCTGTATGAGAAATGTGCATGTAATTATTTATAAATGAGAGGAGTGTTGATGTGGTAACATTTTACTTTTGACTTCATGTCATGATTGGATAATAGAATCATTATTCTCTATTAATAAAGATAAAAAAAATGTTGAGTAAAGTGCAATAGAATCCAAGGCATTCAATTCCCTAGACAGAAAACAACAGACATTTTATTCAATTGACTAGGTCTAAGTATTTATGTAAAGACAATCTTTTGTCACTGTGATATATTAAAACAGATGTTGCAGATGATCATATTTTCCTGATGGTATGAAATTGGGAGAATAAATCTCTCCAAATAAACATAATTAAATTATAGTTATAACTATGTTAATATAATTTCACAAAATAAGTGATTGCTATTTATAGTAATTTTTAATAACTCTACTATTAAAATGTTTTCCTTTGAGGCCTTGAAAGGATGAGCTCCTGCTACTTGAGAAGCATAAATAGCTGTTAGAAGTAGATGAAGATTTTGCTCCTGCGTAGGACTTTCTCTTCCAATATTTATGTCTGTGTAGTTCCATTTCTTTACTTTCAAACATTATATTGCACTGGCTGTATCAGACTCACAAAAGCAGCAGACTACAAAACATTGTATTGAAAGCACCATCACCCACACTCCATCCATCACCTGCAGTCACAGTCATTTTAGACGTAAGTTATAGGCAAGAGGAAAAGCAACATCCTGTACTGACATGTATACATAAACGTGTATCCTTTTAAAGAGGGAACTAATGAAATGAAAAAGGCCTAATTTCACTTCGTTAATACACAATAAATGACAAAGGATACCAGAAAAAAAGTGACCAGTTCTACAAATGTTTGTTTCTACACAACACCATGGTTCCTTTTAGCACTTCCTTCCTTAGTACAAAAGCATCTGCTTTGCATGCATTTCCCATGAAAGCATATTTGCATTTGGGGGAGGTAAGCAGTGGCAGCTGTGAAGTGAACTTATTTTGTATTTTGATGAGTTGTTAGTGGCTGGCTCTGCCTGCCAGCAGCTGCTCAGGACTGTGTTTTCTACTATCCTTCTGTTTTCTGAGGAGATTATTGGAGAGCTGGGCTTATGTTTTTTCCTCTTATAGCTAAATTATTTGTCATTGTGTGTCTCAGCAGAGGCCAGAACTTATAGCATACTTCAGGATGGAGGTCAAAAAGCTCCCTGAATGAAATGTTATCTTCAGCTGTGAATGAACAGTGAGAATTCTATGTAAATGTTTTATACTGATACAATGAACCAGCAGACCTTTTCCAGGAGAAACACAAGTTTTGTTCTGCCAATCTTAAGCCAGTTTGAGGGCTGGTACATCTACCTAGCACATTTTTGATTGTTAAAAGTATTTTAGGACGAAAACAAGCTGGTAAAACAAAAAATGTAGTGTTATACATTTGCTGAAGACCAGAATTCTGATCTTTTTTTTCTTGAAAAGCCCATGCAGAAGCCAGTACTGGTCCTTACCAGGGAGTACCATGGCAATGGCATGGACAGATTGTTCCAAGGATGGGCTGATTTGAGGCCAGGGAAGCAACAGCTTTGCTGTAGTGTTTATCTAAAACATCAGTTTCTCTTTCTTGAAGCAAGGGGAGAAAGAATGTGTGAGATGTTTGTAAATCTAAGGAAGCCACTATGCAATGATGGCTTTTAAGACAAGAGACAGATACCACAGCACTGTAAGAAGGCAAAACATAGAAAGTAACACCAAATTAATTTGATCTAAATATAATAATATAATTATGACAAGAGCAGTTTTGCTCCTATGAAATGTGAAGATTTTGGTTTTACAACTAGTGGCACAAGGAAGCAAAACAGGGAAAATACTGTGGCATGGCATGATATTATATAAATACCGAGAAGGTTAAAAATTCCTGGGCTTTTCTTTTTAAGCAGTCCTGCAAACTGCCCATTAGAGCTCTGCAGCTGCAGAAATACCTGCAGGGATAGGTGCCACAGTTGTCTCTCTCTTGCAATGTCATAGTCTGATTGGGACCTGGTGGGTCTCCAAGTCATTTGGAGCCTTCCAGTGGCTAAAGATAAACAGAATTGGATTAACCCATTATGCTTGTAAATAACCTTACCATTATTTCTGTGTATTCCGTTAGCTTTGAGTCGTCAATCTGCTTATTTGCTTTCTGTAATAAATCTTTCAAGAAGCTCTGTTGAAATAAATAGAGTAAGAAGTGAATTTTTATCTACAGTATAAAATGTTTGATTTGTTAACTTCAGATTAAAGTAATGGGAAATATTATTTTCCTTCTGCTTTAGTATTTACTACTGAAGTTCCAAATAAGTAGGAAAAAATAGTCATCAACAACTAAGAATATATGTTTCTTTTGATAAGTTCAAGTATATTGCAATTTATTTGGAAAAAGTAACTAATAAAACTTCCTGCATTGTATGCCATTTGTTGTATTGCGAATTTGGAAAAAAGTTTGGCTTTCAAGTATACTGCTTCTTAATCAGCTCTGTCAGTAAACTAAACTAATTAACCTTGGGTCTCCTTGAAAACTTGGATGCCTAATCACTTCTTGCAACATAGGAACAATTTTACAGAAAGGATCAATGATTAAGCAAGTTTTGTCCTTGCCTACGCCAGTACCTGACGCTAGAAGTGAATATTGTTTCTTCCCACCATGTATTTTAAATCTGTGCAGCCAATTTAATTGCATTTTTGAATGAGAATTTGATGCCACATGGCTTGAAACACCAGCCATTTTTGCTTTAAAAAATAAGATGGTTTCCACCCATTCAGTGTTTTAAATTTCTGTACTAGATCTGTGACATCAGAAATGAAAGATACAAAACTGTACAGCAAGGGCATTATAAGACCTGATAAAGGACCTAATTCCTGTCATCAGTTGGAGTGTCATTATCTCTGTGGAATTTTTGGCCACATTTCAAGATAGAAAATGGGGTAGCTTATAAAAAAACGTACTTGTATTCCTGAACCTGAATGCAAGCATGTCGATAGTCATGCGACTAACACCCACTATAGTTCTTCTAGTCTGGCCCCCTCCATGCTGGCGGCCCTTCCTGGTAGCTTGTATAACAAAGAACACGACTGAAGTGTTGTGAATGGATGTTATGGAAACATGTTTAATCTTGTGAGCTTCAATGGAAAACAGAAGTGGAAGGGAAATTAAAAGGCTAATCAGTCCATGTCTCAAGAAAGGATTCTATCTATCTAAACTTCCTGAATTACTCTCTGATCTGAACTATTGCCAAACCTTTTCTAAATACAGGCAGTGATGAAGAGTGCCTCCCCCTTAGACAACATATTCTACTGCCATTACTATTGTTAGAAAGTTTTCCTGATTTCCAGCTTAAATTTCACCTACAAAGTTGTAAGTGGGTGTACTCCTCCCATAGCAAATACTTAAAAATGTTGCCAAGAAATACTGATCTAAAAATAAAACTGGACAGTTATGTCTTATTTTTGGTGTTAAAATGGCCTCTTTCTCTGAGGCAAACGAAACCTCATAGCACAAAAGAGATGAACCATTAGAGATTCAGTTAAAATGTCTTCATTCTTCCGCTGGTCCTCAATCAGCCCTGCCTTTTAAAAATCTATTTTAAAATACAGCAGTCAGCAGGCATCATCTAACAGCTGGATAGTTCTCAAGTGCTACCTTTTCCTGATCCTACCAACTTTAAATACACTGACCTGGCACAACCAGTCAGCAGAAGAATGGGCTCGTCTTCCTGAGGGTTACCCTAAGCTTAGATCCCCAGCAAATGTCACACAGATATCAAACTCAAAAGAGAAAGGGAAAAGGAAAAAAGATGTGAACTTTCTGTCATGGATTCCTTTTCTGAGCAGAAGAACTGTAAAGATTTTGGACAGTTTGATCTCCTGGTGCTTTATTTAAAACTTACATAACTCTTCTTTATACCACATATGAGCAAAATAGTCCAAATTAGATGGATAAACACTGCTAGATCTTTCTCTTGCTTTGAATTGCTTTGATTCCTTTGAATGTAAATGAATCAAATGCAGTTGAACTGTGGAAAATGACACCTTTCTACTCAGAAAGCTGTTGTATACGAGCATCTTTCCTATGAAGAAAGGCAGAGAGAATTGGGACGCTTCAGCTTGGAGAAGAGGAGCTTCAGGACAACATCATCAAAGTACCTAAATACTTCAAGAGTGGGTGCAAAGAAGATGGAGCTAGGCTACTGACAGGACCAGAGGCAGTGACCACAAAGTTAAACACAAAATGTTCCCTCTGAGCATCAGGAAACCCATTTTCACTGCAAGGATGACACAGCACTAGCACAGGTTGCCTGCCTACGGAGGCTGTAGAATCTTCATTCTTGGAGAGATTCAAAGGCCATCTGAACAAAGTCCTGGAAAACTGGCTCTGGGTGGTCTTGCTTGAGCAGAGGGGTTGGACCAGATCACCTCCAGAGGTCCCTAACAACCACCCTGTGATTCCATGACACTAACTCAGCATCAACAAATTGATGTTGGTTGTGTGACTAGGGAAATAAAATCACTCTTGTTTTAAGATTTCTTGTGTGCAAGGCTGAGATGGCTAATGGGATAAGCTTGATTTTGCTCTTATTTGTGCATATTAAAGCTGTTATCAAAATCCTACTAGGTTAACCAAGCAGAGGCAGCACAATTCCGTTTGTGTTAGTCTAACAGTATGAAAGAGGAAATTGTAGGGTTATGTGGTACTTGAGACAGCATAATCTGTCCAGCAGCATAGTGATTAATAGTAGTGATGCTCTTAAGAAAAAGCACAACAAAGCAGCCCTTTTCCCTAAGAGGCCAAAATAATAACCAACATAGCTGTCAGAGACTCATCTTGCTTTCTTAATCTTTCTTACTTCTGGTAGTACCAGAAGTACCAAACTACCTGGTAGCTGAGTCACTTGATACCAACATTGATCTGAATTAAAACATGGCTTAAAAAAACATTGATCAGATTAGAGTTTCACTTTAAATAATTTACTGACGATAAAAAATCAGCTAATTGTATTGCATTTTTTGTCATATTTGAAATGCAAAAACATGCACAAGTGGATATCTGAAGAAAGAGATAGCAGCACAGGCTGTGATCCAACACCTGTTCTCATGTTGTGCATGCTCATAGATGCTGGTTTACCTTAAGTTCCTCAGAATCAATGAAGCCACTGTGGTCGCTGTCATATTTCCTCCATGTCTGCAATCAGAATGTGAGTGCTTTAATGATATGTTTATGGCAAGCAGGTCTTGGATGGTTTTACAACAGACAACTTTTCATACTGTACCTGCATGAAATCTTCACTTGACTTTAGCTGCTGGCATCTGAAGAACAACAGGAAATTCTCTTCCGTTGGCAATACCTGAGCAAGCTGTAACAGAATTTAAGAAAGATTAAATTTTGGCTCTTTATTAGGCCAGCTGAGCCTGTAATAGAGCATGAAGATTTTTAAAAGCGTATGAAATTCTCTGTGCTCATACTGCCATGTTGTGGCCCCCTAGGAAGCTTCATCCTGCTAGCTGAAGTGTCTGGAAGATGCCTCTGAAAGGCTTCTGGCTTGCAGCTTTGTCATAGTCATCAAGGTCAAACAGAACTGAAGTCTGAGAGAAGGGAGTGAGGTAACACTTTACCAAAAGGGTAGCTGGGGAAAGGGGAAAGAAATTCACCCCTGCAGAATTAGGATCTGTATTAAAATCCATTGAATCGGCATGAAGGGAAAGCATAACACAGGAGTTCACAGAGGATAAGCGTGAAGGACCATGAATTAAGAAACTGAGAAACACAGACTACTCACAGATACCAAGGAAGAGGAAGAAAGGAACACTGACATGAAGAACATGTGTGTAATTTAAATGGTTAAATATAAGGAAAGGCCAGGAGAAAAAAAACAAAACAGGGAGGGTAAGGGATGGCAGTTCTCATTTGTCAGTTGCAGAGATGTGTTCAAAAAGAGCTATAAATACCAGAAAGAAATCAAGAGGGCTTTTAGCCCTGCAAAACCGGGGATGGTTCTTCCAATGCCTCTTCTCTACAAAAGGCTTTTTAAAAATCAGACATTATTGTACTGATTATTGAAAATGTTCATTTACTATAACTCAATTTTGGCAAGTGACAAATGTGGAAGACGGAAAGTATGCTGTATAATTTAATGTAGAATCATGATTTGCTTTTAACAAAAGCCCTTTTTTTTTTTCTGCCCTCAAAATGTACAAAATGTGTTTTGATTAAAAAAAAAACTTTTTACTTGAAGAATAGACCAGCTGTGCTTACTATGGAGAAAATCGAGAAAGACAGATTTCTTAGCTGCATTCTTTTATGTAAAATGACATCTGCAGACTTTCTGGAGTCCCATCTTAAAATTTTGATTCAAATTTTTGTTTTTCTGCCTCCATTTCACACCCTCAAATCTTTTGTTCTGCCTATTTCAGTGCTGTTGCCTGATTGCTGAGGTTTTTTTATTGGGATCCAGCAGAGCCAGAAGCGACTTCAGCTCCCACCCCACAGACACAACAAAGTTATGGAGACATATCTCTTGTTTCTCTAAAATCACATATACAAGGAATCAGTTAAATTCTTTCACTGTTGGTACAGATGAAAAGACACATCAGAGCACTCTCCTTACAGAAATGATGACAGGCTGTCAGGCCCATCAGAGCCTTCTGAGTGCTTTTGCTAAGTGGCTGAACACGAAACCAAAATCGACCTAAGAAATGCGTTTTTGTCAGCAGCTTTCAAAACCTACTCCATTATAAATAGCATGTACACGTGTGGGTAAGTATATATATTTATGTGTAAGCAATAACTAAATGTGTGTAACTTGTCCTGATTTATGAAAAAATGTCTTTATTTCTCTCATGACAGAAAAGCTTTGATTTTTAGAGTGTGTTCCTATTTAACAGCAAATGTTGAATGGAAGAACTGTTTAGAATAAAAAAGAGAGTTTGGGAGAAGTGACTGATTATAACAATGGGAAAGGGTTTGCTTGTGTGGCAAATATAAATAAGATGTCATTCAATGACATAGCTAACTCCTGTGAATTTTGCAAGGGCACTGTAAAATAGTAACTGTCAAAGGATCATTACCAGCTTATTAGCAGTACCAAACTGTATTTGAGGTACAGAATATATTACCTCTGGAAGAAAATTACCTTATTTTAAGCTATACCTCTCACCCTTTGTAAGTCTCAGGGGAAAGCATTAAATTGCTTTTTGTGGAAAACTCTGCAGTACTGAGGGATGAGTTGATTGTGTGGAAACTGGTTCGACTTCCCAGTCCCAGTTTTATACCACTAACAAGAAGAAAGATGGAAACCTGGTGCTATTTTAAATGATGATTTCTTTGGGGGGATCGGCATAGGTGGACTTTGTGAGCATGTTCGAGCAAGAGTGCAGACCACTGTGAGTCTGTTCATGGCAGCAATAGTAGTTTAGTGAGCCTTGCTGCTTTTATGGAAAAGGTTGGTTATCTCTGGATCACAAATAATAGAGGACAACTACAAAGCCTGAGGCTGGTTTGTCTCTCCTCTGGTCAGCTGCAGGGTGAGGTGTGTCTTTATAGGTTACTTGGCAGAAGAAATACTCTCAGTATCTAAAACAATTTCAGAACTTTTTCTAGACATTGTTCTCTAAGTAAATTCAGCTGATATTTAATGCTATTTAAAATTCCTTTCACCTAATAGAGTGAATTTGCTTTTCAAAATCCCATAATAGAGCATGGGAGTACAAAGAATATTCTAGGCTAATAAGTAGTCGTTTTTATGACAGCAGTAATCTTCAAATAATTTGAATGTGAAATTGCAGCAGTTCTGAGTTTTGAAACCTTGGGTTTCACAGCCACATTTTAGTGAAAGCATTGGTCTCAATGAGTACAAAAGGTGAATTAAAGGTCTATTACACAATGGCAAGAAAGTGGGCAGGTCAGGCTCTGCCTTTAGCTGGAGGACACTGGATAATAGCCAGCGAACTAACTGCAGTGTGCTTGCAGAGACAGAATCAACACTTAATCTGAGCTGAAAATCCACTCCTTCCTCTGTGAAGCCACCCAGACCTCCTCTTTATCTCAGTCAACAGACCTTTCCTGAAAACTCATTATTCACTAGGACATTCTTCGTCAAATGCTGGGTGTTCATTATGAGAGCTGGGAGTCTGAATGGCTTTACATAAGTTTTTTTAAACAGCATTCACACAATTTTCAGAAAAACTGTTTGATGTACTACGTAAACAGGAACAATCTGGAATTACTGGATACATTTTTTTTTATAAGGAAGGAGAATCAAGTCCAAATACCAACTTTAATATCATACTGCTCTGCATGTACCACACATTTCATGAGTCCCATCAGCAGTTTCCAAATCAAGCTTCATGCTGATGTAAGGGAAATAAAATATAGCTATTGGGTTTGGAAACTGCTATATTAAGGGAGAGAGTCCCTTCAGTCACTGAACTCCATACTATCACTATTCAGTTGCTTCCGTGGATGCTGAGCATGCTTGGCACTTCACTGGGGGTGGTGAGCCATATCAGACCCTATTAGATTTGCTCATCTTCACTCATTAAGTCAATATCAGAATCAGAAATAGAGTTTGAAAGGTAAAACTTCCAGTTATCTTTCCTAAGTGAAGAAGCACAGTCTTTTTCAGGCACTGTTCACACATTCTTCTTGCATCCAGTGCTTGCTATACACATATTCAAAAAGACTAACTTCTTCAATAACAAATAAATAAGCATTTGTTAGTCCAAAGCCAAAAAAATTGTTATACTAAATAAACACCACTTCTTTCTAGATGCAAAGCTATTTCATCAATGCCAAATATTGTCAAAAGATGCACTTTTAAAAATCAGCTGTGGCTGCAAGTGAAACAAATTGTTCATATTTCTATGGTAGTTTAGTCATAATTACGTATGCCTTTAAACAAGTATATAAAATTCAGACATATGACAGAGGAGAAAAGGTATCTTGAAATGATCTATTGTATCAGCAGTGATACTTTCTATTGACTTCTGCAGATTCTATTCAGTCCTCTGTTTTAAAATTAGATACTGACCCAAAGCTGGTCACTGTAGAAATTTTGCAGGCCTGGCTTGTTGCCAGCTGTTTCTTAATTAGCTCTCTAGGTCAGATTTCTTATTATCAGGAAAAAAATATTAATATCATTTAATAATAAAACTGCAGTCTCACTGCACTCAGAGTGACATAAATGAGTCGTTGAGTTAAGCTCAGAGAAGTGACTTCTCAAACTGTAACCCCATAACCCCACAAACTCTCCTTTTTGACTTGCAGTGCTAAAGAGTGAAAGTGAGAGAAAACACAATGGTTCTCCCCTTCCTAGCTTAAGCTAACTTAAGTTGTCTAAGTTATACAATTGTTGAGCAGCTGTACGAGGAGAAGTTGGTTATCTTCAGCATCTTCAGAAAATGGGAATAAGGAATGTGAGAGTTTTCTACCTGAAGTCCTGTTAAAGTTCAAGAAAGGAAATCCTAAGAAATTCTTTCTTTGGAATCACAATTACTATTAAGATTTTGTTAACATTTAACATGATTAACATGCTGACTTGCCATATATGGTGTATGGTGTTTTTTAGAATTTACTATGTACAGTGACTGCCCAGTTAAGTTCACTCAGGTGTTATCGTCACTATTAGGAATGGTGGCAGAACATTAGTTCAAAATCACGGGTAGCACTACATCACATCACTGTTCATCAAATTACTTTTTAAATTTAAATTTCTAAAATAGAATTTTTATCTGCTTTGTAGAAAACTAAATTGCTATTGATGCTTATTTGTACTGAATAATGAGAGAAAAGTTAAATTACTTGTGGTGAAATGTCTAGAATGTGGTAAGGAATACATTACTTTTTGTTAATGAAAAAATTTTGTTAGTGAAAAGAAAAAAAGATCTTAAGGGAGAGGAAGAAATATTCTGTCTATCTAAAAATCCAAAGTATTGTCATATTATGCTCACATTGTTCTGTGCTAAAGGCATTTTCTTCAAGTAAAGTTACAAAGTAGCTGTCTTACCTCAACTATACCTATTTTTCCATCAGTCGTCTTCCCGTATTGGTCCACAAAAGCTTTCATTTCAGGTGTTAAATCCTACAAAGTTACAATGATAGAATCATTACTTTAAAATACAAGAAACTTATGTAAACTTACTTGAATAATCTATCAGCTGCCAAATAGTATACCACATTTAATGAAGCTCACACATTGCACTACACTCGTCAAGTTTAAATGAAAATGAGCATTGTTTTTTGTCATAAATAATGTCATTCTGATAAATTTTGCTTCCTAGGGAATTATCCTATAGCCAGTGCAAATGACTGGCATCTAAATACTTAGAACTTTTATTTTAGTTTACAGAATGAAAAAATTATAAAGACAAATGTGTTGGAAGATGTGTCTAACAGCTCCTTTGTTAAGAAGGTGACAGTGAAGTTCATAGGCAATTATTAGTCCATTTTCTCAGTTTTCATTTTTAAATTAGTAACTTGAAGGCAGTGCAGAATCTTTCAAAATAGGGAAAAAATTTCACTATAATACATCCAAACACCAAAATAGTCTTTCCACGTCTTTTGAGTGGATTTTTCCTGAACAATGGATGCTATTTTAGTCTTAAAAGAACTCATCACAATATCACGTTTTTCACTGTTTAGTATTTGGTTATCATGGAAACAGAGTCAAAATGTCATTGCTTAAATGTAGAGAGGGAGATTTAGGTGGGAGAAAACTTTAGGCAGTATCTTAAATCTGACAGAATAAAGCTATCATAGTTGTCCATATAAATTATGGTCCCTGCTATACATCTATCCTCTAAAGACTATCTTCATTCTAGGCTACGGCAAAAAGTGCCAGCCTTGGGGTAAATATCTAAATATTTAATTTCACACTTCAACTTAACCTGCCTTGCTTTGATATGAGCTGTCATCAACCTTCAATACTGATTAAACTTTTAATTTTCATTGTATTTCTTAGAGGTAGAAGCTAGTGAAACCATGCAGCAAAAATAGGGTTACAGTCATATTAAAACAATGGACAATTCTACAGTTATAGATGAAGTTACATCAGACTTTGGAAATTAAAGGTTTAGTTGTTATAATAGATCTGATTATATAGGACCTAAGTGATTTTCTCACTGGAGACACAGGGAATCTCAGCTGTACAAAGTCTGTTGTAGCTTGTCCCAAATTTCACCTGCCAAAGCTAACTAAAATGTCAGTTCCTTGTAGCTGATACAATCACGGCCTAGTATCCTATTTCTGTCAAAGTCATCCATGGCAGGTTAGTAATTTGCCATGGCTTTAATTAGAGATGTGGTTATTAATACAATGGACTTCAAAGTCACCTTTCGTCTAACGATCCCAAAGTGGGGACAAGTTTTCTTAGCAGATAGAATGGAGAATTAGACACTCGGATTTTAATTAGTCTTGGTTAAATATTTTACTAATCTTTCTAATAGCAGCTCTGCAGTGCCAGACAGTGTCCAGCCATTGAAGGAGGCACAGTTGATTACCGGTTAAACAAAACAGGAAACTTGTCCTCTAGTTCATTATTTAGAAATGATGGTGAAGTTTTGGTGTTCACTTCACCTGCTCATGAGCTGCTTGAAAAGTTATTTATGTTATTCAAATAAGTATTTTTGGTCCAAAAAATCATGCCTAAGTTTATCCAAGACTAGTCCTAAACCTGATACAGACGCAGTACTCAATTTTTGAAGTGAAGAAACTAGCCCTTCACACCTCGGTCAGACACCTCAGAAAAGACACTTGTCCAACAAGTGGAAAAGACTAGCTTTTTTTGATATGATTTGAACATGTAAGGATAGTTGGCACTACAGAAACACTTACATGACTGTATTCATAAATCATGCATTTTTGTGGAGAAATATTGTCATTATATAGGCAGTGAAAGCGAGAAATGGATGTGGAATAGCTCAGAGAAGATCCACCTATTGACACTTTACCAACCTCTGCATTAGTCACTTATACCCCAGACTTTCTTCTGGCAGTTGGCACACCCAAATAGAGAATGTATTGCATAAATGTGGGTCACAATAAACGGAAGCTATGTTTATATACTTCTGTAGCTTTTACCTTTAAAAAAGAGGCAGTTCTTTTCACATGGCTGAAATTATACCAGATCAATTCAGTATCTACCATAATGCATGAAGCAAAAACGCCTAATGTTACCAAAGCCCAAGCACTAAAACTTCTGAGCAGACATTCCCTGCTTTGAGGGGGGCTAGCCTGAATCAAGCTGCATGTTACCTCTCTGTCTGAGAAAAAGCAGCTGTGAAAGTACAGGCTTACTGAGTGGATTAATACAAGGATTAGCATCAGAACATAATTAGAAGAGTTCTGTAGTTGGGAAGAATATTGGGAAATATTAAACCATCCTATTCAATGACAGCATCAATGTGATTCTTTAATGCATATGGCATGACTGATGTAAAATCCAGCTATGAAGAATGCATAATTGAATATTTCAAAAAAAGTGAGCAGAAGACTCTGACCTGAAATGCAGAAGTTAATGATGACAAAGAAGCTTTGGGGTGTTAAAAGAAGGACAGACAAGGAAATGACATATAACCTATACTAGTTTCTCAATGTGTCCCTTCTGGCAAAAGAATAGATATTCAAAGGTACTGAATTAGTATCCCCTGAGACAAGAAATGAACTAATGAGATGCTTGTTTAGCAAATGAACCTTCAAATGCAAGAATCAGGTTAGATTTGAAACCTAAGATGACATACAGCCGTACTCCAGAGCCCACAGACCAGGTGCTGAATTTGGTGTTGCTACTGTAGATTGCTCTTTTCAGAAGAACACTCCAAAGATGGGTTTGAATCAGAGAAATGGGACAAAAAAACTTAAACATCTGAGCATTTTTGTAATACACTGTGAGATACTGGCAGGGGTTATTTTAAAAAACCCATATATATTAAAAAATTTATAGCAGATAAGAATAATCCTGCAAGGCTTTCTGTGCTGCTTTGAGTAGGCTATGTTTTAAAGAGATCCACACTTGCTTTGAGAGAGAAAAGATCCTGATCTTAAAATTATAAATATTTTTTCCTTAAGCTGCTAATTAATTTTTAACTACTCAATAATATATTAGCATTTCTACTAACAATGCCATTCATGCTAAATATAAAGAGGCTTTAATATCTTCTTTCTACTGGGCAAACTTATGTTTCCTGCACTTTAGTATAGAAGAGATATTTGTTCTGTTCCAGTACTTGAAATGTATTGAAGTTGTTCAATCTTTTTTCTGTGAAAAAAAATAGACTTTTTCCCTCTAAAAAACCCACATTCCTTTCCCAATTTTCTGTTTAGTTGTTTTTTGGGTTTTTTTTAAACTTTCATTTTGCTTTATTTTATTTTTAATTTTAGTTTGAACTTACACTGATGAGAGCCTACATCAATGTCTCTAACAAGAATTAACTGGTACCTAGATTGCAGTAACATTAGAGGCATTGTTGGGAGACAAATTTTCATGTATGTAAAGTTTGTACTCATACAATTAATATGATACAATTTTCCACAAAAACAATTAAGATATTACTATTTTAATAATTAATATTGACATTAATTATTTTTTTCTGTACTTAGCTCTAAAATATACAGGAACTTTCAAAGCAAAGTTAATTATTTTAAAGCTATTTCTCAATTTGGAGGCATTCTTATCATGAAGTATTAATCTATTTCCTCCCTGCACACATCATCCATTTAAACTATAATTTTTTTCTGTTTCTTCAGAAACGTTTTAGCATAGATTCATTTAGACCAATTCCACTAAGTTATATATCGGGCTTTGATGCTAAAAGTGGCTGTATCTTTACACTGAACCTTTAATTTCTTTCTTTCTCCCTTTTCTTTTCCCCTCACATGGGTATAGTTTGGAGGAAATTCATAATTAATGTTTCGATAACTCATATAAAGAAGTGTTTTGACAACACTGTCAAAAACTTCGCTGTCTCTCTGAGCCATTTAAACAGCCAGGATTTGGTACTCACACTCTCGGTGAAGAGCAGTAAGTGTTTAGGAGTCATCTGCAGATCTATTTAGTGACCACCAAGGGGCAGAAACGCATTTCAGCCCGTGCTGCCCATTCGGTATGAAATTAAAAGAGTCCAACTACCCTGAAGTGATGGTTTTCTCTCTTTCTCTTTTTTCTCTTTTTTCTCTTTGTTTTTCTCATTTCTCTATTTTTTCTTCCCTTCCCCCCCCGCCCCCTCGCCAGTTTTAATGAGTATATGTCTGGATCAGATAAGATTAATTGCAATGGGATAAGGTCCCATCCAAGACAAAACGACAGCATCCATACATTTCTTGACTTTTCTTTTTAAGCACTGTCAGAAGTACCAGCTTGCAGCCGGGCAAGGTATGAGCGGGAGCTGCTCTCCAGGGAGGTGGACCCTTGTTTCACCTTTCCAAAGCAGACTGTTTATCTGATTTGCAACCTGCTGATTTCTAACCAAGCTATTTGCCTTTTCCTGGTGCGGCAGGTGCATGAACCGTGTGATGGCAAGAGAGAACAGAAGGAATCGGGGCACCGGAGTTTGCTCAAGAAAACTCTTCTTTCCCGAAGAAGACAGAAGAGTGGGGCGAAACATCAACCTACCAAGCCTGCCTTCTTCCGTGCCTGCTGCAGCTCCTGGATGAAGTTTTGTAGCTCCTTCCCATCCATGAACCCATTGCCTACAACAGAAAGAGTTACGGTTGCCGTCACCGCTCCCTCCAAACTCTCTCTCCGCTCTCCAGCGCCGGCAGGGGCGTCTCTGACCCGGCTGCTCCCTCCCGGCGAGCGGCTCCCCGCGCACCTCGCCCGGCACCGGCCCCAGCCCCTGACGGCTCCGGGGCTGCGCCCGAGGCTGCGGGCGGCGGGCGGGGACCGGNAGGGCTATTTATGAGGCCGTCCCGGCCGGGCCACTCCCCCCGGTGCTGCCCTCCCTCTCCGCGGGCCCCGGCGCGCCCTCCCCGCCCTGCGCGGGGGGGCCGGGGTCTCCCGACGGCGGCATCGCGGCCGGGGCCAGCCCGGCGGCGAAGCCCTCGGGAATCGGCACCCCTCGACGTGGGAGGGGTGTGTGGGTGCCGGGCGGGGAGCCCCGAGCAGAGAGAGCAGCGCTGAACGACCCACCCAGGAGTTACTGCGCATCCCTTGCTGTGGAGAGCGTGCCCATGGGACGTGGGGACAGCGGGTGAGCACAGCCTCCCAGATTAGCCATGGGGCTCCCGTGTGGAAGAGGGCCCTGAATTTTAGAGCGTGGCTTATAGAGCCTCAGGATGTCGCCGTACAAGAAAAAAAAACCACTTGGGGCACCATATGGGGTGCAAGGAACCCGTTTTTCACTGTTCCATCCCCAGTCCAGACCTGCAGACAACTTTGCACAGAGCTGATCTCTAAAGAGCCGCAACCCTTTAACTTGATATTCCTTCTGAGATACCGTGGGAATGGGATATTGAGACAGCATAGAAACAGTGCAGAGGCACGAGCGACACTACCACAGTCTGCTCTAAGAGCTTTTTTTTGGTAGACCAGCTTTGGAGACTTGCTCTCCTATAAGCAGTGAGTTGGAGGGAGGGGACGGAACATCTTACAAAAATCTTCCTCCATCAATGGGGAAACATGGTGCTGTACTGGTCATGCTGACTAAGTTCCTTTTGGGATTACTCATTTTAGTCATTAGGGCTACCTGGGTACTCTGAAGCACTGAAACTACCTTTCTCTTTCCAGCAATATCCTTCAGATACTACATTGAATTATGATGGTTTGATGGTCAAGATGACTGGCTGACAGGACATTGACAAATGCAGTAGGTAGTACAGTAAGGATGAGAGATGCAAAGAGCTGGGAAACCCAGGAATCTCCATGTGTTAAATGATCAACATGACTAACAGTAGGACAACAGTATGTTAAGACTCACCTATAGCATGAGCATTAAAAAATAACAGGATAATACAGAAAACAGCAAAATGCCAATGGGGATGGATAACCCATCACAGGATGAGAGAGGGATGTTTAGTTAAAAGCTGACATGTTGTGAGAGGAATTTCAGTAGATTGGGTGGCTGAAATCTTGTATGCATTATGGAACAAGATGTGGACATAGTGATTAAGTAATCATGAGACCTTGTACTTGATTCCTTCCATCTTTCCATTCTCCTGTTTCTCCACCTGTTATGTGCAGCCCTCTCTTCTTCTGGCACTGCTGTTTGCTTTTGAGTTCTTCAAGAAATGCACCAGGTTGGCCTGTGTTTTGTTAGCTACTGAACAAAGCAGCAGCTACAAGAAAAGACACAAGAAACTGACTATTAACCTCTTCAGTTCAAAATATTTGTATTAATGAAAAATGTTAAGAATAGTTTTGCAGTCACAAATATCATTATACTTGCACAAGGACTGAAGAAATGTTAATATTTCCTTATAATCCGGCTCTGTGTTTCACAATGTAAAAAAGAAAAAAAAATTGTGACTGGGCCAATTTCCTAACTAGGAACCACTTTTCAGGCCTGACTTTCTCAGAGAAGGAGACTTCAGTGGGAGCCATATCATAAAACTTTCATAATCTGCCTACATCTTGTCTTGAAAATAAAAATCTGAACCTAACACATTTCCATAAAGTAGCAATAATGACCAGAAAAGAGAGAATTCACGAGGCTTATTTTTACAAGGTGCAAGGACATGGCAGAGCTCTGGCCTTGACAAACGGAAGCACAGTGAATCAAGCCTGGGATTATTCTTTGTACTTGGACAAGACAATGGGGTGCCAGTGACGCAAGGACACTGGAAGGAGACAAAGGTGGAACTAGCATTTCCTTCATTTTTAGATAGAAGATGTCTGTGCCAGTGAGGCAACTTCTTCTACGCCAAGCATATTGAATTACCCTGTCCAGTGCAGAATTTCAGCTTCCAGCAAGCCTGCAGGAAAAGAAACTAAGTACTGAACCTGTTTTAACAGACCTCTGACTTGCATCTGATGTTGATTTGCTCCTTGCTGCTTACCATTTTCCAGTGGCACATCACATCGTGTTCTTGTTCCTTTTCCCTGACCCAAAAGACTGTAACTGAATGGGAGTGAAGAATTTAGCATTGTTTGGGGCCAGTTCAACCTTGTTCATCTGACTGTTCAGACTTCTAAACGAATAGGATCTGCAATGTATACATTTTCAGAAGTTCTCAGAATAAAATATTTTACATAGGTCATATGTGGCCAGGAGGATTTAAAAGAAGTCTCACATGAACTTTTGCTGCTTCTCCCCATGACTGTAAAATTGAATGCAGATGCTTGGACACGCTGACCTCTCATTATGCTAACATCAACAAAATCAGTATTGGCTACAGAGCATTTATGCATCTTTGTGTGTTCTTTATAACACAGTATATCAAGGTGAATGGGTTTCTAAGTTCTCTGCTGCACTTGACATGATCCTTCTGCACAGGCATAAAAGTAGCCGACATTTCCGTGCAAAAATAATCACTTACATAACTAACTGCACACCATATTTTTATGATTAATGAATAACCAAGCCAGCATTCATATTTAATCCCACTGGACTCTGCTTATGCAAAACTAAATCGGAAACTGGTCTTTTCAATTCAAGAAGCTATTAATTTCCATTGAAAGAGGAAGCACTGGAAAAGATTTAAAAACGTAGATATATAGAGGATGTGATCCATAACCCAATGAAGTCCATGCAGATTTTCCCAGTGATTCTAGAGGGCTTTATGCAAGGACAAAATTCTTCCTATTTACAGAAATTATATGTATGGTGATAAGTATATATGCACATTGATTAATGAATTACTTTGCTGAGAAGCCCAAGCCTTGTCGTTCATTTTTACTAGAGCTACATGAGCCAGATCCATATCTGGCAGAAATCAGAAAAGCTACACTGAAGCCAGCTGGAAGTTTGACCCAGTATCTAAGTGATGATGATTTTCTTTGCAAACATTTGTTGTTCAAATGCTTTTCATTATTTTTTTTTATATGTGGCTTTTCTGAGACTTCTGAACTCTGACTACCAGACTTCTCTCTTCACTCTCAGGAAAGCACCTAATGGTAATAGCCCAAGGGTTTCTCAAGATGTGTGGAAATCAAACATGCCAATTATAACTTAGAATATCGTCCAAATAAATAACAGGGCAAGTAATTCTCAGTCAGAAAACACAACTTTAAGCATCATGTGAAGCATCACAAACTTGATTTTGTTGAGCAGAGATCAAAAGAGATGCAAAAGGAAGAACTTTCAAATGAACATGTCCTACATGAACAACACAAAAGCTCCACAAGGACCACAGAGATTGTTTACTTAGCTATTCTCAGTCCATCATCAGAAGTTATATTAAAGGCAGAGACTGTTTTGTCACCTTTCTTCTGAAAGGCCACATTCTTGTGTGATCCTGAGGTGTGGCTGGATTTGCCTTATGAATTTCTTCTTTCCTATTAGATCCTTAGTGACTTTTAGCAGCACAGTCGCTCCTGAAAGATGTGGAAGGAAATTCTGGTCTTTGGATGTAGTTGCTCACTATGGTTCTGCTTTTCTATAGGGAGCCATAAGAGTAAGAAGCATTTTGAAGCAAGTGATTCCTGAGATTTTAATTATAACCTTTTCATGATACAGAGAAGGTCTCTCTTACTCTTCTACACTCTAACTGTAAAATGCATATCTGAAAAATATCATAACTGGAAGTCTTTCATAAGAGAAAAACTATGAAGATTGTGTTAATTCTGAAAAAGGGCAGACACCTGTACCTATACAGAGAATAGCAGAGCATAGCATAGCATAGCATAGTATATCCTCCTATTGTCAGTCTTAATGGTGACAGATGTACAAACCAGATGATAGATAAGGGCTAGTGCTTTATAAAGTGATCCTAGGAACCCAAAACCTTGGAAGACTTTTTAAAAAAAATCTTTGATCAAGGTACTCAAATAACATCTCCAAGCTCACTCCTGGCACATGAACCAGGCAGAGAAGCTGAAACAGTGTTGGTACCTGGTTTGGGCTGTAGCAGAATTTGCAGAAGTAGTGTTGGGCTCTAGAATGCAGCTTGAAGATGTGTGCAACCACCACCAAGTATGGCTGCCTGTGGGTGGAGGAACATGTCTTCAGAACATTTGGCTAATACTACAGAAAAATTAGTTGCTTACTTTATCTACACTTCAATCAGTATTTTTTAAAAATGAAAATGAAAATGCAGGATTGTAATGCACTCTCTGTCTTAAGCTGCCTTTGGATTATATAGTTATTATGGTAAACCACTATTGGCACAGGAAATACATTATATAAATAGTGAAGTACATGAGCCTTTACTGTTTTTTACAGACAGTATTATACAGAAATATATTTTTCAAGCACAAGACAGAATTGTCCAAGATAATTTTGAGGACTTAAAGCATATTTTGATAAAAACTGCAAATTGATGAGTCACTTATGAATTCAGATTGCAGCATGATCGAAGCCTTAACCTTCTGACAGGTGAAGCTAGTGCCTAATTTGTCCCTTTCTAATCTGCTTTATATCTTTGCAGTTTCATCTGTAGCTTTCCAAGAAGCAGTGTAACAACAAGGCAGTGCTCAACAACGGTTTTGTTAGCATTAGAAGGCCCAAAGTCTATGCAACCATGCTTTGCCATGTCTTCCCACCCTGTAAGATCCTCAGAGCCGTCAGAACATTTCATGCTTTACTTTGCAGCTCCCTTCCTTCAAAAACTAAGTGGGTGCCCAGCACAGACCTCACAAGTGGCACTGGCCTGACTCCAACCCAGCCATTCCCAAGGGCTGGGAGCATGATAGCCTGTGGCTCCAGACACAAGGAAACAGCTTTTTTGTTTGAAAGAATACAACACCATGGACATGCTACATATGCATGAAAGGTTGTACTCGGTTGTCAGTGTATCTGTACCACCAGAAGTAGCACCTGATGTGGGTGGGATCTGTTAGATGATCTGTTGAATTCTATAAACCAACTATAGCCAAGAAGAAAACAAGTGAAATTATGCAACATTCTTGTATTGAGCCTCAGCTTTCCCAAGATAATGCCTAACTGTGTATTGTCTTGCATTTTGCTGGTAAGTACCTGCCTAACTAGGAGATTTAAAAGAGCCTTAGGGATGACCTAACTCATACCATTAGAAAGCAGCTTGGGAATGACCTAACTCATGCCAAGAAAAGCAGCTCCTCTTGCCCACCTGCCACAATCCCATAATACCTTTACACTGGTGGCATGTGAGGTGTTGAGCAGTTACTGCTACAACCAAAGCTACTCCTGCCACAAGGAGATCTTTAGCTGTTGCCTTGAGCTCTCTCTGTGGCACAGACTGGCTGCAGATCACTGGACCCAGTGCTCTTTCTGAGAGCCTGATCCAGTGTTTACTAACATCAGTGTTCATCCTTGCTTTTCAGTGAGTTTCAGTGGGATTTTTAGGGGCTTATGTTGCTATATGACAGACTGGATTTTTATTTTCTTTTTGGTTGGATTTACCTCCTGTTCCACTGTTGGTAATGTATATTTGCATGAAATTTCAAGCAAATTCAGCAGTTAAATTGTCTAGCAAGGAATTATCTTGGATGTTAGTGCTACTAATAGTGGTGGTAGTTACTAAAGCTTTCAGAGACCCGCCTTGTGAGATGTTTTACTGGAAGACAGCTGGAAATTTAGAATCCTTATTTAGAAGGTTTGCCTGCCTCTTTGGGGGATTTTAGAGCTCCTTTTGAGTATTTAGGACACTTTCACTTTACATCCTGGAGAACTCAGACTGTATCTAGTTTACAGGGCAGTATGCATGCTTTGGCCAAGCATTAGCTCCGCGGTGGGAGAGATCTGGGTGTGTGTCAGTGGTCCCTGTTCCCATAGTCCTCACTTCCTGAGCACTGACTTCTTTTTTTTTGCAAAGGAACTTGAGCTGACAGCTGAAAGGAAAAATAGTACGCCCACAGGTCCTGCTGTCCTGGTGAGGGGGGGAGCAGGGCTGTGGGGTGCACCCTGGGGCGCACCTGCCCTGCAATCCAGGCTCATCCATAGGGCACTATTCTGCTTGGAAGAAAAGCTGATTGTGCGACCAAAGGTGTGGAATTTAGGGGTACATTAGATGTGATGGGATCCGTGTTGAATGGTTTGGTGGGTCAATCCCCTGTGGACAGAATGAGAGATCAATCTTCCTTTCTGTTTTCTTTTCATCATCTTAATTGAACTCAATGCTCTTTAAGAAGAGCATGAATCATGAGAAACACAACCTGTGTCCCAGAGTTGTTATGTAGGATGATCACGTACTGTTAATTTGTAACTAGAAAATGCGGTGTTCTTCATAAAGGTTGCATTAAAGACTTAAACCATAGTTTTTCTTGTGTGGGTTCACAGCACAGGCCTATCCTATCCAATCTGTGTGCTGCAACATAACAGTTGCTTGAAAAAGTATTCATTTTAGCAAAGTTACAGAATATGAAGCTGTTTAATAAGTAGCCTCAACCTTTTGTAAGTAATGGAAAAACTTGTGTTATCTCATTCCAAATTCTTTTATTACAGTTATAGGTCAACCCACACAACTTCAAAGCCATAAAATTACACGGTGAGAGTCTCAAAGGGTAATACGGAAAAAACAATAAATAAAGCAAACAATATTATAAGGTGAACAGGTTCATCTGCCAACTGTGCTGAACTCAAAACTAGCTCAGCAAAAATGACATAAGTGCCATTGTAATAAAAATTTCAGTCACTGTGTGCTGCTGCACAGCATTGTGAGTTCTTGGTATGGACAAAAATCTGTGTGATCAATTATTACTGTAACTAGAAGTCTACAGAAGCAGGCATGTTTACTGTTTACTTTTCCCACACAAATACCATAACTGTAGTTCAGCTGTAAAGTCCATTCTTACGCACAGCTCTCACTGAAGATCAGTGGCTGGTAATCCTGTATATCAAAGGTAGAATAACTCTTCTATATGCTGTTTATCTCCCAAATTATATGCGCTCTTTTAAAATAGATTGTTGCATTCTTCTATTTTTAACTTTTATCTATGTTTCATATTTCCACCATCTTATCATCTTTCTTATCTACAGATTAAAATATGTGTATGATTTTATCAAGAATATAGAATATTTCACTGTGAAAGCAGACTTTAGAACACTGTTTTCCATCCCCCGATCTATTTTAAAAAAAAGTTCTTTAGAAATTTAGGTAATTTACTTTGTAGATCAGTTCAAAATTAGAAAAGAGAAATTTAATATGGAATCTCTTCTTTAATTCTCTTAGGCATATTACTTCTGAAGGGAATTGACAGCTTCTTCTAAGTAGCTCCTGGAAATGATTGCAGCATCTGATAAGCACAGCGGCTTCTTGGAACCTTGTAAATGATGCATTAAAAAGCATTTATTTTGTTTTATTTCAAAATTCGATCCATTCTACATGCCTGCACTCAAGTTCAAGATTAGAAGCTCTCCTTCCAACAATTCATAACATAACCACTTACCAAAATTGTCCAAGGTTTGCAGTAAAATTATGATTAGAAGGTTTGATATAAAAGCTGGACCCTTTTCTGAGCAAAGATCAGGGCCTCACCTCATGATTGTGGAAAGAAATGACATTTACAACAGCCAGAGAATGGAAAATGTTAGCAAGTTAAAGCAAACAGAAGCTAAACATTAGGCTTTCACAACACAACAGTGCAGTGTGTCCAACCTGTTATCAGTTTACAACTTTAGCCTCACAGTCCTCTTTCCAAACTCACAAAGTTCTTTGTTACTTTTCGATTGAGATCGACCTGGATTGCACGGCCATTCCCACCGTGCCTCGTGCAGCACCACTGCTGTGGGAGCCAGCAGAAGCGTAGGGGCTGTGCAGACCAACCTGCTGCATTATTTCTCATCAGCAAATGTGAGTATTTAGTACCTTCTGTGGAAAGATTTTGAGGAGCTTGCTTTCTCTTCTCAGCTATGAACTAGCTGTGGCCACCAGCAGGGCTGCCAGTTCAACCAACTGGAAGCAATGTAAATCAGGAAAAATTCATCCTATATTCAAATAGCTCCAAACTAAGCAAAACAATGACATTTTGCACTCAACCATGCAGGAAAAATGTATCATCCATACTTCAATTGATCTCTGTACTTTCAGGGCACAAACTTAACTTGCCGAGGTGTTTTTGTCTTGGTCTCGCCAATTGCAACACAAGACTGACCTCAGCTCCAGGTATCTAGTCCCATGTCAGTTTGTGTGAGAAGCTTAGAGACACTTCCAGAAAGGCTCTTGTCTTCCACAGTCCCACCAGCAAGATTTTTACATGAGTTTTCTTTGTGACCCACCATTAGCTGTAGTAGGGCTCTTCACCTGCAGCATGGGAATTGCACATATTCAGGTGCTTGGGCTGTCTCTCAGATGCCAGTTTGTCTGCAGTGAACCTATCCCAGACTTGCTGGGAATGAGAATAATAGCCAGAGGTTTCCCACAACTTTTCAGCAACGTCTCACTGGCTGTATCTGTCACTCAGTTTCAGAATGACTATTTTGAAATGTCTGTCCCTCTGCTTCTCCTCATGTCTTCTAGCCTGGAGAAAGGTAAGGAAGTACTTGGCTCTGTCCATGGAAAAGCATGGAAAAGGCAAAAGTGACTGATGAAAGCTGTACTCTCAAAATGAGATCCTCCACAGCCTAAAACAATATGTGAATCTGTGCCCAGAATGGACAGAGGAAAATATCCCAAAAAGCCACAAGAAACAGAATAAACCAACTGAGAAGTAGTGGAACTTGTGAGCTTTAACACCAGAATCACTGCAGCCTGACAGAGCCTGAGTTAGACCTGAAGGAGGACCCAAGAAGGGGTTATTCTTCTCCCTCCACCTGTATGGGGGGGTGACTTTATCCAGCCATATGTGCAAAGATGAACTACTCCTGTTCTGGTGCAGACAGCTCCAGTAGCTTCTCTTGAAGTCATTCCAATGACGAAAGGACAGACATACCAGAAAGTAAATATTTGTTCTGGTGCTGAGCTCCATTCAAGTCCTGCATTTACCTCATGGAGCATATGCTTGACTGACCAAAATCTTGCACTGTGGGTTCGTCACATACTTTAGTGCAGGCTTTTTCTGATTTTCCATTCAAAACTTTATTGTTCCCTTTATTTTGTGAATATCCTGTATCCCTTTTGAGCTGACACTTTTCCTCTTCTCTGTGATATTCTCTATGGTACAAATAAGCGGAGGAATTAAGAGTGCTTCGCATGGCTGCTCTTCAGATTCTGAAACACTTAGAGCCTTCATCTTTGAGAAAAGTTTGCTAACTTCAGTGAGCCTTTCCAGCACTGTTTCTAAAGACTTAGAACAATCTCTTTCACCATACATTTTCCAGTGACAAGCCAAGTTCATAGAGTGGGATTAATCTTCAATCTTTATAATTAATGTTTCAAGTAACCTGAAGATGTATTTTTAAATACTGCAAGCTGCATCTCTTGCCTGGATGCCCGGGCGGGACTTTTTTTAGCTCAAAATGAACATGTGTACGTCTGGCTTGTTGATGCTGTGCGTGTTGATATAAAAGCCATAATACTTCTCCAGTTTCTTACACGGGACTCATATTCTTCCCTGTTGCTACACATACAGCTTCAAGGTCATTTGTTCCCAAAACTAATGTACAAAGCAGATACAATTCAAGAAAGTGGGAGGAGGCTTTGATTTCACAGGAGGCATAGTGGGCAGGCTAGATTCTTTAGGCAACAAAGTCGGCGGAAGCTTTCTTCATGGTCACTTTGTCACGGGGAGAACACCAGTAATTGCAATTCATTGTCTCCTCTCTCTCCATATCATTAAAAGACAGTAAAGCACAAGCAAACAGCAATAGAGTGCTCCTAAACTGTTGGCAACCAGAAAGTATCGGGAATTTGCCTGTTGAAGACATGGCCCAGGAAATCCCATCAGAGGTGATCCCCATGGAGCAGCCCGAGTGCAGGCAGGATCTTTGCACTGAGCTAAGTCAATGCCCAATGTGATTTTCTGTTCTTTGAACCAGAGTTGTTAACAAATGCTGGGAAACAAGTAAAAATGTAACACTTCGCAGCTCAAGTGGATCATTCTTTCTCCTAAGAGGAGGAAAGTTTGGCAAGAGAATAATATGTATTGTTTAGTCAGATTGCCTGATAAAGGCAGTGCAGTTTAGAGATTTATACTCTGGCTCCAAAGCCTCTATCTAGGCACCTGTGAACACACTGTATGACTTTCCAAAGCTTAAATGCACACAAATCCTACAAAGACAGTGGAAGCAGCAGATACTCACCATCATTTCCTGAAGGCTTTTTCCTGAAGGTAGAAAAGATTATCATCCTCATCAGTTTTAGGACCTTTTGTGGTGTGTACTGTAGCTCAAGATGGAAGAACGTGAATTTCTTCCTAAACTTCCTAAGTGTAATGCAATATATTTTTTTTGATCAGGACCATAGCTAATTTATGATTACAACTGCAAGGGCCACTGAAACATGCATATCTGTGCCTGAATGGTCTTCATATTTAGGTGTGTGATGTTTCATTTAACTCCACTGAGCTCAAGCTATAAGTTTGAAAAGTCCACAAATTTCCTGTATCTACAATTCAATGCAGGCTACATAATGATCAAGACATTATATCAAATTTTCCCAGCACCGGAAGAGAGGAGATAAAATGAAGTGACCAGTCTAAGATAAAACTAGTTGGATCAGAGATAGTTAACTTGAATTGCTTGTGAAGATCTATTTTAAACTTAAGATTAACAAGTTTGTATTGCTGCGGGCGTCACACTATCAGACTGGTTAACACCAGTTGCTCTCCCGGACATGCTCTCCAGATTAACCAGGCATGAAGTAACAGAAACTAAATATAGGTTTCTATTTTTGTTAGAAGGTGTTATCCTTACCAGGTAAAATTTCTCATTCCTCCTCTTAGTAGCATGTATGGTTTTTATACAGTCGCTTTCTTTAAAGCAGAGACAAAGCAGCTATAGACTGATCAATTGTAAGTATTTTAAATTGGCAAATAAAAGTATCTGGAACCATCAAAGGGAATTTGGTGCAATTGTTTTAGTAGTTCTCCTTGATTATGTTGAAGGCTTTCTAACACTTTTAAGCATGTGGCATTTATAAAAATATGACTTAAATCACTGCTCATGCAAATGCTGTTAGCTGTCAGGGAGTGCTAGTCTGGGACAGATGTACCTTGGCTTCAATCTCCACTATCAGCTTTTCTGGTTTGGTTTCTTTTTTTTTCTATCTCTCTTTGGACCTGAATTCTTTTCTAAGCAAACATTTGCACATTTGTGTATAATTCAGAATATTCTGGAGTCTTTTTTATTTTGTTAGGTTGTGGGGGAAAAAAAAGCTAACAAAACCCTTCAAATGTGTCAGTTTCTGTGGTGTTAGAAAACAAGAAAATAAGTTGCTCCTTTTAATTTTTTTTTCCTCAGGGTTTAATTTAGGAGGTGGTAAGGAGAGAGGTCCTTTAAGCTTTAGCAGGAAATACCCCTGTTTTACCAGCTCCTGCAGTCTTGGCTCAGTAAAGCACCTTGTTACCAGTACCAGGTCACCATGCCCAAGAAATTTCACACCACTGGAAGGAGTCCCAAATACTGTTGTCCAAACCCTCCCCCAGCTCAGCTTTGTATCGTCCACACAAAGCAGCCCTAACATCATCCTAACTGCCTCCAGATATTCCCCAGCTTGGGGAGACCCTTGGTACCGAGAAAAATCAGTTTGACAACTGCTATGGCACCTCTGTGGACCAAGGCAGCTGGGGTAGGTGAGCAAATGACCCTCAGTAATTAGAGAAATCGTTCAGCAGCTCTAATGACCAGGCCAGGACATGGAGGGGAGGCTAGGAATAGGGTGAACACCGAGGTCAGAGGGCATAAAAGCCACTTAAGTGCCTCCTTATTAAAGTGATGAGCAGTGCCACAGGTCTCTATAGCTATATGTTTGTGTTAATGCATTGAAACCTAAATTCTTTTATTGCATGGTAGTCCAGATTTGTTGTTGGATTAGTAACTAACCTGCTTGCAAATGAGTTGGGCAATTTCTTGCTCCCACTTGTGCTTAAAAAAAAAGTGGTTCTGGGAGGCAAAACCAACTCCTGTGGAATAGAGATAATAATCTAATAAAGGGTGGGAATTCAGAAATAGAGGTAATAGAGGTAAGTGGGAATCATGTTAGTTACTGTTATTTGTATTTTCTTGACATTTACATATTCAAGACCTGTAGGGTGAGTGTTCAAGATTTTTGCACCTGTGTAAATATGCCTCCAAAACTAATGCATCCCTCTTTTCTTCATTTGTCTGTAGGCAAAGCTTAGAAATACTTTGTTTTACAAGGTATTAGTACAAATGTTGCCTGCAGAGCAAGAGTCTGACCCAGAAGAAAAGAATCCCATTTTCTCCAGAGGGATTTGAGTGAAGCCTGAAATTCATTTGTATTGAAAATAGTGGCGTGCAGATTTGTCCCAGTGTTTCTAAAAGTATCTCCTAAAGCCATCCAAGACACTATTTCATATCTAGTTCACTTGGGTAATTTGAAATGCAAGAAAGGATTAATCAGTCTTCTAAGATATGTGACATAGAGTTCATTATTTACATGGTACACATAAAAAGTTCCAGTTTGATTAATACAGGTTTGAATTAAATTTGTATTGTGTAAGTGAACTTCTTGCTGGTGATCTGCATCTGATGAAGGACACAGAACTCTTTCCATGCTGGTTCTGCTTGCTCATAAGCCTGTTACCAGGGCTTGTGGGGTGATGGCCAGGTATGGCATAGATGTGACAAATTCTCTTTATCCACAGGAATCTCTTGTCTTTCATTTCTTCTGCATAACCCAAAAATCCAGAAGGCACTTGAGTCTATGACTCACGTTTGAAAATAAATATGTAAAGAGCACAGGTACATTTTTCATGGAATATTTTCCCATTTTCATGGGTGATTCAGAGCTAAATAACCAAGGACTACAAGGCATGCTTTTACTGATGTGTAGAGTGGACGACCATAAGGCAACCATCAGGCTGGGGAACATGGGTCCTCTGCCTCAAGTCTCTTTCTTCAGAGGTTGTCAGATCTTCTGCTGAATGCCAGATCTTAAGCCCTAGTGCTGCTTGTCCCGGGCTCGTGACACCTGCTAGTGCAGCCCTAGATGTCACTTTTCTTTATTTCTGTTTCCCTGAAATCCCTCTTTTTTTGGTAGGGGTATGTTGAGCTCAGGAGAGGATAATCATTCCCCGAACTACAGTTGCTCTGGATTTCAGTGGACTCCAATTCTTGTGGACCCTGGTGAGGTATCTAACTTGCTCCAGGATTTGTCCCTCTCTCTTTCCTCCTCCTGCATCTTCAAAACTATAACGAGCAGTTTTGCCCTCTCCTTTCTGCCCATGACTCAGCACATGGTGGGGTACCTCAGGCTGGGCTTCTCTCCCATCCTCCCCTTGCAGCTGTTTGACACTGAATTGTGTAGCTGCATGTTCCTTTGTCTGAAATGAAGGAGACCGTCCCAGATGCTAGGCACTCTCCTGTGCTAAAGGAGGAGAGACACCTGCTTTCCTGTCTCTGTGCAGGCATTGACAGGAGGCAGGACAGAAACAGGGATGTCCCCTTGCCCAAAGGAACATCTAGAGAGTAATGCTTATCTTCTGGCCAATTAATATTTAATCATCCTGTATAAAATGAGCAGCTCAAACAGGAAAAATTGCAAGTGGGATTTTTTTCCTCCCTCCTACCCACCAGAGTATGTTATAACCTAAAAATGAGAGCTTTCCTCACCTGAAAAGTGTAAGGCACCATGAGTTCAAATCCTTATGGGCAGAGCAGCAGGGTGTAATCCCAGCTCGCAGACGCTACTGAACGCTTTGCTCAAGTTCATGGTTAAAGACTGAGGTGTGGAAGCTTCCCTTTTTCTGAAGTCACTGCCTGTCTTGCCTTGTATTGTAACAATCCCTGACAAACTTCAGGCTTGTTTGAAAAGCTCAGTTTTGTGGCTGCCCGATTCTTGTGTTCTTTAGACTGTAAAAGGATACATACCTATTCTGAGGAGAAATGCTTTAAAAAGCCCCATTATCACACCATACAGCCGGCATTTAGGGGCTGTAAGCAAATGCCCTTGGGGCCTGGGCGGCCCCTACCAGGCTGAGCACTTTGGAAATTTCCACTTGGTTTGTAAGAATCTTCGTCCCTGCCTTCGTCCAGCTCCCAATTCTGGAGGCAAAGGTCAGAATACATGGCCAGAATATTTGCTAGTGCAATGGCTGGGTTTTACGAGGTCTGTGCTGAGGACTCTCTTGTACTGGCCCATTAAAAAATGTATACCTACAGTATGGAAAACTTAGAAATTTGCCGTCTCAGAGTATTTTGCTGCCTAAGTAGGAGCATGATAAGACACATTGTTTACTTTTATGGTCAATAAAGTAAAGCCTGTTCTCAGGTGCAGGGCTCTTAAGTGGCTGTCCATTGCTAACATGAGACTTTAGACAGATTTTATCCTTCTGACGTTCAGTGGAACAAATATCCTGTAGTTTGCAGATAAGGATCACTCCGGGATCAGTTTCAGTTTGACACAGTTGTTTCAAAATTCACCTTGGGTATATTTTTTCCCTTCAACTTTATCTGAAAAACTAATCAGCCTGGCTAATGAATTAAAGGGGTCAGAGGAATCAATGGTCCTTATTTGCGTTAATTTAAATACATACCTGTTTTATTGAATAAGGAGAGACAGCTCTGGCATTCATAAATAACTGATACAGAATGAACATAATTCAGTAAAAATATTCTGTTTTTCTTGTTATCAATTAACATACACTGAAAATATAAGTATTTTTTAAATTAAAAAGACTTATCACGTGAAAGTGATCTCTGGACAGGTAAATGGTGCAATTGAAAGGAAGGATGATTGAATAGCTGAGGTGCTGCCGTTAGACTTAGGAGGTCTGGACTCAGAGCTTCCTGAACCGACTCTCTGAATGGCTCTGGGAGCTCTTTGGATCTCTGGTGCTTCAATTTCCCATTCATGAATTTTCTTTCTTAGAGTAGTATGGTGAAAATGAATACCTGAGAAGCTAAGGATGTCAGATTTTCAGTTGTGCAATATGGTAAGAATAGAAGACCAATAGAAAGAAAAAAGGTCAGTCTCTTCTGAATGGAATAAAGAAATGTAGTGGGAAAACTGGAGGGGTGACAATGCTTTTTTGTTTAAGTCCCTCTTGTTTTTCCATTACATGTAAACTAGCTCTGTAATATGAAAGGCTATAAGAAACCTTATTTGAAAGCACAAGGTCTGTTTCCAAAACTGTACAATTCCTAATCATTCTTAAGACCTCTGGAAAATTGCACTGTATTCTTCTGGAAATTATTGCATGTATTTAAGGTAATGAACTTGTCTGACTGCAGGCTGCAGAGTCGAAAAGACTCATGACTATTCCTGTAATATTTGCTCAGAAGAAAAATACTCTGAATTTAGGTCCCATTCCTGCTGAAGCATACCTGCTTTTCATTGCAAGGGCAGGGGATGTCAGCTGGCAGGACTTTATTAGTCAGTGAGATGGCTGAGGTGGGAAACAAAACTTTTCTGAGCAAGTCCCTTTTATGCAGAAGTTACAGGTGTCTTATTTCTCATGTAAACTTCTTCAGCCACTAGACAGAGAAAATGTTCCTGTCTTCCATGCAAAAATGAATGGCTTTTATGGCAGGGAGGATGCAGCCCACAAAGAATCATGGGGCTGGATGCGTAGACAGGGCCCTCTCATGCTCAGGGTTCAACCCTGTTAGGACAAAAGCAGAAGCTAAATGCAGATCTCTGCATCTCAGACAGCTGCAGACCAACAGCAGATCCCCATCAAATGTTTGAATGAAAGAGTTGTGTCATGATCAGTTTAGAAAAGAAACAAACTTGGAGCAAGATTCGCAAGCATAGTGGCACCAGTTCAGCATTAACCAGCACCCAGTGTAACTCCTGCAGTCAGAAGAAGACTGCCTGGTATGACACTGATTCCTGAAAAACCACCTCCGTTTCCTAGAGGACCTCAGTGCTTACACGGAATCACACAGAATCACAGAATCACCAGGTTGGAAGAGACCTTCAAGATCATCAAGTCCAACCCATGTCCCAATACCTCAACTAAACTAAACCACGGCACCGAGTGCCACATCCAATCTCTTTTTAAACACATCCAGGGATGGTGATTCCACCACCTCCCTGGGTAGACCATTCCAATATTTTGTCACTCTTTCTGTAAAAAACGTTTTCCTAATATCCAACCTATATTTTCCTTGGCGCAGCTTAAGACTGTGTCCTCTTGTTCTGTCAGCTGTTGCCTGGAAAAAGAGGCCACCCCCCACCTCACTACAACCACCTTTCAGAAAGTTGCAGAGAGTGATAAGGTCGCCTCTGAGTCTCCTTTTCTCCAGGCTAAACAACCCCAGTTCCCTCAGACATTCCTCATAGGGCTTGTGTTCTGAGCCCTTCACCAGCCTTGTTGTGCTTCTCTGGACACGCTCAAGTGTCTCAACATCCTTCCTGAACTGAGGGGCCCAGAACTGGACCAGTTTTGCCTATCTCTTTAGAAATACTGCTCTGTTTCCAGCCTGTGTAAGCCAGACAGGCTGCCTCCCAGGCCCATGTATCGGAGGGCTAGAGGACAGCTGTCTAAGATCCCTTGTGTATCTAGCCCTTTCTTAGTATTAATAACAATAGTTCAAAACTGAAGGCATTCAAATATTTTCTGTCTATAGAGAAAGAAATGAAACAAATATTTAACTTGATTTAACAGCAGGGCAGGAAAGAATGTTCCACAGAGCTCCATGATGTTCCTATTGACTTTCTCTGTGCATCATGCTTTTGAATTTCTTCCCTCTTATTTGGTGAAAATGTAAGCACAAAACTCCTCAAGTTTTGTTTTTTCTTAATCTCTGCAACAAGTTCTGATTTTAACAGGAGTTATTTTGTGGGTACTAGAGAAAGAAGAGGGAACATTGGACTCTGGGGACACATTTCCATAGGGTAATGCTATTGAGCTGCTTGATTTGTGCACAGCATTCTGCCTTGGGATTAAAGCTAGGAAAGTATTTGGAAAACTACCTGCTCACTCAAGTTATTTGGTTGAAGTGTGCTCACAGAGTACTCATTTGTGTTTATAACTGCTCTGTGCAGATTTTTGGCAGATGTTGTGCTGTTAGTCTGAAATATGGCCCTTTATTCCCCTTAATGATCAAGAGCTGTTAATACCATGCTGTGTTTCTGATGTCTTTTTGTTGGTCAGTACTCTCTGCCCTCTTTGCTCCAGCAGAAACAGGAATGGAAGCAGTGGCAGCAGACCACTGCAACTCCCACTTACTGATGTTACAGGCTGGCAAAGTGAGAAGATGCCTGGGAGGAAGAGCCATTTTCTTTTAATCAATTATTAGCTGGTAAGTCACTCCAGCCAATCTTTGCTCAGCAGCTGAGTGAAACTTGTGAGCAGGTTTTTGAGCAGACCAGGCTTAGCTGAAACCAAGTGATAGAAAAATAATATTCTGGGCAAAGCTACTGAAAAAAAATAGGCAGATGACAAACTGTGGAGAAAATGAGAGTATGCCTACTTATATTTATAGAAGTGTTCTCATCCTAAGTATCATAAAGCTCTTTAGAAACCTAGAAATACACACAGTGTGTGAGGACTGTTTAGTTTTACCCCTAGAAACAATAAGTGAATGAAAGAGGCCTTTCTGTTACCACACATGGTAGCACTGCAGTGAAGAACACCCTATCTAGTAGCAGGTTATGTTGGCCAAATATAACTACCTAGTACCAGCTTGGCATAGTGTTGTTACTAGGGCAGCTATTTTTACTGAAAGTGGTATAGCACCTGTAGCTAGTAGATGTTGTCAAAACACTGATGATGTCTTCATCACCACAATACCCCTTAAAATGGAGAAGTGCACAGATGCAGTACAGAAATAAAGCCCTCATTTAAACTCCATTTTTTCCCAGGGGAAAAACATGCAAAGCTACTCAATTTTTTGTTTTTTCCTCACAATAAACGCTAATTGTTAATATGATAAAAAGAAAGATATCTCCAGTTTAGTAGTCACACAATCTAGGTATTCTGACAAAGGTCACCAAAAGATGCATATCATTGAAGGAAAAAGGATCAAAGTTTTGGATTTGCAATGACATTGGAAGTAAAGCAAGCACAATCCGGATTAAGGTGCATCATAGTAAGAATCCAAGTTGACCTGCTGGAAAAGTAATTACTGTAAGTTTTCTGTATAAAGCTGATATATGTTCTCTACCTCTGATTCATGGGTNTAGTAGTCACACAATCTAGGTATTCTGACAAAGGTCACCAAAAGATGCATATCATTGAAGGAAAAAGGATCAAAGTTTTGGATTTGCAATGACATTGGAAGTAAAGCAAGCACAATCCGGATTAAGGTGCATCATAGTAAGAATCCAAGTTCACCTGCTGGAAAAGTAAGTACTGTAAGTTTTCTGTTTAAAGCTGATATATGTTCTTTGATTCATGGGTGACAGGGCATACAAACCTGGTAACCTTTTAACACCAGGAAGACTTTTTATGGGTCTGCAATTGTAGCTTTCTTGGAAGAAGCCCTCTGTGACCTCAGATTGCCAGTCCTTCTGCAACTGTGTGCAACAGAGTTTAAATGGGGACCTGAAGTAAACAAATACCAAACATTTGTTAGAAGTGATTAAATGTTCTCAGAACAGGT
>VZRS01009942.1:19413-34829 GCA_013398055.1 Ifrita kowaldi | reverse complement strand
TCAGCAGAGGTGCAGGAAGAGCGGTACGAGCATCCCCAGGGAGATGGAGAGCAGCGGGGCGCTGGCGCACGGCGGGCTCAGGCTGGTGCTGACCGTGGCGTTGATCGGGACAGCATCTTTGAGAGGAGACGCCTCATCGTTCGCCTGGCCGAGGGACTGGAAAAGAAAACGAGCATCAGACATCCCTCCCAACAGCAGCACGGGGCTGAAAGCGCTGAGGCGCCTCACCCGATGGTCCTGCGGGCAAAAGGAGTCGGGGGGCCAAAGGAGCCGGGGACAGGACAGACAGCCTGGCAGGTTCCCCTTCACACCCAGGCTCGTGGCTTTGGGCTGGTCCCAGCGCAGGGAGGGAAGTGAGCTCTCCCTGGAATCGCTACCCTGCTTCTAACTTTCAGAAGTTAGCGGGGGGAAGTGGAAGCCAGGGAGCGGTCTCTGCTCCTCCTGCGGCTGCTGCGAGGAAGTGATGAGAAGGAGACGGAGGTCGAGTGTGGGAAACGCCCGTGCTGGAAGTGAGGGGCAGGGGGAGGAGGGACCCCCTGGGAAAGGACCGGGAATGGAGCCCAAAACTCTGCTCTGCCCCTTCTCCACACTCTTGTTCTTTTTGGCTGGTTTACAGAGCGGGAATCCCAAAATGTAAATGCACCCTGCGGAGCCAGCAGCAGGTCGCAGCTGTGTGGAACTTCACGAGTGAAGTAAGCACAGACAGATCTGGCCCCGTTACTAGCATGTTGTAGGGGAAAAAAAAATCCTCCCAAAATCTGCCCCAAAGAGCATCGTGCTCCCCAAAAGCGCTGGTGGGTTCATCCCTCCCCAGCTGGGAGAGCCCCCACATCCCTCAGCACGGCTCTTGGACCGAGCCCCCACGGAGCCCCTCAGCAGGAAGGGAAATAACATCCAGAGGGGAGAGGTGGGAGGAAAGCACAGACGCGAGTCCACCCAGCCCCTCCGGCCAGCCACGCTCAGCATCCCCACTGCAGGCACGGGCTGGGGCCAGCAGGCGAAGGAGAGGCTGGAAGATGGGCTGGAGAGCTCAGTGTGAGGGTTACAGGTGTGAGTGGCACTCTTAAGTCAAAGAAACGCTTTCAAAAAGCATCGCATGGAAGCGTTCAGACCTTCCCGACCACGGCGCAAAGCTCTTGGTAAGATCACAGCGGTTAAAGTCAAAGAGAAAACCAAACGCTGAGGTTTTCAGCTGAAAGCAGAAATTCTCCCGCCGGCTGAAGCCTCCCCTCCCACGGGCAGAGCCGGCCGGACCGCCAGGGCCCTGTCCTTACCAGGCAGAGCAGGAGCAGGGCGAGGAGCAGGAGCGGGCAGGCGCGCTGGAGGGGCGGCATGGCCGGGGCTCTGCAGTTGCCGTGACACTTCCTCGTCTGCTGCGAGCCTTTAAGCGCAGCCCGGGCACCGGCGCACCAATCACACCTCCCTTCCCCAAAAGCCTGCGGGACCCGGGGCGGTTTGGGGAAGTCGCGTCTGCTGCCTGCGCTGTGAGAGAAAAGGTGCCAGGCACGGCGTGGGGATCTCCAGTCCCTGGAGATGTTTCTCTACACCCCCTGGCACGGGAGCAGCTGCTGCTCCCTGTTCCGTGGCGTGACAGTGACAAATAACAGAATATAGAAATTTTCGGTTCTCCTGGAGTTGCTGGATAGAGCTGAAAGACTATCTGGCAAAATAAGATAGAAGGATGCAAAGGTGTGAACACAGGATGATAAACGTGGCTGCTAGCAGTGGAGAAACAGATAAAAAGGACTGGAGTGGGGTTTTTTTTGCAAGTATGCAAAAAGAAGCAACAGTGCATGCCCAAAGACAATGTTCAAGGAAAGGCTGAAACCCCTCAGGCTCTGCTTCCCTCTGGGGACTAAGAGCACTCTCCCTGGATCACCGGGAGAGTTTGCAAATTGCAGCCAAGGTTGGAACGAACTTCCACTTCCCTGCGACTCCAGGTGGAGCTGGAGCCAAGGTGTCCCTTGGGATTTCAGTTACAGATCCAAGGACAGATCAGGAAAATGCTTCCTTTAGCCCCCCAGGTCCATCTCCTCGCAGCGGATCTCTGAGCTCCCTCACCCACTCAACTGCAGCAGCAGGAAACAAAAGGGATCTGGTTATTCTGAGACGGCTTGAAATGAACAAAGTCACTGGAACGTGCTGAGAACACCCACCTGCTGTCTGGGTTTGTGCTGGCGAAGCACATCATGGTGAGCTCTCTGTCAGCTTCCGCCCAGAGCCGAGGGCTCTTCTGCAGAAAAGTTTCCCCAAATTTAGCTCGGTCTTTCTCTTCGGGCAAGTTGAAACAAAAAGTCTCTCAAGCACAGCCAACATCCCTGGAAGTGTCCAAGGCCAGGTTGGACAGGGTTTGGAGCAACCTGGGATAGTGGAAGGTGTCCCTGCCATGGCAGGGGGTGGGAATGAGATGAGCTTTGAGGTCCCTTGAGCCCAAACCACTCTGTGGTTCCGTGAGCGCCCCATCAAAGGAGGCAAAACTGGGGGGATAATTGGCCTGTCCTGCTCATCCCCAGCTGGCGAGGCCGAGCTCCCTGGAGAGCAGCACAGAGGTGGGATGGGGGACACGCAGGGAAGGCTCTTGGGATAGTGGGAAGAGCAGTGCCCAGGTGAGAAAACGGAGAGCAGGGATGCAGGTGAGGGAATCGGGAGGAGCTGCACGGCGTGAGGTGCCTCAGGCCAGGCTGATGTGTAAGAGCGGAGACAGAGGGTGTGCGGAGAAAAACGGGACCCACTCCCGCTCCGGTCCCTGTCCCGTCCCGTCCCGGTCCCCCCATCCCGGGACCACGCGTGCGGTGCATGCTGGGAATTGTAGTTCCCGGGACTACCAGCTCCGGACCAATCGCAACGGCCCCGCGTCGCCGTGGCAACCGCCCGTAAACAAGATGGTGTCGGGGGGGTGAGTAGGGCTTGGGGAGGGCGGGGACCCCCCCCAGGTTCGGGCCCCCCATCAGATTCGGGGATCCCCCCGAGAGGGTCCCCCCAACACACCCCGGGTGCCCCAGAGCTGCCACCCCTGTCAGGCTCCGCTCCCCCTTCATCACCCCCTGGGTTATCCCCGGTATTTTGAGCCCCTTTTTGCCCTCAATCCCTCAAACTGCCCATTCTGCCCGGAAAACAAGGGTGTGTGGACTGGGAGGATGGGCTGACCACAAAAATTCACGGTTTGGGATTTTTTGGACAGCTTTTTCAATTGTATTTAGAAAATTAATCCACCAAGCAAACGCCCCCAAAGTTAATGAAGCTGTGCTTCATTTCATATGTTATCCCCTCTTATTTTTCCTCAAAGAGCAGAGCTGTCCCAGGTCATTGCCTTCACTGTTCTTACCCTTCTGCACTACAGATGTAGCTCTCTCTCCCCTACAAGTGTCCAAAACCAGATAAGTATCAAGACATTTCCGCACCCTCAACCAGCCCTAGAACACCATCTATTTTTACAGTTCCCTCTAAGGTCACATCCTCCCTACTCGATTTCAGAGTAAAACCTCCCATTTCGGTCCCGGTGAAGTTTGCTGCTTCTGTTAATCGCAGAGCACTGTGCTTTTTTTCGTTAAAATAACTCGATTTTACCACTTTCTGCCTCTCTGTGCAAGTGTCACAGGCTCTTTCTGCCAGCTCCACTTCGTGCTCACTCTTCCAGCTGCTGGGATTGTACTGCTGCTCGTTTTTCACATTTTGGAGAAGCTGTGTCCGAACACTGACCTGTTTTCTTCCTTTCTCAGAGGATGCCAGGCTGTCTCCTAGGATAAGGAACCCCTGCAAGGCACCCTCCACTCCTGCTCGAGGGGACAACACTGGGAAAGAATATGGAGGGTAAAGTCCCTTAGTGATTAGGGGTTTCTGGGCCATCAGTTTTTCAGGGATACCCCAGGCCAGACCCATTCCTGTGGCCCCCCTCTCACAGACACAGCGAGTTGGTGACACCAGGAGCCAAGGGGTTTCTACCCAAAAAGTCCTCCCTGCTGTGGCAGAGCAGGAATTCTGGTGTGGGGCCCCCTGTCAACACTGGGAAAGAATATGGAGGGTAAAGTCCCTTAGTGATTAGGGGTTTCTGGGCCATCAGTTTTTCAGGGATACCCCAGGCCAGACCCATTCCTGTGGCCCCCCTCTCACAGACACAGCGAGTTGGTGACACCAGGAGCCAAGGGGTTTCTACCCAAAAAGTCCTCCCTGCTGTGGCAGAGCAGGAATTCTGGTGTGGGGCCCCCTGTGCACCCCAGTCCTGCTCACAGCTTTGTGCTTCCAGGTGGAGCTCACGCTGACACGGAGCTCATGTCCTCTCTGATGGAAAAAATCTCTTTGTTGGAACAGAAAATAGAGAAACAAGCACACGAAATCCTGCTGAAGGTAAAAGTCAGCCTCTCGCTGAGCCTGCTCTGTGTCCTGCCACAGCAATTCCACCCCTCAGACCTTGTGTGGGCTCAGAAGTTCATCTGTGACCTGCTGTTAATTACCCAAACAAGCCCTTTGCAAAGCAATAGAGCAGTGGGATCTGGCCTTGGGGTGGCAGAGGGGACAGTCCTTGCTGTGACTTGTTGCAGCAGGGACTCTCAGCACCCTGGCACTAAGATCAGCAGCTCTTTGGCTTCACATTTTTTTGAGTTTTTTGCCTCCTGTGGTGGTGCATTCCCCCTTTTGTTTTCTGACACAGCGGCTGCTCACACAGCAGAGCCATCCTGGAGCAGCCCTCTCTGCATCACTGAATAGAATAAATACCCTTTAAAAGCTCAGAATAAATACCATTTTTTGTTTGGTTTGGGTTTTTTTGAGAAGTGGCTGCAGAGGTGCTGGTTTCCTTTCTAGATCAGCCCCTCCCTGCAGGTCTGAGCAGGAGAATCTGGTGTAGATGCAGGATTGGGAGATGGGTGACCTATTCCTGGAGTTCTCTCTTTATCCCATAACTAAGGTGTTTGTGAGGTGATTCAGCCCTGGTGACCCTTCAGTCTGTCTCTGGGAGGGGTGAGAGGACCTGCACCAGCCTCACTAATTGCCCCAGCCAGGACTAATTGTGCAAACTGTGCCTGGAGGTGCTGAGGCCCAGGAGCTCACCCAGGTCATTATTTGTTCTGCCTCTGAAGGACGGGAGGATTGCTGAACTCGAGGAGGAGATAAAGACTCTTCAGAAAGGAGAAGGTAAAAATCGTTCTACCTTTGGCACCTCTGGGAGAGCTCCAGAGCTCTGGGGAGGGCAACAGAGCAGGCTTGGAGACCTCTCTGAGCTGTCCTTGGCTCCAAAACCCAGGAGCCTCCCTGGTGTGAGGTCGCAGCTACACAGAGGGACCATTTCCCGAAGCAGATCTGCACTTTGACTTGTATCTGTGACTCTGGTGCGGTGCAAAACATCATTTCCTGACCTATTTTGTTCGGGTTTCTAAGTTTCCATGAGCATAAAGCCAACCACAGACACCCAAGGATGGTCAGAAAACCGAAGAGCAGTAAAAACTGCAGAGTTCAAACAGGCAGGAAAGCAGCTGGGAGAAACCAAAAACCTACTCGGAGTCTCCCACAGGATTCCAGGTCCAGCCTAACTCTAAATTGAACCCAGCTTCCAGTGAGTCCCCTATTCAGTTCCCTGGAATCCAGCAGCTTTCCAGCCCCAGCTGGAGCCCACACACATTTCCTGCAGTGACTGAACTGCCTTGTCTGTGCTGAGCTGGGGTGAGTTCTCCATTTCCTGAGCACAAAACAAACTGTGTCTTTCAAACCACAAACATGTGGTTTGTGCCTCCTCGTGCATTGCGCTGCCACCCAGCCAAGATTTCAGGATTCAGCTTTAGTGGACACCTGCTCATTTTGGGCTCCTTGAGACTGAGGGAGCCAAGCAATTGCCACTGTATGATTGCCAACAGCACCACTCACATCAGCTCCCACAGCATAAAACTTCCCCAGGGTTGTTCACAATTATCTTTCAGTCTGCCAGCATTGTTGTCAAACCCCTGCAGGGTGAATTGCCACGTTCAGCCCCTGTGTCCCACGGGCCTGAGTTCACTGAGCACAGGCAGGTGCTGCTGGGGCTCTGCCCCGTGTGACACAGGTGATCCACAGCTCTTCTTTGAGGATCTACATAGAAACATCAGGTCTTCTCTTACAGATGCTCCTGACTCACCCACCACAGAAGAACTGGAAATGAGGTGCCTTCAGCTGCAGAGCCAGGTCTGGGAGATGGAGGTGAGGCACCTGCTCTGCGTGCCCTGAGCCAGCTGCTGCTTTGGTTTGAGATCACTGCAGTCCCGGTTTGGCCTTTTTCAAGCTGCCCCTTTGACCATCACAACCCTTCACCTCTGAAAAGAAGGAGCAGGTTGGATGTGAGCAACAGGGCAGGCAGAGGTTTTTGGCACACAGACATCTGTGCCTCCTGCAAGCTTCATTCCGATTTCCGGGGCTGTGGAGATGCTCAGCTCCTGCAGTCTTGGGAGGTTCCTCTGTCATTACAAATCTTTCCTCCTCCCTTTTTCCTGCTGCTGATAGAGCTGCTATCACTGCCTTGCAAGAGAGTCTGTCTGTCTGTCTGTCTGCCAGGGCCAAGAAGCCCCAGGACAAACCTCTTCCACCTCCCTCCCTGCCTCTCACAGCCACAACTGACCACTCTCAGGCTCCCATTTCCAGTTTTCTGAAGCTCTGGTCACCAACACTGACCTGACTTTCCTCTTCCAGCGGTTCCTGAATGACTATGGTCTGATTTGGGTTGGAGAGACACGGGACCAGCTAGAAGATACAGAATCACTCCAGGGTGAAGAGGAGCTGCCAGCAGGGAACACCTGGAAGCCGGGTAAAGCACCAGCACTCTTGGCTGAAGCTGCTATCCCAGCTCTCACTGCATGCTCAGAGAAGGGAGAGTAGATAAGCACCAAAACCTCAGGATTTGGGTCTTCAGAATTTGGGATCCTGTGCCAAGATCTTCACATCAATCCATCTCGGGGACACAGATGTGGAGCAATCCAACAGGAGCTCAGCAGAAGGTTTAATTTTATATACCTGTATTTTGTACACCCTTCTGGGCAAAGAGGAGAGAACCTGATGGCTCAGTCCTCCAGGAGGAGGCCTCGCAGCAGCTGTTTCCTGCAGAATTCACCAACCCTGCACATTTCAGGCTTGGCTGCTCTAATGACATTGACATAGAGTGGGTGGAAAACGGAATCAGGTGCTTTGTGTACATAGGAGCTGTAGTAACTTACCCACGGAGTCTGGCTCCATCAGGGAGTATTGTTTGCCTTTCCTCCCAGCCACCACGTGAGGGCTTTAATTGAGACCTGACTCTGCTGTCTGGGGTCCAGGCAGGTTTGGCAGTGCCTCCTCAGGAAGTGGTAACAGAGGAAAAAAAAGAAAATTATTTGAGCTGTAGAGCCAATGCTGCTTCCTCACCACCATGCAAATATTAGAGTAGACCTTCCCTTAGATGCAGGAGGGGAGAGACAGAGGGAGATCAGCAGAAACAGTTTTGGTTTCAACTCACTGACCCTTTTCAAGGGTATTTCCGTATCATCCTTTAGCAGCTCATAAAAAAGCAGAACAACCAAGGACTTTAACTCAGCTTAGGTCTTTTCTCTCGTTTCCTCTTCTGACTTCACTCCTCTGCCCAGTCACAACCCTTTTACTGCTTCACCCTGCCACCCTCAAACACCCAGACAAACATCCTTGCAGAGTCCCTGCCCTGGTGCAGGCAGCTGCCTCTGTTTATCCTGGCACCTCTTCAGCACCTGCGCCCTGATCCACTGATCCAATCTGGTTAATCCAACTCGTGCAGTGCCTCATCGTGCACGGCACAGGGACAGCACAACACTTGGGAGAGGATAAACAAGCGCAGGAGCCCGGCCTGAGCTCCACGAGCCGCCCCTGCTCCGAGTTCCCGGCCCCGGCGCCGCATCCTCTGCCCTGCCCCTGTGGTTTGGCACCCGCCCGTGTGCACCTGGCAGCCGCAGCAAAAGCTTGCACCACATTCTGCAAATACATGAAAGGCTTGAAAGCACAGAGAGCCCAGAAATGTCAGGGCTTAAGCACATCTGAGATTCGTACAGATAAATCCGCTCGGCCGCCACCCCTTCCTCCGTAACTCTGATCCCTCTGCCGCAGGTGAAGCCGTAGCTGGCGAACACCAGATTGATTTTGATTTAATCTTGGAGAACATTAAGGATTTGAACTCGCTGGTCGGAGAGGGCATTTCTCAGATCGAGCACACGCCCCGGGGGGCTCGGCTGAGGCGGCCAGAGCCCCTCCCTCTCACCCTGTACCGAAATGGGATCGTCGTGGGCAACGGAGCCTTCCGGCCCTACCAGCACCCCTCCACACAGGTACGGGAAGCACTCACTAAGCCCCAGGGAAGGGGATAGGGCTTCTGAGCTCATCTCAGTCCTAAAAAGGAGCCCAGCTCCACACCTCCATCCCCACACAGTGCCTTTAAAGCCTCGTGTGTCTGTGTGCAGTAATTTTTGGAGATGGAGATTCTGTGTCCTTGATGCAGACCTTTCTGCACGGCCACAACACCACAAACGGGAGCAGCCCGGCAGAAAGACCAGTCCTGAGCTAAACAGAAAGTCTGAGGTGTGACCACGAGCTCTCCTGTTGTTTCAGCAATGCCTGCAGGACATCATGGATGGTTATTTCCCCTCAGAGCTGCAGCCGCGCTACCCCGACGGCGTCCCCCTGCAGGTCAGTGCCACACGCAGCTTTGGGGAGAAATTGCTCTCTTGCTTCCCAAGACAGCTCAGGTTTTCTTCCATCAATCTGCTGGATGGTGCCCACAGCAAGGGGAGGTTAGGTTTGTGTGCAGGTGTGTCTGGGGAATGGGGAGGCAGGGAGGGCACCTGCAGCAGCCGTTACAGGAAGTGTTTCAGCATCAGGGTTCAAAGGTTTCTGTGCCTCAGTGAACCTGGCTTGAAATAAGGCTTCTAAGAGCACAGCAGGCTCTGTAAGAGAAGCTGCACATGCAGGAAATGAAGAGCTGTGTCACGAAAAGGAGGGGGAAAAAAAAGTTCTCAAATAGTTCCCCTGGAAAAGCTTTTAAACTGAGATTGAACAAGTACCTTTCAAAGAGGATGTCATGAGAGTTTATTTTGCCACAGTTTAAATGGATTTGGCCACCTGAGGTTCTCTTGGGCCCCAGTTTTTGATTTCTCAGAAATGGCAATGAGCCAAAGCCATATTTGCAGGCAGAGAGCCTCAGAGGACTCAAATCTAGGTCTTGGAGTGCACCTGAAACGTCAGCAGGCACAACCAGAGTCTGGACCTTCCCTCTGCCACGAAGAAACCAGGGCACAACTGCATGAACAGGACAAGGTCAGGCCAGCTGGAGCGAGCTGGGAGCTGTGGAAGTTAGAAAGTCACATGGGGGGGGGATTGTGCAAAGCTCTGGAGACTGAGGTTCCCTATTACCTGCGCATCATTGGTTTCATTTGTGGTTTATAACTGCTGGTTGTCATTGCTGTGGTTTATTGGGCTCTGATGCAGCAAGAGGAGCTTGTGCAACAGTCAGATTTGCTTACAGGTCACTGACAGGAGGAACGTGGTGTTTCAGAAGCAAGGGAGTTTTCCTGGTCTTGGCCAGATGGTTGGTACTTCAGAATCCAACAAACTGCAGGAAACCTCTGAGATCCCAGGTAAAATCCCAAACCTGCCTCAAAAACACAGCTCATTCTTGAGGGAGAGGATTCTTAAACCTTACCAGGGCAGTGTAGGTGGTAGGAGGGGAATGTGAGGGTCTCAGCAAGGAAAGCAACACTTCTGGGTCAGGGCCTGGTGTTGCCTCAGGAGCTGGAAGCCAGCAGCAGCACACACAGGGTCCTCTCAGCACTAATCCTCCTGAAGGATGAGACATGACAAGTAATAAAAGAGTAGCAATTCAGCAGGTTTCCAAAACCATCTGCCCTGTGCCTTTCTGAAAGGCCAAGCTCCTTCCACCTTCACCACATCAAAGGATGCTGAGGGAACCCCACAGGCCTGGAGGGAGAGTTGCTTGCAAACACCGCTCCTTTCTCCTACAAGCTCATTCCAAAAATGTAGATATCTTCAAGCCAAATCAACCGTAACTGTACTGAAAATGGGACAGTTCCTCTTCAGACTTTCACAAAAGAATATGGGACATCAAAGGCCACAGATACCTCATTTTGCTCCCAGACACTTGCAGTCTGTGTAAGCAGTGTCTGACGGGGCTGGGAAGTCAAACAGTCAGAGAGACAGAAATCAGTGCCTTTGTGGGTGCATCACTAAATTACCCGCCACATGTATCACCCACGAGAAACAGCTGCCTGGTTACATTCAACTGTGCTCAGTCACCTCAAGGCTAAAGCTAAACATTCCCTTTAATAATAATATTCCCAAGCAGTAAAACAATAATTGTCCAAGCAAGAATGAATGGATGCCTACAAATACACCCTCACAGGGTGAAAAATGTCCAAGTCTGTAAAAATGGTGATAGTCCCAGTTTTTCACAGCAGAGCTGCCTGCCTGCTGTGCATCCCAGCTGTGCACTGAACAGGCTGCTCTGTTCTCACTGTTGATGTTGACAATCAAACATTCAGTGGGGCAGAAAGTGGGACAGCTTCAGGGGAGGAACCTGAGAGCCGCTCTGGGCCTCGCTGGGGTGCTGAGAGCTCTCCCTGTCGGCTGCTGAGAGCTCTCTCCTTTCACCAAATCAGCCTCTTCTGGGGGCAAAATGTTTGTCACAAAGGTCACACAGGGACGTATCTCCCCTCTGCTCTGGCAGGTCCCAAAGCCTCCCTGGAGCAGTTTCCCAACGAGCTTTCCAAGCCCCTGAAGCACAGAGGGAGAGTGGGCAGTGCCCGAGGCGTGGCCGGAGCAGCACCACAGGTACCAGTGAACTCCTCAGACCCCCCCAGGAGGAGACCAGGGGCCATTCCCTGGACTCAGCTCCCTGCACAGCACCAGCATCCCCACGTTGGGCCTCTCCCAGCTCTGTGTAATCTCCCAGAGAGGCTCCACCAGAGCACACGTGGCACTTGGCACCTGCCTTGGGGCTGTGCTGGCACTGGCTGCTCTCCCTGCAGCCCAGGCACTGCTCACACTCACCTGCTTTGGTTGCAGGGCTCTGATGGGCAGCGGAGAAGCAAAAAAATCCTGGTGGAAACACCTGGGCTGGCTGCCCTGGAGAGGTACAGGTACAGCCCCCCACCCCTGCCCTGTCAGGATCTCCTCTTCCTCCTATTTCATTGCTGCACGTTTAGTTCAGGGGGTTCAGTTGAGGAAGTAAATGGACTTTCCCCTTTTAGACCTTAGAAATAGTTAGAAAAAAGGCCAAGTTTGGTCTTTTGGGAAAACCACTGAATTTTTCATGGCAAACATGCCATATTTTACATCTCTAACAAAAAGCTTCTGTTGTTCAAAATGTCACTAGTTTATGTGAAAATTTTTCCGACAGCAAGCCAAGGCCTAAGAGTTCAAAACCATTGAAGGAGCTTTTTGCAGTCATATTAAATGGGAGAATCTCTCCAGGAAACTGATGCCCAGGTGGGAGGTCTCACTAACAGCACTTTTCTACTCAGTCTCTGGCAAGGCAAGACCCAAATAGCTAATGAAAAAAACCCCAAGCAGATTATTTTTAATCAAAGAAGTAGGGCAAAATACTTACCAGGCAGCCCTGGTTTAAAATGAGAAAGCTAAAAAAGGTCTACAACCCTCTTCAAGGCACCTTCGGGCTGGGAAAGCAAAGCAGCAGTTTGGGCAGGGGGTTGGTCTGGTTGCCCATGGTCAGACAGGGCCTCGTTCACCTCAAGGACCTTCCCAAACATGAAACTGCTCTCTCCTGTCCCGGTCATGGAGGCTCTGCCCATTGAGTGGAGCTCACTCCTGGGCTGACAGGGTTTTCTGATCCCCAGGGTGAAGCCAGCTGAGGGGGCTGAAGCTCCTGCCCCTGATTTCTGCACTCTGCGCATCAGATCCGAGAGCGGGGAGCAGATGTACGAGGTGAAGATGCTGCTCACAGACACCATCGGGGACCTGCGCCAGCACCTCGCCCACATCAGGTAGTCCAGGACTCCCTCCCCTCCTTGCCTGGCTCCGTAGGGCCCCAGGAAAGGCTTCTTGAGGTCCTGGGACTTCAAACATCGGCTTGAGCTGGGTCACAGCCCCAGCCCTCTGCCCACCTGACATTCTCCAGGCAGCAGTGCCAGGGTCCTGAGAAGCTCAGAGCGTTTCATACCCACCTTTGCTACACAGCAGCAGAGATAAACTTCTTCTGTCCTCCCCAGCTGCCATCTAGATCCAGGCCCATCGCTGCCTTTGCCTCCTTCCAGCACTCACCCAACTTGTGCCACCGTTCCCAAGGTGCTGGAAGCTGAGCTGCAGCCTTTGCTCGGCTCAGCCAGCTCTACGTCCCAGCACATTTAATGCTGCCCAAGGGCTCACTCGGCCTGTTGGGGACAGTTCCAGATGGCTGAGGGCCCCCTTTGCTCTCTCCTCTTCCCACTCCTGCTGCAGGTCATGGCCCTGGCCTTGGTGTGAGCCCAGGATGAGCTCAGTGCTGGTGGGATGCACCAGCCTCCTTCCTTCCCACTGCAGCTGTGCAGCTGGACAGGCTGCTCCGTGCCTGGCTGGCTGCAGCTTGGGCTGGAAGCCCTTTTTTCTGCTCTTGCATAACCCACAGCTGGATCAGTCAAAGCATCTCAGCAAAACCTTGGGGGATCCCATGAGTAGGAAAGATTGTGCTGTTCTTTCCTAGGGGTGGAAACTTGGACTCGTATGAGATCATCAGCACCTTTCCCCAGAGGGTGTACACGGACAACTCCAGGAGCCTGCAGGAATGTGGGCTGGTCCCCAGTGCCTCCCTGCTGCTGCGGAGGAGAGACCCCTCCCAGCTGCAGACAGGGTAAGAGCTCCTCGCCCCGAGCTCTGCACAGGGAGGGAGGGAGCTGCCTCTCACCGTCACCCAACCTGCCCTGCCTGGGAAATAGGGAGAGGTTTCCTTTCCAGATTTAGTTTCACTGTGCCATTACCAGGGATGGAGAAGAGCTCCAGAGCAGCCATTTGGCCGCTCCAGGCCTGGCTCCTCATGTCTGTGAGGGTTACACAGGCTGACCCATGCCTGGGGGAGCCTGCCAGCTTCACCCTGGCACTGGGCAGCTGCTTAGCTGGGCTCAGGGACTCTGCAGCAGCAGGATGGACACACAGCCGGGGCAGTTTGCTTTCCACACACAGCTGCTCCCTACAGACTTCACCTGCACTGACACCAGGGGACAAACAGGCTCAGTTCTGTGGTCTCTGCTGAAGCTAAACCTGAAGGTCCTGAGCCATTGCAGTGCTGGGGCTGAGCCAGACTCGACTCAGCCGGGAGATCCTGCTACTGGGCTTCCTGTACGTGCACAGCTCCTTCCCTTGGACAGCCCCCAGCTGCAGCGGGGCCCAGGCTCCAGCCTGCCCGGAGCTACCCACCCTCCTCCCTCCCGCTGCCGGCGCTGGATGCTGCAACAGGACACCGTGTCATTGGAGAAGAGCATAATCCCTCCGCGGCGTCTCTGCCGAACCCCGAGTAAAGCATCTTGCTCCCTCTCCCGTGGGCTGGGGCCGCACTCTTCCCTTTGCCTTCCCCCAGCACATTCTTCCCATTCCAGCTGTGACAAGCTCTCACTTGACTCCCAGCTGACAACACTCCCACTCATGCGAGGCAGGGCCTTCTGGCAGGTTCCCTCTTTGCAGAGACCCAGCCCTCATTAAAGGCTCCCAATAAAACCCTTCATTTCAGCTGCAATTTCCGTTTCCTGTAGATTTCAAAGGCACGGTTGCTGTGGAAGCTCAGGGTGCCCAGAGCTCCTCCCAGACCCCTCTGACCAGAGCTGCACAACTCAAACACAGGAAGCAAACCAGCTGCTTCCACGGCTCCCCATGAGCAGTGACTCAACCCACACAGCTCTCCCTCAGCTTCCTCCTTTTTCCACCTGTAGCAGATTCAGGAGCAGCTGTTTTCCCTGCCCCTCTGTATCCTGGTCTAGTCAATCTTTGTGCCAGGGATTTGTTTTTCACTCCCACGTCTGGCTGAGGCTGTCCCTGCCCCGGGCTGCCACTGTCACCACGCAGAGGAGAGGAATGCTCTGGTACCTGTCACTACTGCGCCGTAGGACATTCAGACACGTCCTGTGAGCCTTTGATTAGCAGCAGCAATCTAAGGCGTTAAGATCTTTGTGTCAGGCTGCAGCAGCACGTACAACCCACTCAGCTTCTCTCAGCTGGAAATGACTCACAATCCTTAGGTAGGGTGATGTTTAACCTGTAGCCAAAATAAAACTGAATTTAAAAGAAACGCAAGAGTAGCGACGTGAAAGGTACAGTAACATTTAATAGCATCTCGGAAGACAACACTGGTTATAAACTTGCTTTTTGGCAGGAAAACAAAATGCACTTGGTCCAGGATTGCAAAAAAGCCAACTCAAAGAGGAAAGATTGGACAGCTGGAGCATCAGCTGTTCTGAGGCAGCCCTGAGCCATTAATGCTCACAAGGGAGCCCTGGTCAGGGCGGAGGGCGGCCGGAGCAATGCCGATCCCACTAACAGCCCCATCCATCCCCCAGGCAGCCTTCGCCCCCAGCTCTACCATGGTGGGCACTCAGACCCCCAACTCTGTGCAGTACTTTTGCATTAAATTAACACAAACAACAAAAAAAACACCTTTACTTAGTTGCCATAATCTCTGCGGTTGAGATGAAGAGGGGAGAAAAAAGGGGGAAAAAAAAGGAAGTGAGGCAGCAGAATTTACAATTTTAACAGCAACTGGGAGACATGGGAAGTACCATGCAGCCCTAAGCCCTTCCCTCCCGAGGCAGAGGAGGGGGCTGAGGGCCGGGTGCACCTCGCACGGCCCCGGAGGCTTTGCTGTTTACAGAGGCACTGGAAGCTGCCGTGAGCCAGGCCCAGCTCTGCTCACAGGCCAAGCGCAGCGAGCGTCACACTTTCTTTGGATCCCTCTGAGATGATTTGGGGTTAGGCAGGAGGGAGTCGGAGGCAGCTGCAATGAGGAGTTTTGGTCATGGGTTTTTCCCTGTGCTGGGATACAAGTGCGGTGCCAGGACAGCGCTGACAACCTGGAGGTGAAGGTGGTCGGAGATGAGGGCGCTCAGAAATGCAGGTAGAGTCCAGGATGGGAGGGTCAGCAGGGCTCAGGCCAACTTCAGGAACTCCTGCAGAGTGTTTTGCTCCACCGCTTCCACGAAGAGCTCGTAATCCTGCAGGGAAACGCCACACGGTTGCTCCCGAGGCAGGAGGGTCCCCGAGCCCGCACTGGTTCACAGCGCTGGCACCAGCTGGTTGTGCCAAGGATGACAGGGCAAAGTGGGCACAGCCCCACTTCCACCCAAAGCCCCCTGCCCGGGTCCCCTTTTTCCCAAGCCAAGTGGCCGTGGACCCTGCAGCCTCATGAGAAATAACCTACAAGGCATCTTGAACATTAGAACAATCCCAAGGGACAGGACATCACCCAC
>VZRS01009942.1:0-18613 GCA_013398055.1 Ifrita kowaldi | reverse complement strand
ACCGCCCCGGCAGCACCGGGGAGCCGCCGGCACCGGCACCGCTCCCACCGGGTAACCGGTAACCGCCCCTGCCGGGCACCGGGGAGGCACCGGCAGCAGCCCCGGAGCTCCCCTCTCCCCACCCAGGACGGCCTCGCACGAGGGGGTCAGAGCAGCTTTATTTGATACTCCAAATACTCGATACAAACAAGCGGTGAGACAGAGGCTGGTACAAAGACACTAAGCCCAGCGGGACCGGGCACAACACGGGGGACCGGGGGGGGACATGAGTGGCACGAGGAAGGGGGGACAGGGAGGGGACACTATCCTGTCCCCATGGCCTGGGGTGTTCTGTAACAAAGGGCCCAAGATTCGCCCTGCACCAGCAGCAAACAGCACATGGGATCACCCTCATGGCCAGAGGGGCTCAGCTGTGCAGGAGAATGAGGAGGGGACAGGTCCCCATGAAGGGGAACACAGGACCTGGGCAGCCCAGCTGCTGGGATAGGGCCAGGCAGCAGCTGAGGTGGTTTCAGCCACAGTAATCTCATCTCAGAATCTCCTCTGCAGGGGCAGAGGGCAAACCTGTCCCCTCACAGCACGTGGGAACAAAATCTTGCACCCCCAAAGCAAAGGGGAGAAGGAGATGGTGCCCAAACCCCCTAAGAGCTCCTGGCAGTCAGGACAAATGGCTTCAAAAATAGCCCTGGAAATGTGTTTTGCTCAGTACACGGCCCCAGCAGCCTGGGGACAGGCAGAGCCAGGAACAGAACACCCAGGGAGAGCAGGACAGACAGACAGACACTGCCAGGCACACACTGCCGCGTGCTCCCCGTGCGGGACAAACCAACCGATTCCTTGCCACCATCACCCACGGTGGCCAAACACCAAGAACAAAACAGATTTGGTCTTAAATTTTAACACAAAGGAATAACAAAAGCATTTCTGCCAAACCCAGGGCTCGCAGCCCCAGCGTGAACCAAGAGCAGCCAAACAACACAAGTGTCAGCAGGATTCTTCCCTGTCATAACTCGGCATCTTGCTCTCAACTCAAGCTGAAAACCAAAGTTCCACCCTCAGACTCGGTTCTGTAAAGCTGTCACTAGGGTTAAGGAGGGTTGTGGTACAGTGAAACTGATCCCACAATGATTTATTTAGAAATCCCATGGCTTGCAGAGGAGCAGGGAAGGGGGGACAGGGCTATGACAAAGCCCAAGTGGCCACTGCCTTGCAGGAAGAGCTTCCTGTGCCACCCCCTCCACATTGGGACCATTATGGCTTTCTCCCAGTAAAGCAGAGGTGTGTCCCCAGGGGCACAGAGGCTCTTGGAGGCTCTGGCAGGGGCCACAGACACTTGGGGCTCCCCAGGATTGCTTGTGAGAAGGAAGAGCAGCTCCTCACCTGCCAGTGGAGGCGTTAGGCACGGAGCAGTGTGGGAGCAGAGGGTTCTTCCAGCTCCTTAAGGCACTTCAGCGTCAATCCACTTCCTCTGCAGTCTGAATCACACCCCACTCCCAGTGCTATTTCAGGGGGACAAAAAGCTTAAGGCTTCTGGGGTAACAGTGCCCAGGGGGAGCATTCCCAGAGTCTTTTAGTGTTGCTTTATTCCTCAACTCATGCTGGCTGCTGAAAGACACTGGTTGCATTTACCTGAGGAGAGCAGGTCCTGCTCCATCCATCCAAGGCAGCAGCACCTCGATGTAAATGCCAGCAGTGTAAGTGGCACACCTGCCTGCCCATGGAATCCAGATATCCCACAAACACTCTGATAATCCTCTGGCCCCACTGGTCACACAGGACCTGCACAGGGAGGTTTATCAGCAAGACCAGGGCGTACATTTCCTTTCAGCCATGATTTTAACTGTCACATTTGCATGTTCAGCATTTGACATGCCTGGAAGGCAAGTCAGAATTCATCTCCCAGCATCAGAGACCACTCCAGCTCCAGCAAACACAGCATAAAACACATTCCACAAGATCAAAGCTACTGCAAAGCCTGACACCGAAGCCCTGAATTATCCCAGTTAGCCAGTCAGCAGCTGAACACTTCTGGCAACAAACCCCCTGATTCCTCACAGATCAGATAAGTCACACGTCCTGTACCCAAGCAGAGGGATGGTAAAGTGCTGAATAGGTTTAGGGTTGTAGGAGCACAAGACTCCTGAGAGTTTCAAGTCTTCATTTCCTGTCTTACTTTGGGAGTGTTCTTTACTGGGTGATGCAGTTGTCTCCCATGTCCTGAGCGTATCTGTCAGATATCGCAGTCCTCAAGTCCTCCACCTCTTTGTGAAGCTGTTTTACCTCCACCAGTTTCTTGGCCAGTCCATCAGGGCTCAGCAAATCATCCTTCTCCTTCACAGGGTACTGCACAGCTGTGGGGTCAGAGAAGGGAGTTTCCTCACATGCAGTTCTCACCAAGGATCACAAACATTTGCAAGTCAGCCAGAAAAACCAACTCACATTTGCAAAAGAGGTTCTATTTAACATTCAGTTATTACAACATGCACCTTTGAAGCAAGCCAACCACAGAAAGAGCGTTCAGAAGCCCAGAGAGAGGAGAACTTTCCATGCTCTGAGTTCCTTAATTCTGCCACAGCACAGGAACGGAAGGGTTTGTCCTGCCATCGCTCTGTACTTACAGTGAATGCCCAGGAGCAGAGAGAGGTTGGGGTCCTTGCCCTGAGCCCTCTGGGTGACAATGCTGTAGACAGACTGTAAATCCTGCAGGCAGCTGGCCAGCTCCCCGTGCAGCTCCTGGGCCAGGCGGGCTGTGTCAGCAGGCAGGGGCTGGGCCGTCAGCTGGGCCTGCCGGAGCCGCTCCTGCAGCGTCAGGTTCTTCTCGATCAGGTCCTGGTTCTGCACGGACAGCTGGACACACGGACACGGCTCGTTAGTGGGCACTCGGGGCACCACTGCCACACTTGATGCCACTGCTCCATGGTGGGAGCACCGAGGGCAGGAGCTGGTTTGCATCCGGCCCTCCAGGCTGTGGCCAGAGGAGCCAATGTCGCTCCCACACGGGGACTGGATCAAGCGGGAAGTGCCCCGTGAAACTGCACTGTCCCTGTGCAACAAAACCTTCCAGGAGGTTGTGCACCCCAGCACCGGCCATCCCTCGCCTCGAGGGCTGTGCTTGGGCTCTGCCGGCCCTTCAGCCAAGGCTGTGCTTGCACTCCTGTTCTGCTGCCCCCAGCTGGCAAGCTCGGCCTCCTCCACCCCATCCCCATGAAGTTCCCGAGGCATGAGCTGCTTTCTCCTGCTTTCCAGCAGGGCATAGCTCCTTTCACAGCCCTGACACGACAACTGACCAGCAGGAAACAGGAGAGATTGAGCTGCTGACTAAATCCAGGGCCTTGCTAAAAGACAATCCACTGTTCATTCAGTGCTGCTCAGGCACTCCAAACACCCCCTGACCTCTTTCACGGCAGCCCGGAGCTGCTGCAGAGCATTTTCCCTTCTCATCGCCTCTTCTTTCAGAGCTTGGCTTGTCCCTTCTTCCTGGGCCACCTGTTCTTCCAGGTTCTGGAACAGAACGTGGGAACACAGTAAGTCTAACTCATTTCACAGCATATTCTCAAGTCCTGGGTCTCTCCCCATCACCTCTCACCTTGACTTGCAAGGATAACTGCTCCATCTTCTTCTGCTTTTTGTCCACAATCTGGAATCAAAAGCAGAGGCATCAGGACTGGCCACACAGATCCAGCAATGCCACCAGCAATTCTCCTTCAGAAGGACAGCATCCCCTCTGCTTCTCTTTGCTGTCCATTTACTGCTCTAATCACAGATGCTCTCAGGAGTGGACTTGGCTAAAAGGCAGCATTAGATTTATCAGCTAAAAACAGACCACAGACATTGTAGTCTTGTGGTTTTCCTCTCCCCTCTTCTGCATTCTGCAACTTCTCCCCAGCACTACTGGAGAAGTGTGTGGTTATCACATCAAGAACAGCTTTTAGAACCCTGCAGTCTGGAATTCCAGGAACTGCTGCTTCAGTGCAATTGTGTCTGTAAAAGTGCCTGATTTCATCTGAGTGCCTGGTGTGACTCAGTGGAAGGAAAAATGTGTGATTCCCAACTGGGACAGCCCCTTACCTTCCTGAGGCAGTCACACTCTTTCTTCAGAGAGTCATGTTCCATTTTTTGCCTCTCCCCATCCTGGGCAGGGGGTCCTCTCTCTGCATTCTTTGCATACTGCTGCACCTTGTCCTGCAAGCTGCAATTAGCAGAACACCATGGGAAAAAACAACTTTATTTACGGTGTCTCCCTTACTTTAATGAGGGAAACAATAGTGTAATTAATTTCATATCAGATGTCAGTGTTGCCCTGTTTGCATCCCAGCCCACGAACTGCCAGGGCTGTGCATCACCTTTCCTGTGCAGCAATTCCTGCAGTGCCAAGATGGAGCCGATTCCCCATTCCTACCTGCGCACAGTGGACAGAAGCTCCATCTCCTTGTGTTTTTGGGTTTCCAGCTGCAGTTCTTGCTCCCTGAAAGCAGCCTGGACATCTCCAAGCTCTGTTTCCAGTGCCAGCACTGTTTCCTGCAGGGCAGTAGTCTTCAGTTCAGATTCCTTCAGCTGCAACAAAAGGGGAGTAATTGTAACCATAGAACAGTGACCTGAGCAAGTATGTGAAGAGCCACCACTGCAACTCAGGAAGTTTTACCTTCTGACTCTGTTTCTGGTGGTCCTCAAGGGTTGGAAGATCAGCCAGGTATCGTTCCAGGGTCTCGATTCTCTGCTGTCTCTCTCTGTTTTGTTCAGATTCCTTCTGGCATTTCTTTTTAAGGTTATTAATGTGTTTGTCTCTTCCCTTTACCTGCAGGGATAGTTACAGACAAGTTTAGTTTATATAATTTCTTATCTATTCTTCAGTCTCCTGTAAGCTCACTCATTTAGCTTTTTGCACACCACACAACACCAAAATACAAGATCACCTTAACTCATTTCTGCTCATTTAGCTAAAGGCAGGCTTTTTTTGGTTAAAAGAGGAGGTACTGAAATGCTTCTAACCGCAGGAGGAAAGGCTTTTGCTTGTAACCCATAGTCTACAAGCCGATGAGAAAACACCTGCAAGTACAGACTGCCACAGAAGAGTTTCACCTCAGCACTACACTGACAAAGAAAACACACTTTCCCATCTCTAGAGCAACAGGATCATACCCTTTCTTCCTGTTTCTTTAACTCCTCTGCATGTTTCTGCACCATTTCCTTCAGCGACTCCCGGACCAGCTTCACATCCACCTCTGCAGCAGCCAGTTTCCTCTCCAGCTCGATGTTCTCCTTACTGAGGGACTCTGTTTTCTCTGTGAACTGTGCTCGCAGGAAGGTGTTCTCCCGCTGCAGCTCCTGCAGGCAGAGACAGCCCCTGAATTTGGGGAGTTACAAACCGGCCCTCGGCAGTCCCAGGGCTGTCCCCTCATCCCATCTGACACACTCTGAAATAGCACCTCCACAGCTTTAATCCCACCAAAGGACCTCAGGGCTGGAAATCTCAGGGGGCACAGAGGTGATGGTAACGCCACACAAGGGACAATTTGACTCTGCACAGTCCTGCTCAGCAAACACCTCAGCAGGAGTGGCAGGGCCATTGGATTCAACACTTATTTCTCACTGACACCTGCTGTACCTGCATCCTCAGCATGTAGACGTCTCCATAGGATGCTGGGCAGCCCAGCAGGGCACTGTGAACCTGCAGTTCGCTCTCCCGGACCTTCTGCTCCAGCTGGGAAATGTGCTGCCTTTGTCTGTAACAGAACAGGCAATTCACTGCTCTCAAACATAGAGAGCAGCACAACACAAACAGTGCCACCACCACACTGCTGCTCCACACAGCCACAAGCAGAGCAGAAGCAGAACTCTGCAACTCACAGCTCACCTGCAGAGAAATCATCTGAAAGGTAAATATTTAGACCTTCCCTCCCCTCCCTTCAAAACCTTTCCCCCAGCAATGATTCCAGATAAAACACACAAGCCTTGCATGTTTTGGAGGAACCAGCTTGGCTCTGGAGCTTAGGAGTGAAATGAACAGACAGAAGATGGCTCAAAATAAGGAAGAAAAAGTCCAAATGCTGAAGGTACTTTTCATCATGACGTGAACAGAAAACTTCATCCTTTATAAAACACGGAAAACCATAACTAAAATTAATTTATTTGAGCCCTTGAGGATCACTGTCCCAATTCCAAGGAGAGAAGAGCTCAGGTTGTTCTCTAAGGTCCTTATATTGTTCTTTGCAACAAACCAAGATCAACTGGGCAAAAGAGACTCGGAGAAATGAGCTTTCCTTGCTACTTCCCAAATTTTTCCTTTCCAAATGGAAATGCACTGGAGTCTTTAAACCACAAGTCAGTATCAAAGCCTCACCTGTCAATGAGGAGCTCCTTCTCCTTGAGCAGGTTTTCGTTGGAGTTCAGGATGTTGATCCACTGAGCTGGGTCAGGTGCAGGCAGGGACGGGGAAAACATGGAGGAATGGGGGCAGGTGCCTCCATTTTGTAACTGCAGGAGGAGACAAAGCAAGGAGGGAGAGGTCTGTGCCCCACAGGGGTAATTGCAACACTGCTGGAGCTATTTTGCACACTGTGTGCTCATCTGCATGCCAGGGCACAGCTATTTCAGTCTCTGTTGATGTCCAAGAACAAGAAACTTTGCCCAAGCACAACTGGAGATTAACAAATAATTTTAGATCACTGTGCTAGCTCGCTGGAAACAATTTGTCTCCATTAGGGCACAGCTGGTGGGAGGTGGTAAACAAACCCTTTCCACCTAATAAACTGCAGTTAGTTTCATGCATTTTTTCAAAAAAAAGTCTTTCTTAACCCCAGATACAGAACAAAGCTATTCTAGACACTGTTTAAAACCTCTTGGCATGCTTTTTCTTCACAGTTTCTATCAGACAGGGTATTTCAGCTCTTGGTCTGGCAGATGGTGCAGCACTGTAACATAATCCAGGGCTGCTCTGCACACGCAGCGTGTCAAACGATACCCGTGACACCACAAGCTGTAAAAACAGACCATTAGGAGACTTTTGGTGTCACTCAGGGAGAAGCATGAGACATTTCCCCCCTTGCTTCCTAAGTCTGGGACAAGGATTCCTGACTACAGAGACAGGAAAGGTTTCAAATTCACGCAGCCACATGGCAGCTGCCTACCTGCATCTGCTCCACCTGCAACCGCACTTTGTCCAGCTGCTGTTTCCAGGCACTGAGCTCGCAGACTCCCTGGTGGGGGTGTAGTGTGCAGCCTTCCTGCATCCACGCTCGGGATGGGGGAGTTACTACAGGTTTTGAAAAGAAACTGTTGGCCTGGAGTCCCGCTGGCATCAGCCTGCTCCCGCTGGGCCACGTCCCGTCCCGGGGCTCGCAGGCTCCGTTGGCCCCCGGCGTCTGTTTGCTCTCTGGCAGCACCTTGTAATGGTCCTTCCCTGCCTCGGAGCTTGGGTGGAACTTCTGGCACCTGTGCAGAGGGTCAGTGCACAGACTGTCCAGAAAGACAGACTGGTTGAGGGTGCGCTCGATGGTCGGGGTGTCAAACTTCCAGGCGTCCTCTGTCCTCGTGTGATTGGCAGCGGGAGGCCAGGAGTGCTCACAGCCATTTTCCCCCGAAGCCCCGTAGAGACGCAGGAGGTCCCTGGGTGGCACCTGAGAGGACTTCCCGGCGTTGAAGTCCCCGTTCCTCGCGAGCCCTGGGCGGTCAGGGGCAGAGCCTGGCACGGCAGGCTTTGGGGAGCCCTGGGAACAGCCCTGGTCCCCTGCAGAGCGCAGCTTGGAGGGCGAGGCACCCAGCGTGGAAGGCATAACGTGGGCTGTTGGAATGGTCACCTGGGTTCTGATGGGATGGAATGAGGAACCGCTACTGGAATTGCAAAAGTCTAGGGAACGAGAAGAGTGATACTCTAATTACAGTCCTGAAAATACAGTCCTGCAGTGAGCTTTCCAAAATAATTTTAAAACCAGCTCCTTTCCCACTGAACACGTCCTCCTAGGCAGCAGCAGCAGCAGCATGACTCAGGCACACCAGTGTTCCCCCTCACTACAAGTTTCAGGAACCTGCTGACCTTTTCCTACTACCACAGGAAGAATCTGAGTTTAATCCACATTTTTAATCCTTTTTTTTAAGCTACTCTAGTATAATCTTGAATCAATAATGTTATCTTTCTCTAGGTTTAGAAATCAAGTCCTTGATACTGAATAAAAAGGTTGAAACTTACTGAGCTGAGCACTGAGCCCGTGATCCTGCTCTGCCCGTCCCACAGCTCAGCGACTCCGAAGCTTGAGCAGAGCTAACAGGAGCCTTCCCTGAGCCCATGATGAGGCTCCAACATCGCTGACCCCGAGGATCCGACCTTCCAGCTCCTCCAGGACAAGAGCAAGAGCCTGTCCTAGAGCTGGAGCAATGGCTCTCACCTATTGCCACAGGAAGTGAGACAGAGCTCCTGTCCTGCCAGCGGGGCACCAAACCTGGCTGCAGGGAGCTCGGGGTTATTCTTAGCAACTCTCAGATTTCAATACAGCAACAGCAAGGGCTGAGAAAGGCAAACAGCGAAGTGCCCGTTCCCACTCCTTGTCCTGATACGTTCTGTGTCGCAGTAATTCCAGGTTTCTCCCAGGAACACACACTCGATTTCCTCACGGCTCTGGCCAAAGGCCCATCCCCACGTGATGCTCCAACAAGTCACCCTCCCACCTGTTTGCACCCTCTAAGAATTGCTACAACAATGAATAAACGCTACAATTTGAATTCAACCCAAATCAGACTCTGCAAAGACCAAACTCACACTACAGAACTGCCACAATAAAGGCATTTGATCCTTTCATCGAAAACGAGCAGTGAGGGCAGGAAATCTCTGAGGCACTGTTTGGCTGTGCCTGGGGACTCCAGAGAACACCACGCTACCGGGCAGTGGCAACCACATTCACCTTGGCAAAGAGGAGACAGCACCATTTCCTTCTACAGCCCCTAAATTTAACCCCTGGTGTCACTGTCAGGAACCCGAGCTCCCTGGCCAGCACATCACGTGTGGGCTCTGCAATCAGTTCCTTGAGTGTGCTGAGGCTCCTCACAACAACATTTCCGATGAATGTACTGAACTCAGCGTGCCTCAGCAGCAGCCAGGGCTGCAGGTCACCCTCGGCTCTTACAAACAAGGCTGTGACATCACCAGTGCTCAGAAGGGCCATTTCCCAAAGGGAAATCATCTCCCCGGCCCCCACCTGCCAAATGGGTGTTTTATTATCCTGAGAGAGGCCTGATGCAACGCTTAAACATGTGCTCGTGTAATATTTCTAGCAATACTTCCAACAGCCAGACTTGCTAAAGCCTCCATTTCACTGGCACATTATTAAGATCTACAGCTCGTTCCAAAGGCTCCCCGAAACACACGGATGTGTGAAGAGTTTTAAGGAACACCAAAAACCTCCTCATTGCTGAAAAAAGAATCAATGAAGATGAAAATATAGGTGGAAAGGATTGCTGGGACAGGAAATTTCACCGAGTGTGCCACAGCTGAGGGCCAGGCTGCAAAGTTCTCAGCTCTAACACTGCAAAGCCAAACACTTCTGCACAAAGGCACCTATAAATTATTTCTTAAAAAAAAATAAATTAAAAATTCACACAACAGACTTGCTGATAAATCATTTGTTGGTCAATAAAAGCCACCTTGGTGACTTGGTGGTTCTTAGTCAGTTAAAACCACAGCAGTGAGACAATAACCAAGCTCAGAGAAATAGCCAGTCCCTTCCTCACTTGGTTACATTCCAGACATCTGGATCTGAAACACTTTCCAGACATTCTGACAGGTTGTGCCCTCCAGGTTTGACATGCTGACCCAGTGGTGCCCATCACCTTCGGTGCTGTCCGAGCAGGAGGTGCCGATGCCCCCATCCCCGCTCTCGGCCACGCTCGGACAGCGGCTGACGCGGCTCTGGGACTTCACGGACAGCATCGGTGTCTTCCACTCAGTCTCCAAGAACTTGCTCTTCTGACAGGCACTGGGGTCTGGAGGGGAAAAACAGGGATATTTATGTTTTAGCCAACGGACTGAAGAGCCTTTTAATACACCTAATTAAGCCACATGTAATTACCAGTGCTTCCAAAACCCAAAGTGATCGCTGCTTCACTCCCTGTGTTCCTGTTAAAATTATCTTTTGCAAAAGGAAATGGCAGGAAGCACAGGGAAGTCAACTAATATCAACAGGAGACTGAAAAACAATCTTGGTAAGGAAGTCAGAATGCAGAAGCTGTAAATTATATTCCCATTGATCACTTTGGGGCTTTGGAGAAAGGACTGTCCTTACCTGGTGGATTGTTCTGCAGGAGCCTCAGGTCTGGATCTTTCTCAGCAGCAGCCATCTTATCTATCTAGATTACTGGAGAAATGAATAAAAATCTTATTTTAAGTGAGTATAATCCCCCACCCTGTTCCTGCTAACCAAGCAAAGGGTACACACACATCAGCTACCCATCAGAGCAACACAGCATTTAGTATTTAATTAGCTTCTCCTCACAAAAATATCAGTTTTTCCCCTGCAGCAACAGAGGTAATACTTAAAACAAACAAACAATCCAACCCCTGTAGGGTTTTTTTTATGCCTGAGAAAACAGAATTCCTGTTTGCACCATTCTCCAGGTACTCAGCAGCACCTTTCAGCTGTTATCCCCATGGCAGGTATTTATAGAACACCTGTCACCACAGTGCCTACACACTGAATTTGCGTCTACAGAAACTAAAAATTTCTCTTTAAAAGTCTTAACTCTCAACCAGATCATTTCTGCCCTCTGTAGAGGTCACTGAGCAACTACATGAGGAAAAAAGTCCTTCAAGAATCAGCCTTGCTGTTCCATGAATAGCAAGCTTTATCTGTCCAGAGTTTTGGGTTAATTTATCTATTTCTCTGAGTGCTTCAGACTTTCCTGAATTTCCTGTCTTTGAAAATGCAAGTGCAATTTACATCTACACAGTAGGAATTCAAGGCCTCTACAAATCCATATTCAATCCCCAACCGGCAGCTCTTACATATTTGTGTGAAACTGATTCAAAGAGCTCAGAGAAAACAGTAATTCTAGAAAACATTCATACACAGATTTTACAACATAGGAGAGGGAATACAATTGGATAATGAATCAGGAACAGCATTTCGCTCAGCAAAGAAATAAAACACTTCTAGATAAATGTAGTGCTTATTATGGTTAATTTAGGTACAGTAAATTTAGGTAGATATACCTAATTTTAGGTAAATTTCTGAAGGGCTGGAGGTCCCGGTCCCTGAGGGTAGGGTGAGGGGAGAGACCCTGGGGCTCTGGGGGCTCCGTCCATCAGGACCTGATACAAAAAAGGCGGGGGAAGGGGTGTCGGTTCCCCGGTCCTGAAGAGGAGAGGGAGCCGGTCCCTGAGGGGCTGGGGGGGGAAGGCCGTAAGGAGCTGAGAGAGCGGCGCCTCAAGGGTTGGAGGGTCCGGTTTCAGAGGGGTCGGGGTGCGGTGGCGGTGTGGCAGTGGTGCTGCCGGTGCCCGGTGGCGGTCCCGGTGCCGTGTGGGTGTGGGATAGGTGTGGGATGGGGCAGGGGTCGGGGTCCGTCCCTCACCTGCGGCCGCCGCGCCTCTCCGGCCACCCCTGCGCGCCGCGACCGTTACCTCCGCCGGCGGGAGGGCGGGGCACAAGATGGGGCGTGGTTTTCCATCACCCCAGCCAATCCAACGCCTCGGCACCGCCTATCCCCGTCGCTCATTGGCTCACCTGAACGCTGTCCCCGCCCCCGCGGCGCCGTGCAGGGAGCGGCGGGTGCTGGCGGGGGAAGCGTGGCCGCGGGCGGCACCCGTAGGGCGGGCGCTGAGGGAGCTCCGCCTGGAGGAAAGAGGCGTCGGGGGGACCTTGCTGCTCTCCGCAACTCCCTGGCAGGAGGAACAACAGGACAAGAGGAAACGGCCTCAGGTTGCACCAGGGGAGGTTGAGGTTGGACGTTGGGAGGAATTTCTTCACGGAAAAGGTGGTCAAGCACTGGCACAGGCTGCCCAGGGCAGTGGTTGAGTCACCATCCCTGGGAGTGTTCAAAAACAAGTGGATGTGGCACTTGGGGACGCGGTTAAGTGGTGAACGCCGCAGTGCTTGGGTTACAGCTGGAGTCGATGATCTTGGAGGTATTTTCCAGCCTGAACAATTCCGCGATTTGATGATTTCAGCGCCAAGAAAAACCACGGCACCACCAGCCCCGGTCAACACATTTATTTACAGCAGAAGAGCCCGTGGCCGGGCTGGCTGGCAGCACCACAGCGGGGGCACTTTCCCGGGGAAAATCCCCCCCTTGCCAGCCTGCAGCCAAGGCAAGACGAACTGGGAAAAATTAAGACTGTCACAGAAGCCACTTCCCCTGCGGGAGGGCCCTGCTGGGGGCTGAGCCTTCCAAAATATCTCCAGGCCCCCCCCAGCACAGAGCACCCACTACGCTCCCATGCTCCAGGTCCTGTCGGTGCCGGTCCACGCCAGGTCCTGGCGGGATGTCAGGGTTCAGCTGCCTCTTCGTGGGGTCCGTGCTGGTCCCCAGCATCCCCCTGGTCGTGGCCCTGACCCTGCCGCCCTGCCCAGCCCTCCCGCAGCTCCTGGTACAGCTCCTGGTGCTCCTCCTTCCAGCGCCTGAACGTGTCCGAGGTGAGCGCGGCCTCTCCCAGCAGCTGCTCCAGGGCCTGCAGCTCCGCCAGCTTCGCCTGCCCGGAGCAAGGGCACACGTTTTGTGGGGGCCACGCAGGGGCAGGGGACATTTGTAGGGTTCGGGGGGCTGCGGGGTCCCACCTTGAGCGTGCTCTGCAGGGCCCGCACCGCATGCACCCTCTCGTTGATGTGGGGGTTCTTGTTGCGTCGCAGGAAGGACTTTCGGCACTGCTCCTGCGTCAGGAAGCGCCGCTGCCCGATGAGGGACACCCCGCCCTGCCTCAGGCACCGCATCAGGCTCTCCAGATCCTCCCCAGCGGGGTCTGGGCAAGGATGGGGTCACTGGAGCAGGAGGGGAGCCCCGAGACCCCGCAGGGCTCCCCTGTGCATGACCCTGCCCCGAAGGCAGGGGATCATGGAGTGGTTGGGATTGGAAGGGACCTTAAAGATCATCTTGTTCCACCCCCTGCCATGGACAATGACACCTTCCACTGTCCCAGGTTGCTCCAACCTGGCCTTGGACACTTCCAGGGATGGGGCAGCCACCTCTGCTCTGGGCACTCCGTGCCAGGGCCTCACCACTCACATAGGGAGGACCATCCTTCTAATACCCAATCTAAACCTACTCTTTTTAGTTTAAATCCTTTCCCCCTTGCCCTGTCACTCCGTGCCCTCATAAAAAAATCCCTCTCCATCTTTCCTGTAGGCTCTCTTCATCCCACTCAAACGCACCCCAACTCGAGTTACCCCCCGGCACACCCACAGGCTAAAGGGAGTGACAGGAGGTCAGATTTTCCCCCCCCAGCACCTACCCATGGGGGAGCAGGGCCGGGGGCTGCCCTGGGGGCTGCTGGCTGCACTGCTGGCTGGGGAGAGCTGCCCCTTCTCTGGGGTGTTCTGCAGCCTCTTCCGTGGCTGACGGAGAGAAGGAGCAGGAGGTGAGACAAGGAACCTCTGTCCCTCTGTCCCCGGGATGTCCCCCAGGGCCACTCACCGAGTCAGATCCGTGCCTGGGGGACTCATCATCGGGGTCCTCGGCTTCTGTCTCACTGTAGCAGTCTGGAGGCCGTGGGAAAGGACAAAAATTCCCTCCCAGGGCTGAGAATCATCCCGGCCCCCTCTCACATTCCCCCAAATCACGGGCTAAGCTCCCAGCAGTCCCACACTGCAGCTGTGGCACCAGGCACTGCTGCCCCATCGGGACCCCCTGCAGGGTCCCCATCTCCCACCGACCCCGGCTCCCACCCCACGATGGCCCCATTACCTTCTTCCTTGTCAGGGACTGCCTGGTGGGCCATTGTGTACTTTGTTTTGGCTGTTACGAGGCGGCTGACCCACCTGGGGAGGAAAAGGATGGACAGACAGGGGGAGGAGGGTCCTGGCCAGCCCGGGGTGGCGGGGCCAGGGCTCACCCCGTTGGCTCCGTTACTCACATGCTCAGGTCAGCCAAGGTTTCCGCAGCGAAGACAAAGGGCTTGTACGTCTGGTGGCACAGCTGGAACACGCTGAGGACACGGAGGTGGCTGCCTGTGCTGCTCTGGTGACACAGGGCCAGCCCCGAGCCGCCTCCCTCCTCCCCAGCACTGCAGCTCCCCCATCCCAACCCAGCTCCGGTCCTCAGCCTCATCCCAAATAACACCAGTAACACAGTGCAGGCCTTGCTCAGAGTGTGGGCAGAGTATTGCAAGGTGACAGCCCTGTGGGGATCTCATCAGCCCCGTGGAAACCCCAGCAGCCTTGCAGGGATCTCACCAGCCCCACAGGGACATGCAGGACTCATCAGCATGTGCCCTTCGGACAGCATCCCCCCCTCTTCCACCGCCAGCTGGGGGTGAAAATCAGACAGACCCCACTCACTATTTCTTCTTCTGCTCCCTTGTGCTCTCCAGGTTGTAGGTGGCCACGTTGATGAGTCCTGCAGCCCTCTCATCCTGCGGGGACAGGGACAGCCGTGTCCGGCACCACCCCGGACATCCCGGCTGCCCAGGCGGGGGGCGGACACACCCAGTGCCCCCACTCACATTGGGGTGGTTGTACCAGTAGAGCGTGTGGCCCTTGAGCACAAACCAGCAGCGCTTCCACTTCTGGGCCATGAAGCCCACGTGGTCCTTCTTCTTGAGGAGCCACCCATCGCAGTCCACCCGGCCCAGGTCCCGGCATGAGACCCGCCGGCGGCTCAGCCGGGTCGCCACTCCTGCCACCACAGCGTTGGGGGTGTCAGGGGAGGGAAGGGGGAGCAGAGCCCCCCTGGGGACAGCCCCCAGCCCCGTTCAGCCCAGCCTGGCAGGGTCCTGCTCACCTTTGGGTCTGCGTCCCGTGCGGGGGCTGCCCTGGGCAGGGAGACAGAGATGAGATTTTAGTGACAGTGCAGGGGTCGAGGGCAGGGCACCTAAATTGCACACCGACAGCAGGGGCTCAGAGGGGAACCTCTGACACCTCCCAGCATGTCCCCCCCAGCTCTCACCTCCCCAGGGAGCTGGCTGGGCTCTGCTCCCCCAGCCCCCGTGGCGGGGCCGGCCCCGGGGCTCAGCTCTGTGGCACAGGGTTCGGTGGCAGCAGGGGTGTCTGGGGGAGTGCCCAGGGGGGTGTCCAGGAGGGTTCCCAGGGGGCTGCCACTGTCCCACACCTCCTCCTCTGCAGCACCTGTGAACAGCGAGCTGGGCTGCAGCCTCATAGCCTGGGCGGAACTGCTCCGTCCCCGGACCCTCTGCTCCCATCCTACCCCGTCCAGACAGTGCCGGCAGCTCCTCCACAGCTGCCCCGGGCAGCCTCAGATCCCGCTCGACCTCTTCCTCTTCCTCGTCAGTGACCGGATCCGGGGCAGAGTCTGGTCCCGAGTCCAAGTCGGCCGCAACGCTGGGAGAAAAACGGGACCCCTGAGCCCCAAACCTCCCCGAGCGCTGCAGGAGTCCCTGATCAACCTCTGGCTGGGGCACTCACGGCTCTCCCTGCCCCGGGAATGGGGCTGGAGGGGACGTGGTGGCAGAGCTCCAGCTCAGTCCCAGCGGCCTCCCCAGCTCGGCTGCTGCCTCACTGGCTCTCCTCACGCCTTTCCATTCCGGGAGAGGAGAAGGGTCATGTCTAAATATAGTTCCAACCCCACTGAAACGTTACCAAGTGAATGAATTACAAAACCCCCGTTTTTTCATTCCTTAAGACTCCTGGCAGCTTCCCAGGCTGCTCACAGGCAGCTGCCGTGCCACTGGCACCTCTCTCCCTAAAAAAGGGCAGGGAAAAGGGCCCTGGCTGCACCCAAACATCTCCTTGCTGGCCAGATCGGGGTTGTTGGGGTGCCAGGATGGGGCTCACCTGGAGGTCAAGGACACGGGGCTGCCCGGGCTCTCGCCACTCCTGGTGCCAGAGGAATCTGCAGCATCCAAAAATGCTCCCGGGGGCTGTGGATGGAGTGTCAGCACCAGGCCCATCCCACCACGGACCCCAGAACTTTAGGGATCTCCAGTGTGATGGGAGATGCCCAGCTCTGAGCATCTCTGCCTGGTTGCAGCTCAGCCCAGTGCGGCACTTGGGCTGGACTGGGAGCACTGGGATCACTCACCTGCTGCCTGGGAGAGGGGGGTGAGCTGGGCAGGTCGAGGGGGATCTTCTTCAGCACCAGAGTCACTGTGTTCCCCTTCTCCAGCAGCTTCCTTGCCAGGTTGATGGGAGTCCAACCCACCTGCACATCCTGGGTGAGCTGTGGGCCACTGCCCCAGCCCCATGGATCCCCCAAACCCGCCCCAGCCACAGATCCCACATCCCCCAAATCCTCCTGGCAATGGCTCCTGTGTCCCCCAGACCTTTCCCAGCCATGGCTCCCACTTTTTGCTGGTCGTAACTCCTGCATCCTCCCAAATCCTCCCCACCTCAGCCCCAGCCCTCTCAGCCCTGCAGCTCCCTGTCCAATTCCAGCAGCACCCTCGAGCCCCCATCCCCCTGACTCACCACGACCTGCTCGTTGACCTGCACAATCTCATCTCCGGGCAGGATGTGGTCCCCGTGGGCAGCCAGGGCCTGGGCAGAGGCAAGGGGACAGTGGGGTGCCCAGTGCTGGGTTCTCTCCCTCCCTCCCAAGCTAATCCCACCCAGGAACTCTCCCGGACAGGAAGAGCCAGGGGCGTTAACCATTAACCCGACTTCGCACAGCACCTGCCGGAGCTGCTGGTGGGGTCGGGGTGCAGAGGGGGCTGCCCCATGCCCAGACTGTGCTCACTCATGGCATGAGTTGCATGGGCTCAGCCACAGGCAGCCCCCCTGCTCTGGGTCAGGGGAGGGCAGATCAGGGCCCTGAGAGGTTCACAGGATCCCATGGCTGGGGGATATTGCCCACGGGTGACTGAGGGACAGGGGGTAACAGACGGGGAGGGGCAGCCCCTCACTCACCTCCGAGGTGGTTGCAGACACGAAGTGGAGGCAAGAGCTGGTGGAGGTGATCTCAAAGCCCTGGGGGGGCCGAGATGGGGGTTTGAGCAGGAGGCTGGGGGGTCCCGAGGCAGAGGGGATATAGGGGTGCAGGGGACTCACCAGTCGGGCAGTGAGGAGTGGCTGGGGGCTCCCCGGAAGATCAGAGGGTGGTGTTGGGGTGCCAGGAGATCCTGGGGGGCTGCTCCACGGGCTGGGGGGCAGCGTTGGCATGTCAGGGGATGTTGGGGGGTGCTGCCACAGCCCGAGGGGCAGCGTCGGGGTGCTGGGGGACATCGGGGGGCTGCCTTGCGGGCCGGGGGGCAGCTCCAGCCCCACGCGCTGCAGCACAGCCCTGCGGTCCAGCAGCGCCGGGGGGCTGCAGCCCACGATGCTCTCGCAGATGCCCACGATGTGCTGGCACTGCAGGTGACAGCGGGGGGTGAGGGGAGCCCTGGCAGCCCCCCGGGCCTGCCACCCCCTCCTCACCCAGCACTCACAATCTGCAGGATCCCGCCGTTCCTCTCAGCCACGGGAAGGTCCTAGGGGATGAGATGTGGGGATGAGCACGAAGGGATGGCTCCATCCCAGCTGGGGGAACCCCATGGGGAACCTTCCTGCATCCCATCTCCCCTCACCCCAGCTTTCACCCCACCTCCAGCTGGCAGAGCTTTGGGGGTCAGGAGAGCAGCCCGGGCACTCACCGCCTGCAGCGTCTCTGCCAGCTGGGCACAGAGCAGGATGATGTCTCGGCTGGCCGAAAAGTCATTGAGGGTGGAGAAGAGGTACCTGGGGGGGAGACAGAACTCAGCCCCCGGAGTGGGGGGCACCCAGCACCCAGGGGTGCCCTCACCTGCCCCAGACCTGTTGAGCCAGGAGAAGAGTTCCTTGGCAGCCCCGACCAGGTCGATGACTCGGGCCAGGAGGGTGAGGGAGGGCGGTTGTGGGGCATCCCCTGCTGACAGCCCCTCCTGCACCAGGCTCCGGATGCCCTGTGCCAGCTCCTGCAGCCTCTCCGTCAGTGTCCGCAGGCTGGTGCTCGCCAGCCCTGTGTCCTGGGGGGGACAGGGATGCCAGGGGATGGACGGGCAGGGCAGTCTTCGGGGTGCCTCCACATCCCCACCTTCACCCAGCCCACGGTGGCCCCATGTCCTTCCCTCTGTCCAGCTCAGGGTCCCCTCAAAAATCCCCTCCACTGAGTCCAGGGTGCCCCTGTGCCCCCATCTACCCCCTTCCACCCAGCCCAGGGTGATCCCACATCCTCCTCTATCAGCCCAGGGAACCCCCATGTCCCCCTGCTCCCCCCCTTCCTCCCTGGGATCCCGCAGCCCCCGGGATGCCGGCACTCACCAGCTTACGGAGCTGCTCCACGGCCTCCAGCAGCAGCTCCTGGTGGCCCAGGGGCCACACGCCCAGTGCCTCCAGGACCCCCGCGTCCAGCCCCAGCAGGTCAGGCCCCGACAGCCCCCAGGCCTCGAAGGGGTACCCCTGCACCGCCGTGTCCAGCCCTGCCACAGATCAGTCCCCCCTGCCAGTGTCCCCTCTGGCCCCTGGCCGGGTGACCCCAGGGGTGACCCCTGGCTGATGGGAGAGTCCTC
>VZRS01009938.1:0-34008 GCA_013398055.1 Ifrita kowaldi | reverse complement strand
CCCTGAGGTGTGACAGTCCCTGGGGTGTGACAGTCCCTGCAGTGTCACTGTCCCTGAGGGTGACAGCCCCTGCAGTGTCACTGTCCCTGAGGTGTGACAGCCCCTGAGGTGTGACTGTCCCTGGGGTGTGACAGTCCCTGTGGTGTGACAGCCCCTGCAGTGTCACTGTCCCTGAGGTGTGACAGTCCCTGGGGTGTGACAGTCCCTGAGGCGTGGCAGATGTTGGTGATGGGCAGTGGGAACAGGAACAGGATCCTGACGGAAATCCCTGGGGAATCCAGCTCAGTTCACGTGCTGAGCACCCGGGTTTGGGGCTGCGTGTGCCTGTTCCTGGGCTGGCTGAGCCTGGCTGAGCTCTGCTTTGGGACATGACCTGACTCCCGATTCACTTTTAGCTCTGCATGGCCTGGCTGTGGATGCCAGAACTCCTGCCCTGAGCTCAAATACTCCCGGGGGCCTGAACTCACGCTTTTAGAACTCTGGATATTTTCACACGTGGATGCCAAGCATGTCCAGGTGTTTTTGGGAGTCTGAGGGCAGGTTCAACCCCTCCTGGAGATCCCTCAGTGCTGGCACCAGCCGGATTTTGGTGCTGACTGCAGCAAAACGCGCCACGGGCCGGGTCTGCTTTGCTTGGCTCTCACTGCGGGATGATGGAGGAGCTTGAACCGAAGCCCACTGAGGAAGAGGTTGGCATTCCTTGAATTCCCAGGCATTCCAGGGTCCTCCGTGAGCTCCACGCACCCTGCGCTCTCTGCTTGGGAGATAAACCCTCCGAATCTCCCCGTGCTGCAGGATGGAGCTTTGCATCCTGCATCCCTCAGAAACGTGGGTTCAAATCTGCCCCAACACGAGGGTGGCTCTGTCATGCAGGCCTGGGAGGTGCCTGTGTTTGACCAAGGTCACACCTGGGGACAGGCTGAGGTCCAGGTGACACCAGGGGACGAGCGGAGGTCACACAGCCGGTACAGGCAGAGCAGTTCCTGTGCCTGAGGTTATCGTAGGGCAGCAGCCTCGGTCTCCTCACTCCTTGTGCTCGATGTCCCCCCACGCAGAGCAGCCCCTCCAAGTCCAGGACCAGATTTCCAGGGGAATTTGGATCATCTTTCCAGGTGGAGAAAGGAAGGAAGCCTGTTCTAAGCCCATGCATTTACTGACGGCTCCACCAAGAACGAGGGTGCCACCTGAGCTCCCATCAAAGCCCAGTACACATCCCTGCAGGTTCCTGGGAAGCCCAGTCCTTTCCATCTTTTCCTTTCACTTAACTGAGGAGATTGTGAGAAAGAAATCTGGCTTTTTCACAATAAAAAACGTATTCCCTCCTTTAAAAATGTCAATTTGGTTTTGCTTTTCTTTTCTAACAGATTTCGGTGTCCTCCTTGTGTGTCCTTCCTCGTAGGCCAAGCCTGCTGAGCTGACAGAGTGCTCCAGAAATTGCAGGTCTCAGTTTACCTGGAGCTCCAGCGGGTCAGGTTAAGGACTCTGGGGCGCCTCAGCCCCAGTTAGCCAGGCTGGCAAACCAGTTGAGTGCTGGGGCAGGGACTGGGCAGCTCCTGCAACTTTGCAGTGCCTTATTTGATGTCAGGGGTGAACCCCTGGCTCCCTCTGAGCCCCCCTGACCTCTCCACACCCCACCCAGGGCTTGTGAGGAGCACCAAAGGCAGCAAAGGGGGGTATTTGGTACCTGCTGGAGCAGGTCCCTGTGCCAAGGAGCAGGGCCGAGGGCTGGCTCAGCTCCTGAGAAGTTCTCCTAAGAGAATTTCCTCCCCTTGACACCCATTTGAGGCTTTGGGCTCTGCCCAGAGATTCACAGACTGTGAAGGAGGTGGGGATGTGACACCTTATCTGCCTTCCTCAGTAAAAAAGAAAGTAAAGTAAAGTAAAGTAAAACCTTCCTCAAGATTTTGGGGAATTAATCCCTGAGTGAGGCAGAGATTTTGTTGAAAAAAAAACTTTGTCTTGGTGTAGAAAAGGCTGGGGTTGGAGAAGCCAGAGACCCAGACCGGCTGCAAGCCTCCCCAACAAGGAGATTCCCTCCTGGTGCTCAGCCCATCCCCTCCTGCTCCACCCTCAGGGCAGCTGAGGCCTCTGGTGCTGCTGCTGTGCAGTGATCGTGCAAGGGCATGGACTCTGAACACAAGATGGAAAATGCAAAGCCATTTATTGCACAGCCAGAATTCCCTAAATGCCAGCACACCCAGGATATCACATCATATAAACAGGAAAGATGTTCCCCACAGTGTCCCCCAATCACCTGGGGCAGTGCCCAGATTTTGCCTATTGTGGTGACAGGCAAACAATCCCCTCTAAGGTCACAAACTACAATTATCACTTCCCACAGGTCCAACCCTGCCACAAACCCACAATCCTCTCTCAGCCCATCCCGGTGACCTGGATACAGTCCCAGGGTCACCTCCAGGCCCAGGAAAGAGGCTCTCTCTCTCTCTCTCTGTGGCACTCAGGGCCTGTCTCTCCATCACCCCATAGTGCACCCCAACACTGCTGTGCCTGTCCCAGGAGGTCACACCTCCAGCGGGATGTGCACACAGACATCCTGTCCCCCTGGTCTCCACCTGGCAGGGTTTTCTCTGAGCCCTCCCCGGGCTGCTCCCAGTGTCAGGAGCCCCCAGCAGCAGCAGATCTCAGCCACAAGCGCTGGCTCCTGGAAACCCTTTGTCTCTGCTCTGCACTGCGTCTGCAGGACCGCAGGGCTCAGGCTGGCCAGGATTGCTCCATCTGAGCTTTTCCCGATCCTTTGGGACCTTTGGTTCCCCAGGATTTGCTGTGATAGCAGTTTAGGTAATTGGTACTGGTGTGTTTTATTTCTGTTGTATTTGTGTGCCACGATCAGAGGTTTTTAAAGCCTGCATCAACCAGAGCTCATCCCAGGCACAGAGAGAAATTTGTGAGAAATGTGTTTAAGCAGGGAAATACAAGCCAGGAACAGCAGCAGAGGGGCTGAGGAGCAGAGGCCCAGGATGCAGAGCAGAGGTGGGGTCATGAAACATCTTCAGGGGGCTGAGGGACCTCTGCTCCGGAGCAGAGAAGGCTCCAGAGAGAGCTCAGAGCCCCTTGCAGGGCCTGAAGGGGCTCCAGGAGAGCTGCAGAGGGACTGGGGACAAGGGATTCAGGGACAGGACACAGGGAATGGCTTCCCAGTGCCAGAGGGCAGGGCTGGATGGGATCTTGGGAAGGAATTGTTCCCTGGGAGGGTGGGGAGGGGCTGGGATGGAATTCCCAGAGCAGCTGTGGCTGCCCCTGGATCCCTGGCAGTGTCCAAGGCCAGGCTGGACATTGGGGCTGGGAGCAGACTGGGACAGTGGGAGGTGTCCCTGCCATGGGATGGGATTTCAGGTCCCTCCCATCCCAAAGCATTCCAGGATTCTGTTCTCTCAGTGCTGGACATGGGAGCTGCCTCACTGCCAACCCAAAGGAAAGGAGGATGGGGGTGCAGAGATGCCCACGGGCACTCAGAGAGCTCTGGGGGCCCCACTCCCATCCCTGAAAGGGTGCTCAGGCCTTGGCAGGGGCTGCCCAGGGAGCTTTGGAGTCCCCGTCCCTGGAGGTGTCCAAGGGAGGCCTGGACGTGGCACTCTGTGCTGGGGACAAGGTGGGGATGGGGCACAGGTTGGGCTCGATGGGCTGGCAGGGTTTTTCCAACCTCAGGGATTCTGGAATTCTGTGGTTTTGTGATTCTGGGATCGCTGCTGTGCACTGGCAGTGTCTGAAGTCCTTTCTTTTTCATTTTCCCACAGCTGGGAATGCCAGTGCAGGGAGCAGTTGAGGCTGATTTTATGGGATTGGACCGGAGCAGGCCTGAAGGACTCAAAACCTGTTTGCAGCAGCGATTCTGTCCCCATTTTCCCTCCCATCAAGCAGGAAAATTCCTTCCCTGCTGAACACCAGGGACAAAGCACCGATGTCCTGCTGTCCCTGCAATGCCGAATTGAGGCAGTGACTGGGATTTGGAATTATTCTGGGCCAAGGCTTTGCCCACAGGAAAAGTGGGGCCAAGCACAACCATCACCGGTTTATGGCAGGGTTTGGAAGCTTTTCTTGAGCTCCAAAGCAAAAGGCAGCTCTTTTGTAGAGGTGTTTTTTTTAAAAAAAGGGGGGGAAAATTGGGCTTGAGGTACGGCCATGCTCCTGGGAAGGTTATTTTTCCCACTTTTGCCAGGTTAAAAAGCTGTGTGGAAAGGTTTGAAAATGAAATTTCCATCCTGAAAAAAATGCAGCAGACAGGGTTGGGGAAGGAGGTGATGGGGAAAGAGGATTATTTGCCCTATTTCTGCATCAGCGCTGCCAAATTCCTGGGCTGTTATGTAATTAGCACATTCTCCCGGTGCTCCAATCATGACAGCACGTGCCTTCCTGCCGTTCCCCAGGCACTGGTGCAGGCTTTTATCCCTTGGGAGCAGGTTTAAAATCTGTAACTTAAAAAGTTTTGTTGAAAAATAGGGCGGGAGGGCACAAAGGAGAAAAAAAGTTGGTGATTTCTGTTGTTGTTATTCCGTTTCCAGGTGGGATTTCTCCCTCCCAAGCTCCATTTCCAGGTGGGATTTCTCCCTCTCCCACTCCCTTCAGACTTTCTGGGTGCTCCTGCTGGGTTGCAGCCCAAACCTGTGGGTTTCAGCGTGCCCGTGTCCAGTGGGATCCATGTTTTCAGGAGGATTTTTTGGACACAAAAGGTGTTCCCAAGATTCCACCCCCGCCTCGGGATCTCGCAGATATTTTTACAGATATTCCACTTTATTTCTTGCCTGAGTCACCCACCCCGAAGAAGAGATATGCAAACAACTTCCTGCCAGCCCTTCCCATTTTTCCTGGTAGCAGCAGGTCCCTGGTGCCCGAGATTCCCGGGTGACAATTACTGAGGAGAACAGAGATAAACATCACCCAGGAGTAGGAACCAGCCCATCCCGACTCCTCCTCGGCACTCAGACCTCTCCGGGCAGGTTTTGAAATCCCCTTCTCCAAGGTTCCTTTCACGCTGTCTAATGAGCTCTTATCTTGAGAACTCTAATAAGGTTTCGGGATGAATCCAGCGAGATTGCTTTGGGGAGGGGCAGTTCTTGGGCTCTTTGGTGCCTCGGGGATGGAACATCCGGAGACACAACTGGAGGGCACCACAAATCAGAGCTGAAGTGCTTTTGGTCAATATTTTTCATGAGTCACCAGAGGGAACAGCAGTTTCCCAACCAGTGGTTTAAAAAAATATATATAAATATCACAATTCTACTTCATGAAACAGAGTTGTCACGGAAAATTTGGGGGTTTTAAGGGAGGCAGGTGAGGGTTGGGCTCTGTTTCCAGGGGACAAGGGACAGGACAAGAGGAAATGGCCTCAAGTTGTGCCAGGGGAGGTTTGGGTTGGATTTTAGGGAAAATTTCTTCATCAGGAGGGTGGTTCAGCCCTGTCACAGCTGGGCCGGGATTGAGTCACCATCCCTGGAAGGGTTCAAAAATCAAGTGGATGTGGCACTTTGTGATCAGGTTCAGTGGGATTTGATCAAAGACTTGGTGATCTTGGAGGTCTTTTCCAACCTGGATGATTCTGTGATTCTGTGGTTGAAGCATCTCAGCTCTGGGGCCAAAGAAAGTACAGCTGAAAAATGGGAATCCCCCCCACACTGCGATCACTGAAATTGGGCAAATCCGGGTGGTTATTCCTCACTTAAAGCCAGGAAAGTTGTTGAGCCTTTGTCCTCCAAATCATCAAAAGTTCCTGACAGTAAAACAGTTCCACATTCACAGGATTAGATGGGAAGGATGATCTATAGGTGGAATGTGTTCCCCATGAGGGCTGAGTGGAAATTGAGATATTTTCATGGAAAACCTCCACAGCCTCTCTCCAAGGCTTCTAACACAGCTTTTCCCTCCTCAACTCTTTTCCCTGTTCCATCTATCCCAGGACCCGGCTCTGGCTGGTTTTGATGCCTCTGGTGCTGGGAACAGACTCACCAAACCCAAATTCCCCACATCAGTTCAGAATTAGGATTCCCACCATTCATTTTCCCAATCCAGGGGACATTTTAAGACCTTCAGAAAGTTCCCCAGAAGCTGCACAAGCACCGATTATTGCTGCTCTGCAAAGTCCATCCGAGGTTGGAGAGAGAAGCTCTTCAAACCCACAAAGCACCGGGTGAGGGGTGGATTGTCCAGAGCATCCCATGGAATGGGGAGGAGGCAAAGGTAGGGAACAGCCCTGGGCTTTCCAAGCAGGTGAGGGCAGAGTTTCCAGGGCCCTGCCCATGGAACTGAACGATCTCTCAGGTCCCTTCCAACCCAAACAATTCCAACATTCTGTGATTCTCCGATTCATTCCCAGCTGAGCTCCCAGTTTAGCAGTTGGCCTAAGGACCCCTCATCCAACTCCTGCCAGGGTGATGTTGGTGGTTGCACTCTTCAAAATTAACATTCCTCCCTCTTTGCAATCAAACACTCTGGTTTCTCTTTTGTACTTCATCGTAAAGCACCTCCCATGGCCGGACCTCAAACTAACGAGAAATTAACAATAAGTAATTAAGTAATAAACCTTAACGAGAGCCCCCCAGTGCAGCCAGGCAGGCTGTGCACATGAGACCTTTCATTAGGTGGCGTTTTCCCCAAAAGCGAGATGGAAAACCTTCCCTGTCGTTCCGGAGGTCGGAGGTTTTCTGCTCCGAGCAGCGGCACCAGCCCGAGGGGCAGATCCCTGCACCCCCCCACTCCCGCGCTCCCCGAGCGATTCCTGAAAGCCCCACATTTATCAGAGATCAGCGGGGGCTGGAAATCCAAGCTCCTTTGTTTAGTCTTGGGGAATGTGCGGCAGGAAAACATCGCCATCCTGTTTTCCAGGCGCTAGCACGCAAATAAGGATGGAGGAAAAACACGGCAGCGTCTCTGACAGGCTGTGATTAATCCTCATTGTGTCCCCTGCTGAAGAGGTGCCAGGGCTGCTGCTGGCCACTCCGGCTGCCCCCACTGCCCCAGCCCGGCGGGCACCTGCCGGGCCGATCCGTCAGTGGGGACAAGGAGGATGCTGCAAAATCCTGGGGAGGAAGCGCCCATGGAGATAAAAGGTGTAAAAGAGCTTCTGGCACAGGGAGAGCGGGACTGGGACGGAGCCAGGGAGCCGCTCCTCGTGCTCCTCCCCGCGCAGCCCGGCTCACCTGCCCTTGGCCTGTCGCTGTCCCCTCGCCACGCCTGGCTGGCTCAGCCTGGGAATGGCTGGTTCGCTTTGCCTCCCTCCTGCCAGGACTGTCCTCGGGTGGAAATATCCCTGAGGCAGCAGGGCTGAGGCTGCAGAGCTGGGAAGTTGCACAAAGCTGTGGTGGGGAGTCAGCGGCCGCCCACAGAGAGCATCCCCAGGCCATGGACCAGCACGGAGCACCCCGGAGCTGTCCCAGCTCGGTGCGGGGCCAGCTGGCTCACAGTGGCGGGGAAGGGACTGACAAAGGGCTAAAAGTCTCCTCCTAAGGCAGGGCACAGCCTCGAGAACTCTGGATGTGCCCTAAGTGCTCGTTCTGTGCACTTTTCCCCGCACAGCCTGTGCATCTTCGGCAGCAAAACCCCACAGCTGTGCAGCCTGAGCACTGGAAGGGGTGAGCAGCGACACTGGGACCAGGCTGAAGTGTCCCTGCCCCTGGGATCACAGATGCAGCGACACCGGGACCAGGCTGAAGTGTCCCTGCCCTTGGGATCACAGATGCAGGGACACTGGGACCAGGCTGAAGTGTCCCTGCCCCTGGGATCACAGATGCAGCGACACTGGGACCAGGCTGAAGTGTCCCTGCCCCTGGGATCGCAGATGCAGCGACACTGGGACCAGGCTGAAGTGTCCCTGCCCTTGGGATCACAGATGCAGGGACACTGGGACCAGGCTGAAGTGTCCCTGCCCCTGGGATCACAGATGCAGCGACACTGGGACCAGGCTGAAGTGTCCCTGCCCTTGGGATCACAGATGCAGGGACACTGGGACCAGGCTGAAGTGTCCCTGCCCTTGGGATCACAGTCTCCGGGCGCTACTCCGCACGAACATCCGCCCACAAACTTTTTATGATGTTCTGCATCTTCCAGAGGAGCAAATCAGTGAGGATTTGTTCTGACATTGCCCTGCACCTCTGTGGTCTCTGCCACAGCTCACCTCTGCTCATTTTGGACTGCAGGCCCTTTGGGGAGTGATGGCATTTGGGCCATGACTGTGCAGTGAGGGCCCATCCTTGTCCAGGGCTCTCTGGGTCCTACCACAGTATCAGTGATAAACTGATAAAAGCCCCATTAATAATGATAATATTGGGGGGTATGGATTTATTCATGTCTGCAAAACCAGTTCTGGGCTCTTTGCACTACCCAGGAACTGTGGCTGCCAGAGCCAGGCGGGCACAGTCAGGGCAGGCTGCACCACAGTGGGATCAGGGGCTGGTGTTTCTGGGCTGATACAGATCTCTGCGGCCTGAGCCTCCAGACAGTTCCAGGATCTAAACAGTGAAGAAATTGGAGTACAAGTTTCAAACGTGTTTACATCCCACTGAGGTCAAAGCCTCAGGTTTGGGCTCGTAGTTGACCTTCCCTGTGCCACCTGCATGGCCCTGGTGGGAATGAGACACCCCAAAACTTCCTGAACAGCCTCCTCCCTCCTGCATTCCAGGTTGTTCCATGAGGTGGGAAGAGGTGGTGAGGAAACAGGGGGACAGGGCACAGTCCTGCAGTTCTTGCTGGACAGGACAGCTGATTCTAAATCTGATGTGCATCAGGGTGGGATCCTTGGGGGTTGTCCTGTGCAGGGCCAAGAGCTGGACTTCGCCCTGCACAGGATGACCTTTGTGGGTCCCTTCAGGGAGCTCNNNGGGTCCCTTCAGGGAGCTCAGAAGAGTCAATTCTTCTTCTCTTCTCTTCTCTTCTCTTCTCTTCTCTTCTCTTCTCTTCTCTTCTCTTCTCTTCTCTTCTCTTCTCTTCTCTTCTCTTCTCTTCTCTTCTCTTCTCTTCTCTTCTCTTCTCTTCTCTTCTCTTCTCTCCTTCCCTTCCATGATCTCTCTAGACCAAAGTCTTGCAGTTAAAACACAACCTGGAAGGGAGCTGTGTGCTCTGAGCAGGTTGTGTGCTGGGGTCACCTGTCACAGAGTCAGGGACAGACCCTCCCTGTGCCTCAGGCTGTAGGAAAAGGCTCCCTGTGGGACAGCCAGGACCGATGGCCTCGGCGTGGGAATCACCGAGTGCCATTCCAAGGCTGCACTCCTTGGGAAGGTCAGATGACATAATTACAGCGGTGCCTCCTGACCTTGCAATCTCCCAACCCTCATAATTTGTAATCAGGATACAAATTATTTGCCTTGTGAGCTGAGGAAGGAAGTCTTCTGCATCACCTATCTGCTCCCAAACATCCGCTATTGCACAACTGCTCCGGGCCAGGGCAGGGCTTCCACTGCAGCCTCCAGCTCAGCTGCAGCCACCAGGAGCCTTGGCCAGCCTGGATGCTCCAGCCTGGGCTGCTGCAATCCTGAATGCTCCAATTCAGGCTGCTCCAATCCAACTTGCTCCAATCCAGCCTGGATGCTCCAATCCAGCTTGGTTGCCCCAGTCCAGGCTGCTCCAATCCTATCTGTGTGCTCTGATCCAGGCTGGATGCTCCATTTGAAGCTGCTTCAATCCAGCCTGGCTGCTCTAATCCAGCCTGGGTGCTCCAGTTGAGGCTGCTCCAATCCATCCTGGCTGCCCCAATCCAATCCAGCCTGGGTGCTCCAGTTGAGGCTGCTCCAATCCATCCTGGCTGCCCCAATCCAATCCAGGTTGCTCCAATCCACCCTGGCTCCTCTGATCCAGCCTGGCTGCCCCAGTCCAGGCTGCTCCAATCCAAGTTGCTCCAATCCAGCCTGGATGCTCCAATTGAGGCTCCCCCAATCCAGCCTGGTTTTTCCAATCCAGCCTGGCTGTTCCAATCCAGGCTCCCCTAAACCAGCCTGGCTGTTCCAATCCAATGCAGGCTGCTCCAATCCACCCTGACTGCTCCAACCCAGCCTGGCTACTCCAATCCAGGCTGCCCCAATCCAAGGTGCTCCAATCCACCCTGGCTGCCCCAATCAAATCCAGGCTCTTCCAATCCAAAGCTGCTCCAACCCACCCTGGCTGCTCCAACCCACCCTGGCTCCTCTGATCCATCCTGGCTGCTCCAACCCACCCTGGCTCCTCTGATCCATCCTGGCTGCTCCAATCCACCCTGGCTCCTCTGATCCATCCTGGCTGCCCCAATCCAGCCTGGCTGCCCCAATCCAGCCTGGCTGATCCCACCACGCTCTCAATGTTGAGTATAAACATTTCATTTGGGGAGGAAATGCACGTTGTGTAGATTACCACAATATCAATGATGTTGGCTCCTCCTGGGTTAAGCACAGTTTAGGAGACTCAAAATTCAGCCAAAACATTTCTGTAAAATCAACAACTTTATTTTTCAAGTTCATTTTTTCCCACAAAGACAGGGAGTGCTCCCCACCTAATACACAGCAAAGGCTGTGACCACCATGTGATGGCCACTGTCACCTGTCCTAGGAGTGCCCAAACCCAGAGGAGGTGGCCGTGTTTCAGAGCGTGTCTGATGCATCCCACTGGGCACATTCATGGCTCCAACGCTGCTGCATCCCAAAATGCCCTGAAGCACCATGGCTGTGCTACATCCCAGAGCAGCTGTGGCTGCCCCTGGATCCCTGGCAGTGCCCAAGGCCAGGTTGGACATTGGGGCTGGGAGCAGCCTGGGACAGTGGGAGGTGTCCCTGCCCATGGCAGGGGTGGCACTGGGGGGGATTTAGGGTCCCTCCAACCCAAACCATTCCATGATTCTGTGATCCCGTGATCCCAGTGCACAGCCCTGTTCCAGCATGGCCCTGTGCTGTCACAATGAAGACATTCCTGTCCCCTTATGGAATGTGTGACACCCTCACCAGCCCCACAGCAGCTCGTGGTGTTCACTGAGAAGCTCACCACAGTGAAATCCCTCATTGCAGCCTCACCATCTGTCCTTCACCTCCACAAATGAAGATATTTGGGGGAACAGCGTCTGTGCCACATCCTGAGATTCGCTTTTAAATTTATTTATCCTACATATTCCCAGAAATTTGATTTTAAATCACCCTGCTAACAACCTGCGGAGGTAGAAAACACAAGTCCTGTTGCTGGCTGTCTGCTGTGCAGTGCGAGGAGGCAGAAGGGCTTCAGTGAGGGCAGCAATTGGGATTTCACCTCCGAGCAGACTGGTTAGCAGAGGCAGGGAGCTGCAGTGCCCTGAGGGTGTCCCCAGGACAGGATTAAAGGAGGCCTTTGCAGGGCTCGGTGTTCGCAGCACAGCTCCTGTCTGAGCTCCACGGCTCCTGTCTGAGCTCCTGTCTCATTCCCTGGGGAGGCAATGCCAAAAGAGGCATCTCCAGGGGACCGGTGACCCCATGGCCATCTCTGGAGCAGGGGGACAAACCATCAACCTGCTCTGCAAGCACCTCTCCATGTCCAACCCTGCTCCTCCAGGCCAGCCCTGAACCCTGAGCTGGCTCCAGGGAATTGTACCTGCAGGGGTTAAATCCACGATTTCCTCGCCCTCCAGAGCCTGTGCTGCTCGGAGGAAATGCACTTCTCCAGCCTTGACTCCGTGCCCTTTGCGCAGAGGAGAAACGAGCCTGGGACCGTGGGGAACACGGGGAGGGACGGCAGCGTTAGTCAGCAGCGCTCCTGGGGGCACTTCCAGCAGGAATCCGAGCATGGAAAATGCACTGTACAAAATATTTGTGCAGAGCAGGAAAGCGCTGCATTCCTGGGATGACGACGGCCTCGTGTCACTGTCTGTGGCCACAGCCATGACTCAGGGGGGGGGATTTAGGGTCCCTCCAACCCAAAGGGCAGCACGTGCTGCCAGCCATGGCCGTGCTGCTGACTGTGCTGGGGTTGGAACTCCAAGGAAAACACAGGGTATTGTTTGGGTTTGCTTTTTTCCAAAGGGTGGATAGTGTGGCACGGGGAGTGCGGCTCCCGGGTCGTGTGGACAAGGCACGAGCACAGGGCTTGTGTCGCTGCTGTACCAGGGACGGCAAGAAACGACATAGGCTCGGTCCAGGAAGAAATGGAATGGAATTATTTATTAATTTACAGACTCGTTTATGTATCTTAGTTCGCTTGAATGGCACAAGGTTATTGGTCCCTGACCATCCACCTCCCAGAATGATTGGCTAAACCCTACAACACCCATTTCAAAATATTTCTTCAGTCAGCATCACAACAATACTGCATAACAATCTTGCACCTGCAAGATAAAGGAATTGGTTTACAAAATCCTCTAATTGTTTCTGTCTGTGCGGAAGTCCTTGCTTTCACACGGATGCTAGCAGAAAATCTCCCCCTGACCAAGCCTTCAGCATCCACAGGTTTGTGTCCCTGGGCAGGGAGGGACGCGCTCCGGCCGCAGTGTCCGGGGCAGCTGGCCAGGCCTGGGGCAGCTGGGTGCATTGCACCACTGCTTCCCAAAGCCCTGATCCCGGGAACCTGCAGTGTCTGCCCCCAGGTGCGATTCAGAGCTCAATTCATGAGCTGGAAGAAGGAGATTCCACCCAAGCCTGCGAAATTGGAAAGTCCCTGCACATCCTTCCTGTCCCACCTGTGATCCTGTGGAAAGTGCTGGTGTGCGGGTCCTGCACATCCCTGACGGAGCAGGGCACGGGCTGGGGCAGGGCAGGCTGCGCCTGGGACACGACCAGGCTTAGCAAGGCTCGTTTCAGGCTCTGCTCAAACCCCTGGGTGTGTTTAGGATGGCAAAGATCCCGCTGGNTGGGATGGGATGATGGGATGGGAGGGCAGCTGAACCAGCCTTGGCTCCAACAGGAGTCTGACGTTCAACCTTGGCCGTGTTCCCAGGTGATGGCCCACAGAGAAATCTCAATGAACTAAAAATAACACGTCTTAGCAGAGAGGGCAGCAAACACTGCAGGGAAAGCAACTAACTGGGGAAAAATGGTCAGAATTTGCATCTTCACAGAACTCTGAAGGACCAGCACCCTTTAGTGCTCTGTCTCCTTCTAGCACTTTGTCCACATGACACTTTCAGCTCTTATCAGGTCCTTGGACTCGCAGGACAGGCGTGAGTGAAACCCTAAGTGAAGAACTGCCCGGGGGACAGCAGGCTGCCCGCTGCCATCAGGAAAACCATGAGGGGTGGCAAGATGGGGAGAAGAAATGTGGCACCTGCTCCAGAGGGGACGGCCTGGACGTGGCAGGACAGAGGCGGCTGCATGCAAGCTTTGCAAGGTTGCTGTGTCTGGTCCACGAGCTCCTCCTGTCTCAGCTCTGGGGAGGCTGAAGGTGGCAGGGATGCAGCCAGGAGCTCCATTCCTGCCAGCAGAATCCCTGGGGAATTGAGGCCTCCTTCCAGCTGCCTCGCGGCAGAGCTCTGAGCTCTGCACTTGCTGACCAGCTCACTCTGCTGTGATGCTAACAAATGTGCAAACCACCAAGCCACAGCAGCGGCTCCTTCACCGACTTCTGCTGGTGGACAGAAACGGGAAAACAATTTTCCTGACTTTCCTTATTTTCCCGTGAATGGGGTGTTTGTGTGCTGCTCTTGGGAGCAGCTGGAAGGAGAGGGTGTGGATGGAGCTGGATCAGGGTGCTGGAGGAAAACATCTTTCTCCTTCGCTGGCAGTTCCTCCCCCTGTCTGTCAGGCAGGAAACCAAGGAAACCTTGGAAGCTCTGCAGAGCATGAACTGTGAGAGTCCGGGGCACCAGGAAGAAAGATCCTCATCCCTTCTCTGCCCCTGGGAAAAACTCAATCCTCAACTCAGCGTTCTGCAAAACAGAGGAGGAGGAACAAGACGTTCTGTGAGCGTGGAGGAGGCAGGAAGACGCTTCTTCTGTGCCCTGCCAGGACCTGGATGCCATGTCCAGGGAAATACGTGTGTTCCCTGCAGTTCCTGGCACTGACAGTGCCGTTGGCCTTTGCTCCCTGCCAAGGACAGCGCGGAGGTGACAGCTCCCACCTTCCCTTTGCTCCAAGGCCTGAGATGGAGCTGGCTGTGCAAGGGAGGCAAACAGAGAAAACCAGCCCTGCACACCCCAAACGGAGCCCAGGGCAGCCCTGCCGGCCCCAGAGCAGCCCTGGTGAGGGCAGAGCACAAACAGCCCCACACTGCCCTCAGCGGAGCGTGGCCTGCCGGGCACCGATGTGGAAAACTCACCCAAACACAGGGAATGGCGCTGGTGCTGCTGCCAGCGGGGTCAGGGAGGGCAGGGCACCTCCACAAGAGCCAGGTGCTCACACCTCCCATTCCAACCCACTGTTCCACACCCAGAGGGATTCTGGCTTTCCGCCTGCACCCAGGCCACCGAGGCAGGTGGGAGATTGCCCGGTGCAGGGGCAGTGTGCTGGCCAGAGAGGGCACCGTGCCACTCTGCCACCTTAGGAACCTACACCCTCCTTCTCTAGGCCAGACTGAGGATGAATCCTCCAGTCCCATCCTCCCCTGAGCCCTCCCCTGATGGGACTGAGTGTCCCCAGGCCGTGTGGCTCTGTCACCGTGGCAGCTCCCACACAGAGCTGCTCTCCCTGCCGCGTTCTCCCTATGGATTGAAGGCACCTGACCCCACAAACACCCATTTCTGTTCCTTCACAGTCAGCCTCTACCCCATTCTCACACCCTGGACACCCCAGCGAGTTCCGGGGTGAGGTGTGGGATCTCCTCTCTCCACTTGCTGGCCCTGCACAGGAGCTTTGGCTCCCTTCTCCCTCACTCCCAGCTCTGCGCTCATCCCAGGATTTCCTACCTGAGCAGGCTCTGTCCAGCCCTCAAAGATGAGTAATTTGGTTTCCACCCAGCTCCTTTTGAGCCTCAGCAAGCTGGCTGGACTCTGTCAGAGCAAGGAACCAGAGGTGGAGGGAGCTGCTTTGGCCAAACCCCACTCTTTTATCTCCCGGGTTTAATTAGAGTGATTTGTCTGGAAAATTGGGCTTTCTGTGATAAAAGAGCTCTGTAATGGGAGAGACCGTAATCATGATTGAAAACCCTCCTGAACTGAAGTGGGTGCTGATCCACGAGCTACCATGTGAGTGTTGCTGTGCCAGTGTGTTCATGCATATAAATCTGTTTATTAAACAGTTTTAACCTGCTCCGAACGCAGCCTGGAGTTATCTTATCTGAGGAGAATAAACAGATGCACCCAAACACTCCTGGATGAGGAGTTCCTTATCCCCCCTGCTTCCCCCACTGGCCCAGTTAAACCTTCACTCGCTCATTCACTCATTTCCCATCCACGGCTTTTTAGGAGCACCAACCAACGTTCCAGCATTTCCTATCAGCATATTTTTGATCTTGGGAAGCTGCAATTCCCCGATATTTTGTTTGCTTTCTGCACCCTGCAAATGCATCCATCCCTTCAGCTTTGTCACTGCTTCCCCACCTCCGCTAATCAGCCCTTCTTTTCCCACATTTCTCTCCTGGGAAACTCGTTCAAAGCCTTGGGAGAGGAAAAGCCTCCCCAAAAAGAGAAATTATCCGAAGACTGGTGGCATTTTCGCTTTTTATGTGTTTCCTCAAGGAAGGAGATAAAAGGGACGAGGTTCCAGGGCATCCCTGGGTCTGAGCTCCCTGCTCCGTGCCCCAGTTGTGGTAAAGCTCCTAAAATTCCCTGACCTTTGGGAGAGATGCCTGGGCTGTTCCCTGCCTGCTCCAGGTGGAAGGGAGAACCCAGGACAAGGAGATCTGGGAGTGCTCAGTGACAGTGGGATGCCACATCCAACCCCTGCAGAGCTGCCCCAGGCACAGGGGGCCCCTCTCCCTGCACCCCTGAGCCCAGGGGCACCAGCACAGGCATCTCCTGGTGTCTGGAGCTGTCAGAAGCTTGGGAAGGACCTGCTGGGGACACCACAGAGTCAGGATCAGGCTCAGCCCTCCCACACCAGACCTTTTCCTGAAGGTCTCTCCCTCTCTCCAGCTGAACTCCCACCCTGCTCAGAGGGACACGGTGTCAGGGAAAGGTGGATCAGAAATGTCCAGGGATGCCCCATCTGGGGATAAAGTCATGGATTGCTTCAGCAGGGAGGCAGAGGGAGGTGGTGCAGGGTCCACACAGTGCTGTGAACTGAAAAAGAAAGTTTCTTATCAGAAATGAGGCTCAGGAATTCCCACATCTAATTTTTCATGGAATATCTGAGCAAGGCTGGAGAGGTTGCAAAGGATGAGGCCTGCAAGAACAGGACCACAGAGATGATGATGATGATGATGATGATGATGATGATGATGATGATGATGATGATGATGAGAGGCAGGGGAAGCCTCCAGCGATGACTTTGGTGAGCAGAACTTCCCAAGCATTTACAGACAGAAGATCAAGGGCTCGGGGCTCAGGGTTTGGGATTTGCACAGTGCCCACACCAAGCCAGGAAAGGGCTGAGGAGTTTGTGAGAAAGGGCAGTGCCCACCCAAGCCACCCAGCCAGGCTCTGCTGAGGCTTGGCTGAAAACCCTCCCGTTGCTGTGCCCTACNCGTTCACACCAGTGTTGATTCTAATTCTTCCCAGAGTGTCGGTAATTTTCTCCATGGACGAAGGTCAAAACCAGTGTTGTCCAGGGGCGTAGAACCCTTCAAAACAGGCAGAGAAATATTCCCTGCACTTTGGGTTCCCACAGTGCCCGAGGTTTTCTGCTTTCTCAGGAGAACGACCTGAGCTCCCCCGTGGCCTTGCAATGAAGCAGATGGATTCTCCTGCTCCTCAGGGTGCAGAGCACATTTCTGCCCAGGGCAGCCCCATTTTTCACGGTGGTTATTCCAGCCACATCGCCATGATGAAGGGTTATTTTAAGGACAATGCAGGAGATGCTCATATCTGTCTTGATAAAAAGACATAAAGAATTCTGCCTCAGCCCCGAGCCTCCTGCTCTCTCTCCTCCTGAACCTGCAGAGGATTTTTCTTACCTGTCTTTGAGGTTGAGCATTTCCTCAACGACTGAGCAGGAGGCCTGATGGACGAGGCTTGAGCAGGAGAGATCATAGCTCAGATTTCGCGGAAAATTAACTCATCTATTTTCATATTTACACCCTGTTGGGCCAGGAGATGACTCTGCTGTTGTCAGTAAAAGATTAAGTTAAATCAGTGGCCCCATCAACCCCTGCTATTGTGGGGATCGAGCCAAGGAGAAGGAGAGAAAGTCACCCATTAATTGGCTGTACACAGAACAGCTTTAAGCATTTGTGGAAGTTGCTGGCAAATGCAGGGATCAGGAAATTTTTTGTTTTGTTTTATCTTTATGCAAAGATAAAACTCGAAAAGGAGCAGAAAATTAGACAGAGAAGAGCTGAAAAATATCCTTGGGTACAATCACAGAACCACAGAGTGGGGAAGGGACCCTCAAGGATCATCCAGTCCCACTCCTGGCCCTGCACAGACACCCCAACAACCCCACCCTGGGCCTGGTCATCTTCCAGTGCAAACATCAGTTCTTAGCCAGATAAAGTTTTTATTACACAAAAAAACCCAGGTAGAAAAGGTGTTATGATGCTGGAAAGCAATGTCTGGTACTGGTAATTAACCACCAGCATCGTCAGGGGTAATCAGCCAGAACTGGGCATCAAATGGGAGCAAAGGGAATGTGCAGCTGCCTCCTAAGGGAAGGGGTAGAAAGAACCAACTATTTAGGGGGGTTTTTTTGTAGTGAGCTGGAAAACACCCCACTGAAATCAGAATTTGGGAGCTGTACAACCCCCACAACCGAGGCCACGCCAAGCAACTGAAATCGGGGTTTGTGCAAGGCAAGAAAAGCCCTTAAACCCCAAAATCTGTGAATTCAAAATAGGAACAAAGGAGGAAGAAAAAGCAGTGACAGCATCTCTGTCTCGCAGGGTCGTTTGCATTAAACATCATTCCAAAAAGCTGCATTTCCTTCTGGTTTGTTTGTCTCTGCTCCATCCAAGGCATGGTCTGTACAGAAGCATTGATGACAACAGATTTAGTAGTAACAGAAGAATAACACCAAAATCATGAATGATCTTTCTTCAGAAGTTATAAAATCTACTGCAGAAAAAGTTCTGAACTATTCCAAAGGCTGGAAAGGGGTGGGAGGCACTCTGCACTTGAGACACCCGAAATCCAGTGCACCCCTGTGCTCTGCGGCTCTGAGCTTCCTCTAAGGGTGATGGGCCTGTGGGGTGGGCTGTGCTGGCCTCTAGAGAGACATCAGCTGTAGCTTGAGATGCCTTGAGGCATCCCAAATATCCACGAGGAATAAACACATCCTGGAATAACTGATTTCCTACAGTGAGAGCTGGAGACCGAGGGGATGAATACGTGATTTGAAATGTCCCCTGGTGTTTACGTGGAGGTGAATGGGCTGAGCCCTTGGTCAGTGGAGCCTGAGGAGTGACCCAGCTGGTCCAGGGGGAGCTCAGGGTGGGCTCAGGGCCTGACTCGCTCCCCATCACCTGGAACCAGACCCTGCTGAGCTGCAGCACCTCAGGGGTGCACATCCACCTTTACCTGCCTCAGCTGAGAGCTGAATCCCACCCCGAGCACGTGTTAACCCAGCCTGGCCCTAAAACCTGTGGATGAGGGTGGGTCAGTGCAGGATGCAGCCCCACTCCAGAGGGAAGGGGCAGCCACACCCCCAGCAGCTGCCAGGTGGGAAGAGAACGGATCTCCTGCACACCCATCACACCTGTCACCCTGTGCCGATGTCCCAGACACCCCAAGGCGTCCCAAAGGTCCCCAGAACCCTGTGATGAGGCACCGCCATCGAGTCCAAAGGGACAGCCATGCCCAGGCCAGAAGTGTCTTCGTTCTGGATGGGGTTGTTTTCAGCAGAGGGCTACCAGAAATCCCAGAGCCTGCCAGGCAAGCCGGCATTCCATGGAAAATGGAAGGAGAGAACTTCCAGGGGGCTCTAAGTGAAGGTAAAGTTCAGCCCACAAATCAAAGCCGGCTAAAATAAGAAACAAGCTGATACCTCACTGATATCTCTGCCAAATCAGCTGTGCACTTCAAAGACAGGGATTGGGATTGGGATTCCCAAAGGATCCCGCAGTATTCAGCTCCCCAGACCCCCTTGGAAGTCAAGACCCAGTTCCTGCCCCGCTCTGAATTCACTGAGAGCACAGAGCTGGGTTTGTTTGTTCTCTCTGCTTTCCATCCCCAGTGCTGCACGCCCTGAAGCGGGGCCATCCCACAGCACCGACCTGCACTCCCTGCTCGTTCCTCTCCGGGGAAAAGCATCGCCCAGGGAACAATTGATAGCAGGGTCTTGCAACACCCAGGTTCTCCTCGGAGGTCTTCCACTGAAGGAACAAACAGGCCCAACCCTGCTCTGTTCAGGAGGTCTGATAAGATCGCTGCCCAAGGGGCCGTGGCTGCAGGCCAGGGCTCTGTCCCAATAAACCATTTTCGGCAGGACCACCTTGCCTGGACTTGTCATTCCACGCGGAGCCAGGCAAAGCAAAGCATTCAGATGCTAAAAATGTGCAACTCTTGCTGGTGTTTGTCCAACATCGGGAGGCTCATAAATCTCCTGGGAAAGGTAGAACAGGAGCGCGATTAAGAAAACAAGAAACTTTCTGCATTGATTCCTCTCCTGCTGCTTCCAGAAGAGCTATTGCCTGTTGATGAAATGCCTCCCTGTCTGGCTTCCAAGCCAGCACCATCCCTGCAAGGGTTCTTTCCAAATCTTCTGCATTACAAGGCAGACACACACACAGGATCAAAGGGAAAACACCAATCCATGCGTGCAGACGTGTCCAAAGGTGGAGAGCAAAAGCCACCAGCAGGAGAAAGTTAAGAGACAACAAAGAGGAATTTTTTCTGCCCTTTCACTGCTGTTAAAGCCCCGAATTGAGGCACTTTAAAAATACCACCCAACTCAGTGCTTGTGATTTGCAGGGACTGATCTGTGCCATTTGCAGCCACTGAGACAAACCCGCCCCAGCCATCTCCACGCTGCTCCTTCTGTTTCCAGCTGTTCCCTCGGGATGCGCTGCCTGTTTCCCCCATGCAAATGAGGCAGAGCCGTGACCAAAATCCTGCCGGGGAACAGGAGAACGGGCACAGCCCGGCACGGCTGGAAAGCAGCGCCGAGAAAAGAACATTTCCTGTTTTCCAGTAGCCAGCAGATATGAGGAACAATCCTTTGTGCTCGCTGCCAGCCAGGGAAATAGCTGGAGCTCCCGGCATTTCTGAGGATGTGGTGTGTACACACAGGATCTGGTGGACAAGGGGAGGTGGAATGTCACGTAGGAAGAGAGGAGGACACCTGTGTCCAGCGGGGTGTCCGGGACAGGCAGCACAGCTGACCAGTCCAGCTGACCAGTCCAGCCCTGCCGCCTTCCCCCGCTGTCCCAGGGGAAGGGAAGTTTGTGCAGGAGCTGGGCTGGAACAGCTGCAGTGAGAGGGGGCTCAGGAGGTCCCCAATTCTGTCACAACTCCCTGACAAGAGCTTGTGCTGAGGTGGGGTCGGTCCCTTCTGCCACATCCCAAAAGGAAACGGCCTTAAGTTGCACCAGGGAAGGCCCAGATTAGGTATTAAAGAAAAAAAAAGACTGCAAAAGTGCTCAGGTATTGGAATAAGTTGCCCAGGGAGGTGGTCGTGGAGCCTCCATCTCTGGAAGCGTTGCAGACGTGTCTGGATGTGGCACCTGGGGACGCGGTTTAGGTGGGATTTGGTGGTGCTGGTTTGATGGTCGGACTTGAGGATCCTGAAGGTGCCTTCCACCCTTGATGATTCTGTGACTGAGGTGGGTCTGGAAGAACTTAGGGTAAAAAAAAAAAGCAGATTACTTAATTTAGGAGCCTGCTGCCTCCTCAGAGGCCCCTCCTGCTCCCAGGCTGGAAACGCAGTGGAGCATCCTGCCCTGGAGATGCTGCTTCACGCTTCCCAGAGCAGGGATGAGCTGGAACTGGGATAAGGCTGGTTCTGTCCCCAGACCTGAGCTGATGGCTGAGAGAGCCCATTTCCACCCAAAAGTGGAGTTCAGGGGGGGTTGGCTCAGTGCCTGCTGTGGGACTTCATCCCATGCCCACATCTCCTGTGCCACAGAGGCAAGGTGGGGATTAAAGAGCCTTTTGTAAAACACCCAAACGTGCCAAACACTCTGTAATTGTGGAGGGTTTCCAGACACATTCAGGAAGAGGCCAGAAATTGTTCTTAGTGGCGTTCTGGAAAGACAAGGAAGAAGAGTATTTCAATACAGAAACCTTTTCCTACTCTTTCCGTGGAATCCCTGTAACGATTCCAGTAGAACCCACAATAATTAAGCCTCACAGCCTTGCAGAAAAGGAAAATATAAAAGAAGATGACTGGAGGCAGGTGAAGCATGGACAAAGCAGGATCTTCTCAGGGCTCTTTTGAAGAAAAGCTTGGCTTTATGTGCAGGATTAGGGAGACGCAGCTCTGCAGAGCAGCTCCTCCTGCAAGTGCATTCCTGGGCTGCCCACAGCCAGGACCGAGACTTGATGAGGACAATCGTGAGAAATCAGTGTCTATCTGAGCAGGCAGCTCAGCCCAGCGCCCCAGACCCTGCTGGGGTGAGCTGGACACTGATCAGCACAGACACCCAGCCGTGGTGGGCGTATCCAACCAGGAATTCCATCAGTGGGCAGCAGGACCTGTGTCTGCTTTGGCCACGTCCAGATGCTGGCAAAGCTCTGCCACAAAGACGTGACCAGGCAACCTTTAAATGTGAGCCCGGGGGTGAGGGCTGGGCTGAGGCACATCCGTGGTGCTGAATACAGAGGTTGGCATTTGGGGAAGAAAAACAGCCTCTCTCTTCAGCTGAGAATAAAAGGCAAAGTGGAGAGAGGTCCAGAGGTCCAGTCCTGCCCTGGGCCAAGCTGGTGGAGCAGGAAAGCGCGGACACCACACACAGCTCCAGGACTGAGGCAGAACCTCCAGGCTCTGCTTCAAAGGAGAGGAACAAACAGCAGGATAATGAAATCTCCCATGGAGAGAGAGCCCCAGGTGCGTGTCCTCCACAACAAACACCGCTGGGAGCAGCTGGAAAAGCCTGGGCTGCAGCTCCATCGCTGCCGGCGGGGATTTCAGCGTGCAGCACACGGGGAATGGATCTGTTCTGCAGGACAGGTCAGTACCCGGTGGTGGGAGCTGGCGGTGCAGAATGACAGAGGCTGCACCTGCAAGGTCTTGGCAGGTGACTCAGTCAGGGCATTTCATACAGAGATTACCATAATTATGGCACAAACAGCTCAGCTTGGTACCATCCATCTTGTATTTGAAAATACAAATGGTTTCAGTGGCCCGTTCTCTGCTCTGGGGAAAATGAAGTGGAGGCAAGTGGCCTTGCTTTGGTCATGTTCCAGCCCCCAGCCCTGGCCTGGCCATTCCCATGGGAGACCTGCACAGGGCAGAGGGGATGGCAACTCCTTTGCCACCACACCCCAGCTGTGCCTGCATCTGCTGCCTTCCCTTTGGCTCGGAAAGGGAATTTTGGCCTCACTTGCAGAGTTTGGTGATGGATGGCAGTGGGATGAGCTGAGCACACAGTGCTCAACGCTCCAGGACCTGAGCAGCCTCTCTGGGAGTCTTTCCAAAAGACTTTCCAAAGTCCCTTTTCTGGGCTCTTGGGGCTCCTCTGCATCCTGGACTGTAGCAACTGCCCCCACCCCGGATGCTGGCAGAGGGTGGGGGGAGCTGAGCTGGATCTTCCTGAGACCCAGAGGATTTTTGGAAGCCTCGTTGTCCCATCTGATGGTGCCAAAGAACTGATGCCTTGAGAGGCCTCCTAAAAACAGAGACCAGACAGGAGTGAGGGAATAAGGTCGGGATTTATTGGAAAGGCCTTCAAAGGTACCCCTGGGGAGCCAGAGGCCACTGCCCAGATGGAGCCCGAGATGGACGGCAGGGCACGAGTCCTTCACACTTTGATAGGTTTGGTTCATTTGCGTATCGGGGNGCAGGATAATGAAATCTCCCATGGAGAGAGAGCCCCAGGTGCGTGTCCTCCACAACAAACACCGCTGGGAGCAGCTGGAAAAGCCTGGGCTGCAGCTCCATCGCTGCCGGCGGGGATTTCAGCGTGCAGCACACGGGGAATGGATCTGTTCTGCAGGACAGGTCAGTACCCGGTGGTGGGAGCTGGTGGTGCAGAATGACAGAGGCTGCACCTGCAAGGTCCTGGCAGGTGACTCAGTCAGGGCATTTCATACAGAGATTACCATAATTATGGCACAAACAGCTCAGCTTGGTACCATCCATCTTGTATTTGAAAATACAAATGGTTTCAGTGGCCCGTTCTCTGCTCTGGGGAAAATGAAGTGGAGGCAAGTGGCCTTGCTTTGGTCATGTTCCAGCCCCCAGCCCTGGCCTGGCCATTCCCATGGGAGACCTGCACAGGGCAGAGGGGATGGCAACTCCTTTGCCACCACACCCCAGCTGTGCCTGCATCTGCTGCCTTCCCTTTGGCTCGGAAAGGGAATTTTGGCCTCACTTGCAGAGTTTGGTGATGGATGGCAGTGGGATGAGCTGAGCACACAGTGCTCAACGCTCCAGGACCTGAGCAGCCTCTCTGGGAGTCTTTCCAAAAGACTTTCCAAAGTCCCTTTTCTGGGCTCTTGGGGCTCCTCTGCATCCTGGACTGTAGCAACTGCCCCCACCCCGGATGCTGGCAGAGGGTGGGGGGAGCTGAGCTGGATCTTCCTGAGACCCAGAGGATTTTTGGAAGCCTCGTTGTCCCATCTGATGGTGCCAAAGAACTGATGCCTTGAGAGGCCTCCTAAAAACAGAGACCAGACAGGAGTGAGGGAATAAGGTCGGGATTTATTGGAAAGGCCTTCAAAGGTACCCCTGGGGAGCCAGAGGCCACTGCCCAGATGGAGCCCGAGATGGACGGCAGGGCACGAGTCCTTCACACTTTGATAGGTTTGGTTCATTTGCGTATCGGGGTTAATTCTCCAATTAAAGCTTCAGTTAATTATGTAATTTCCCCTCAGCTTGCCCCCCTTTAGAGGCTTTTGGTTTGTACTTTTTGGGCCCAGGACGGTCTGGGTGTCCCTGGAGAGCAGGCCCGGAGAGGCTTTGTTGTGCCTGAGAGAGCAGAAATGAACAGGAAACTGCAGAGTTACACACCGGGCAGGGCAGGGTTTGAAAAATATAAAAGTTAAAACCTGAGGCACCAGTGACAGCTTAAACCAAGTTCCTGAGAGCTGAGACAGTCGGTCCCCTTAGGTACTTGGAGCAGCTCTTGCTCCTGAACCCACACATCTACACAGAAGTCACTCCAGCCCTGGAAGAGCCCTGAGTTTGGTCACAGGATGTTGATTTCCTACAGGCTTAGGCTGAGGTTTGCCCATGGGAACTGCTGTGTACGGAGCATGGCAGCATGTGGCACTCGCATGAGAACGTGGCCAAGCCAGAGCCACTCCAGAGCTTCTGGGGGACATCTCTTTGTCCTCTGTTTCTACACGACTCAACCCAGGGAAGTGGGTTTGTCCTTCCTGACACAGCAGGAACACACAGAGCACCACTGGAAGCTGTTGGATTGGCCAAGCAACTGCTGTATCCATTTTTCACACATTCTGAATGCAAAGGGAGCTCATGAATTCACCTGTGACACCTGGAGGATGTACCTGTGACACCTGGAGGATGTACCTGTGTCACCTCGTGCTCCCACAACCTCCTACACCATTTAGAGCTGTCTTCAATTATGGCACCCCAAGCTGTCCCCAGATCTGAGCTGAGGCCACTTGTGGGCCCTCAGTGTCTTTGGGGTCACCGTGTTGGCCGAGGGTTCAAGCCCCTCTTGTTTCTGCTCCTTTCTCCCAGCACCTCTGCACAAACACGGGTTTCACGTTTCCCACCTTCCCCCTCCTCCTTCCCCTGCAATGCTGCTGCTGGAATTCCCATTAACGAGCCGGCCTGGCACACAAACCCCCTCATCTTTCACGCAGCTCCTGTGGCTGTTGCTGCCAGCCCTATCTGGAGCCACATCTCTCCCCATCCCTGTCCAAAAGCCACTCTGCCATGTGCAGCTCCTCCCTTCGTGCCAAGAGCTGCAAACACACCCCAGAGATCTCAGGTGAGAGATACCAGGGTGAGGAGGAATCCTGCTCTTGAGGGTGATCACCAATCGTGTTTTATTTTCTCTTTTGTAATCTTCTCTCGAACTATCGTAATGAGGAATTCAACCTCTTGTTTTGCCAGAATAAACTTGTTTTCACCCTTAAGCATGTCTGGTATTAAAGGCAAGTCTAGGTGAAGCTCTGAAGTCTGGATTAGCATTCCCTATTCTTAGACAATGCATCCAAACACAGCGGTGGGGGACACCTGGGACCTGACACCCCTTTGGATCGTCCTGGAGCTGCTCAGTGTGCTGGGCCAGGCGTGGATTTGGCACATTCCAGGTTTGATGGAGTCAGCAGAAAGACACTTTGCAAGGCAGGCAACCCCCAGGCTGGGCCATTTGTGATGGGTGACGTTGCAGCCTCCCTCCATCTGAAGGGACGCGGAGGCGTCACCTCCCAGCCAGGCTCGGGCAGAGCCTGTGGGCCCAGGGTCACAGAGCTGCTGCCAGAGGGAAATTGTTCTTGTCTTGACTCAGATTCCTCCTGCTGGGGTGGGACCTGGTGCTGAGGGAAGTTCTGCTGCCAGCTCACGCAATCTGCAGCCAGGCTCAGATATTTCCACCGTTCCTGTGGATACAGGGACCAAGGGAGCAGTGTCCTCTTTGGAGCAGTTCTTGGGCCTCTCTTTGAGGGCGTTGGCTGCTCTCAGTTCCATGGATCCAGGATGTTCTCGTCACAGGATGAGGGAGAACAGCGGGACCCAGGCAGGGTTTGTGGATCTGATGTCACCTCCACATGTTTCAGGGATTACTCCTGGGTGATTTTCCCCTTGCCCACCAGAGTTGTGTGCAGATGTCCCCACCCCATCCACTCCAGGCCCTTGGTTGTGAAGAGGCCAGAGCTGGCGAAGGTGGGCAGGAAACAAACCCCAGGGCCCAGGGTCACGGAGCTGCTGCCAGAGGACAAACAGGGCTGGGAAATTATTCTTGTCTTGCCTGCAGATTCCTCCTGCTGGGGTGGGACCTGGTGCTGAGGGAAGTTCTGCTGCCAGCTCACGCAATCTGCAGCCAGGCTCAGATATTTCCACCGTTCCTGTGGATACAGGGACCAAGGGAGCAGAGAATCCTCTTTGGAGCAGTTCTTGGGCCTCTCTTTGAGGGTGTTGGCTGCTCTCAGTTCCATGGATCCAGGATGTTCTCGTCACAGGATGAGGGAGAACAGCGGGACCCAGGAAGGGTTTGTGTCTCGGATACCTTCGGAAGGACCTCTACATTTTCCAGGGATTTTTCCTGAGTTGTTTTCCCCTTGCCCACCAGAGTTGTGTGCAGATGTCCCCACCCCATCCACTCCAGGCCTTGTGTCATGAAAAGCCCAGAGCTGAGGCAGGCGGGCAGGAAACAAACCCCAGGGCAGGCTGAGTCCAGGGAATCAATTCTGGATTCCCTGGGCCAAAACCCAACTTCAACAAACCCCATGGGCAGCAAAAAGGTCTCAGTCAACGTCCAAGGGGCATCTGTGACTCTTCCCCAGGAACATCCAGGAGCAGAGGAAGAGCAGCACTGAAACCAGGCCTGGGAGAGGTCAGCTCAAGGCCCTTGGCCGTGAACATCCCCGAAGATCAAAGCTGCCCTCAGAGGCAATAGAAATGGAACTTTGTCCCCATTTTCAGTGTGACAGACACTAGGTCAGCGTTTCTGATGGAACTGATCTCCTCACTATCATCATCCCCTGCATTTACATGGAGAGGCAAACTGGGACTCGGACAGGGAGTGACCCGACCTTGGGATAAAGTGACACAGAAACAAAGTCCCCTGCTCTGCCCAGCATGTTCTCCATTCTCCTTTGTTTCTCACCAGGGCAGTAGCACCACAAGGAACTCCAGTTTTGGAGTTTGATCCCAAATGTTACAACCTGTTTACAAAACCTCTGAGATTTAGGGGAGAAAGCTATCAATTCATGGACATATCAAGAGTGTTGTTGCCACTGCTGACCCTCCATGAGGGCCACTCAGTGATAAAAAGACAAGGAGAAATCAATTCATCAGGAGCACATGGAGAACCCTTTGGAGTAGAAAGTTTACAAACCAAGCTGGAACTGCTGAGTTTTCTCCCACTATCGTATGTTATTCACCACAGAGAGAGCAATGCTACCCTCCAGCTAAATATACAAACAACCAAAGGAAAAAAATGGAAATATGCATGGTGATGTAGGAGAAAAGATAGAATCACAAAATCATTTAGGCTGGGGAAGATCTCCAAGACCATCAAGTCCGACCTGTGCCCAATCCCCAGCCCCGAGCACTCAGTGCCACGTCCTGAGTCCCTCCTTGGACACCTCCAGGGATGGGGACTCCAAACCTCCCTGGGCAGCCCCTGCCAAGGCCTGAGCACCCTTTCCATGAGGAAATTCCTGCTGATGTCCAACCTGAGTCTCCCCTAGCCCAGCCTGAGGCCGTTCCCTCTCCTCCTGTCCCTGTTCCCTGCGAACAGAGCCCCACCCCCCCCGGCTGCCCCCTCCTGTCAGGGAGTTGTGCAGAGCCACAAGGTCCCCCCTGAGCCTCCTTTGCTCCAGGCTGAGCCCCTTTCCCAGCTCCCTCAGGAATTCTCCAGCCCCTTCCCAGCTCCCTCAGCTGCTCCTGGTGGAGTCTGAGGAGCAGCTGAGGGCACTTGGTGTGTCCAGCTGGAGCAGAGGACACTGAGGGCAGAGCTCAGGGATCTGCAGCTCCTCCCGAGGGGCAGCTCCGATCTCTGCTCCCTGGGACAGGGACAGCACCCAGGGAACGGCTGGAGCTGGGCCAGGGCAGGCTCAGGCTGGAGATGAGGGAAAGGTTCTTCCCCCAGAGGGTGCTGGGCACTGCCCAGGCTCCCCAGGGAATGGGCACGGCCCCGAGGCTGCCAGAGCTCCAGGAGCGTTGGGGCAGCGCTGCCAGGGATGCCCAGGGTGGGATTTGGGGTGTCTGGGCAGGGCCTGGGGCTGGAATCCATGATCCCTGTGGGTCCCTTCAGCTCAGGATGTTCTGTGACTCCGTGACTCTGACCCTGTGTTCTGCTGTCCCTGCTGTGCTGGGAGTGGACCAGCCCAGCTCACACAGAAGCTCTGGTATTTAATGTGCCGGGGTCCCACCTCAAAGCCCACCTTGGTCACCTCTCACTGTCCTGCCCCCCCTGACCCCATGGCACCGTCACACCAGGCTGGGAGCTGCTGCTCCAGCCGGGCAGAGCTCTGAGCCGCCCCATCTGCTGTCCCCAGCCCTGCTCGGGGGTCACCTGCCCTGGGACACCCGCAGAGGGACCCTGCGGCCACGGAGCCCCAGGCCTTGGTGCAGGGGCCACAGCAGCAGCTCCTGCGCCCACTCAGGACTGGATGAGTTTTATCTCCTTGGGCTCCAAACTTAATTAATCCTTGAAGTTCTTCCTATCCTTTAAAAGATCCATCTCAAGGAGCAGTCAAGCAGTGCTGGAGTGCTCTAAAAATCCTCGTTAGAGCCACTTGGAAACCACCCTGGAGGGAAGGAGCCCCTGGGGAGATGATGGAAGAGGATTTCCAGCACCTGGAGGTGTGGGATCCCTCCACAGGCCAGGCGATGCAGCAGATGCTGCAGAGCTGCCCTGGCTGAGGCAGCTGCAAACAGCTGGAGTCAAACCCTCACTGATGAGCTGGGATTTATGGGATGCAGAAACCCTTCCGTGGCATCCTACATGAAAGCCACGAGTGACATGAAAAAAAAAAGTTAAAATTTCTTTCAGCTATCAAAATAACAGAATTTATTTATTTTATTTATTCCAAATGAACAGAAAACTTGCAGTTTTCAAGCAGTTTGTTTTTTAATTAAAAAAAAAAAAAAAAAAACTTCTGAAGAAAGCTACTACTTCTGGGAAAGGCTTCATAAACTCCAAGGCTCCATAAACTCCAAGGCTCCATAAACTCCAAGGCTCATTATTTAGTCAAAATAAAAAAAAAAAAAAATCAGCCTAAGCTTTTCAGCAGGCACTGCAGTATTATTAATCACCTCCTTGGACAGTGTGCATGCAATAAAACAAACTAAAATTAGCTGAAAAAAAAATTTCAAAGAAAAGGCCACTTTCCAACATCCTGACAAATGAAATGAGTGGATGCCCAAACAAAGGGCTAAGAGCACAATTAAGGCAAAGCAGGAACTGGAGGGGCAACGCTGGTCCGGTGCACTTCACACGGAGTCTTTCATCCATCAGAGCCCCCAAAAGTGCTTAATCAAAATAATGGAGAGCAGGAGGAGAACAAAATGACTCGGAGGCAAAGGGAGAAGATGAATGGAGGCTGTGGCACAAAGCAGAGAGGTGGGGAAGGGGCTTTCCACCATTTCCTCTCACAGAAACTCCTTCAGGTCACTCATCTCCGCTGCTTGTCTCCGAAATGACTCCATTTCTGTCCCTTGAGCGAGGTGACAACTGCCCAGCACGATGCCAGTGAGAGAGAGGCACTGATTGATCAAATATTTGCGTATTTTCAGTGTCGCTTTCCTGTCTCACCCTTTTCACAGCCCGGCATCACCTTCACTCATTCTCTCCTGCTGCCCCAAGCTCTCAGTGGAGATTTCTTGAGGCTTTTCCTTGCCCAGCCAAATAAAAATGCTCACTTTATCCCTCCTAACCCGGTGGTTTTCCGCCTTCCATTCCATCCCACCCCGACCTCTGCCTTCACCTGCCTTTGGCAGATCCACTTGGAGTTTTTCCCATTCTCCCGAGGTCCTGGCTGCCCTCAGTAACTCCGTGTGATCTGTGGATGGTTCATTGTTCCCTTTCCTTTCAAGATCACACACGGGGCCGCCCGGGACGGTGTCGGGCTCACGAGTCAAAAGCAAAGTGGCACCTGCCCAAATCTGTGAATTATGGCCACACACGGAGCCAGCAGAGGAAGCTGGAAAAGAAAAGCTCGTGTTTGAATAACACCCCGGCCATCCTTTATTTTATCCATTATTTAGGGGTCTTTTGGTTAATGGTTGACTGTTTTTCCTGAATGGGGAAGAATTTCAGCGTGGACAGAGCTGTGTGAGCAGTGATGGAGCTGAGGAGAGCAGGACAGAGGCGACGTTGTGCCAGGGAAGGGCAGAGCCAGCACAGCCAGGGAGGGTTGTCCTTGCTGTCCCATCCTTGAGCCATTTCCTGTTCTCCTGACAGTTCTCTGGAGCACTTCACAGGCCTGGAAAGTTCCTGAGGAGCTCACAAAGCCCAGAAGTTTCTCTGGCTGGCTCAAGTGTGCCAATATATTTGTGTATTGTGATGGCAAAGTGCTGAGTGCTGGTGCCTGACCCTCCCACCTCTCTGAACCAACAAATCCATTTTTCTTTTCCAGAATGGCGACTCGGGGCTTCCTGCTGAGTCCTGATTCCCACTGACACTGTTGGTCCCTGACCCTCCCTGCACTCTGAACCAAGCAAACCATTTTTCTTTTCCAGAATGGCGATTTGGGGGTCCATGGTACCGTGTCATTGATCTCCCAGCTGACCCACCAGAAACAGGAAATTAAAATCAGAATTCTTGCCTGGAAGCAGGATGAGAGGTTGTGGACAGAGCTGGCAGTGGAAGAATAATGGCCATGAAGTGAGAGCAGCTCTGCCAGCTGGGTGTGGTGGGACACAGTTCCCAGGAATGAAGAAATTCAGATCATCCAACAGAACATTTCCATGTTATCTCCAACAAAATCAAAGGAAAACTCCATTGCAGAAAACCCAGAAAGGGAAAGAGAAAAAATATTAACATTGCAAACTTTAAAATAAAGGTCCACACAGAAGAGATAATGAATTTCCAAAAGTTTTGGAGACAATAAATTTTGGAGATAATAAATTTCCCAGATTTGAGACAGACCCAGCTGTAAGACCCATAATGACAATGGTCCTTGAGAGTTTCTGCAAAGGGGCAGAAGACACCCAAAAAAATTTTGTCCAGCTGCCCAGGGCAGGTGCCAGTGACAGCCCGGGCGGGCAGGAACAGCGGGGTGGGGACAGAATGACCAAGAGCAGAGTCCTGTTCATCCACCCGGGATGGCGCGGATCGCGGTGCTTCCAACCCAAACCATCCCATGATCCCACAATTCTGTGCCTTTGCACGCTGGAGACCTCTCTGGTGGCCTCTGCTCATTTCAACCCCCAGAGAGCTGCCCCAGGAGCCCAGTTTGCCATCCCACAGGGACCAGGTGGGACGGCGGCACTGGCAGGGGGCAGCTCCAGTCCTGCCTGTGCAGGGCTTCTGGGCTCATCCAAGGGAAATCCCTTTGGTGCCTGTCTCCAGGGATCTCTCACCCTGCCCTCAGCCAGCGAATCACTGGAACAGGTCCTGGGCTTGTGCTCACATTTACTGTGAACTTGGTGCGACAGGGGATGTGCAGAAATGCAGGATGCGGGAACGCTCTTCCGTGTGGGTTTGATGGGAATTTAGGGCACATAATCCAAAGCAAGGAAAAAAGTGAGTGGTGGCAGAGTGTGAAAGCCCCAGTTCCTGCCTGGCTTTTTTAAAATTTTAATCTATTAATCCGATGCTTTGAGGGCAGAAAGGGGACCAGGGTTTGTGTTGATGATTTAGCTGGAGCTGGGTAAGAATCTCCTTGAGTTTTGGAAGCAAAAACCTGAGCCTCTGACCAGCTGATTTATTTTTTATTTCACCAAACCCTGGCCCTCCTTCGTGCGTTTCTCTTTGACCCAAGGCCTCTCCTCACCCAGAGGACTCCCAAACCTTCTCTCCATTCCATCCATTGACCTGGCACCAGAGTTTGCCCCTCTCCTGCCATCCTTTGTCCACTCCATGAGATGCCACATCCATCTGCTCCTTCAGACCTGTTCAAATGGAATCCTGCTCTCCCTTTCAGTGGTGCTCATGGAAGTCTCCATCACATCCCTTCCCCAGGTCCAGCTCTTGTTCCTCCCTCCCAGAGCACCTGCCCTGTTCCAAAGTGCTCACAGGACCGAGCTTGTGAACCCTGCCCTGAATTCCTCCATGGAATCAGGGAATGGTTTGGGTTGGAGGGGACCTCAAATCCCATCCAGTGCCACCCCTGCCATGGGCAGGGACACCTCCCACTGTCCCAGGCTGCTCCAAGCCCCAGTGTCCACCCTGGCCTTGGACACTTCCAGGGATCCAGGGGCAGCCACAGCTGCTCTGGGCAGTGCCAGGGCCTCCCTACCCTCCCAGGGAGGAATTCCTTCACACTATTGAACCTAATTTTCCCCTCTTTCAGTGTGGAGCCATTCCCACTTTTCCTCTCACTGCAGTTCCTGATGAACAATCCCTCTCCAGCTCTCCTGGAGCCCCTTCAGCCCCTGGGGCCTGACCAACCTGCCCATCCTCCGAAGGTCTCTGAGTGACCACCCCTCCTCAGGAGTTTTCATCATTATTCATGGCTTTTACAATTATTCACAGCTCTGACTTATTTCCTCGCCGTGTTTGAATTGGTGAGGTTTACTCACGGACCCACAGTTCAGAAGTCCAGAGGGAATGTTCTGCTGGTCTCTGCTCGTGTCCTGCACAAGAACAAGTAGATTTTCCCGATGATTTGTGTGCCAAGACTCCCCATGACATCATCAGGTGGCCACAACCCCCTGACCCGGCTCTTGGAGAGGCAGCTCTGACTTCATCCCTACCTCAGGAATTTTTTACATGGGAATGGGAAGACAGAGGTCTCAAAACAAGAACTAAAAAAAGTATTTAATCACTCCAGTTTTCAAACTTCTTTTTGTAGTGCAAACAAGTGCATAAATTACAGGGGAAAAAAAATCCACTGTAAAATGGGTGAAATAACTGGAATTTTATCCATTTCTTTTGCCAAAACAAAACATTTACTTCATTCCAAACTGGCCGCTTTCACTTGTTTGAGCTCCCAACAAACCAATAAAGAAGAGAACAATTATTGACTAAACTTTTCCTTTTTTTTTTTTTTTAATCAAGACTTTCTCTCCTTATAAGGAAAGTCAACAGCCTTTGTTCTGAGGTAATTCAAGTGTTTCCACGGGCAGGAAAGTTTCCAAGTTTTCGGTTTAGATGTTTTCCTTTGTGTGCCTGACCTTTCCTCCAAGCTCCCGCCCTCTCCCTTTAATCTCTAACCAGCACTTTGGTGGCGTGGTTGGGTTGGGTTTTGATGTTTTCCTTGAGAGCAATCCGTGCCTCTGGAGTGGAGTCAGTGCTCCTGATTTCTTCCTGATGAGGGAAAACTCGTTCCTGCTCCTACAGACAAAATTCCAAGGTATCTGGACGCTGCCCAGCATTGGGAAAGCTGAAGTTTGTGCTGTGCTCTGTGGGTCATCCATTGAAAGCCACCTGCATCCCTGGAATGTTCCAGGCCAGGTTGGATGGGGCTTGGAGCAGCCTGGGATAGTGGGACGTGTCCCTGCCCGTGGCAGGGGGTGGAACAAGGTGAACTTCAGGGTTTCTTCCAACCCAAACCATTCCATGATTCCATTATTCTATATCTGAGCTGTTGAATAAATCACCTGCATCCTATTTTCTGTGCCCCCTTGCCCAAAAATACTTTTACCATGGATTCACTCCAGGTTTGACCCTTCCTCTAAGGGTCACTGGGTAACAATCAAGCCTGGAATCAGTAAATTGAAGTCTCTGTTGGGGTACCTCCATCCTGGAGCAATCCCACAGCCCTTCCACACACAGAGGAGGTTGGATATTCCACCTGAACACGAGGAAAAGCTTCTTTACTGAGAGAGAGAAGTGGAAGAGCTGCCAGGGAGGGTGCAGAGATTCCTTCCCTGCTGCCCCAGGACAGCCCTGCTGGAGCAGGGAATGGGACCAGGTCACCCTCTGTGGCCCCTTCCAGCACCCCGGGATTCCATGGGATCAGGGACTGGGAAGCACAAGCTGAGCCAGGAGCAGAGATCCCGGTAATGTGTGAGACACCAGCACAGAACCACTGGAGGGGAGCAGCTGGGACTGGGCTGGGACTGGGCCTGGGAATGGGACTGGGACTGGGAATGGGAATGGAAATGGGAATGGGGCTGGAAATGGAAATGGGGCTGGGAATGGGAATGG